>JANQDE010000041.1:472436-505069 GCA_037157785.1 Cephalotes varians | reverse complement strand
ATATATATATATATATATATATATATGTGTATGTGCAGCAAGCATCTTTCTTGACATTGTTAGAACTCGAAAGAAATTGTTACCAATTCCACTAAGTGCAAGCGAAAATAAAATAATGATAAATTCTCGCGTTAAATTATCATTGGATGATAGGGAACGAAATTATTAATTAAAATAATAATAATTTACGCGTAAACATATATATATATATATATATATATATATATATATATATATATATATATGTGTATGTGCAGCAAGCATCTTTCTTGACATTGTTAGAACTCAGAAGAAATTGTTACCAATTCCATTAAATGCAAGCAAAAATAAAATAACGATCAATTCTCGCGTTAAATTATCAGTGGGTGATAGGGGGCGAGATTATTAATTAAGATAATAATAATTTACGAATAACGATAAATTTGGTGAGAGCATTACAGTTACCATTTTCAAAAGCTCTATTTAACTTGTTCATAATTATTGGAGAAATGACGAGGTGATTCAGCGAAGTAATTCGCGGAGCCGATTATGCCAATTTCTCACCAATGTCCATTGACGTTGCGAATAAAGCAACTATGGAATTCCACGTGAGGTTGACCGTCACGATGTTATTGACCGCCACTAATTCGCTGACCGTCAACACGCTACCAAAACACATCGCGACCAACGTAAACGGTCGCGAAAGTGATGGTCGTCGGAGTGGTCGCGGGTGGCGCAAATTACTACGAACGAGTAGGACATGTCTCCTCCATTCGACACCCGAATATAATCCGTTTTGATCCGCGAATGCCTTTCGGTACATCGCGATCGCTGGGTGAGCCGGGCCGGCTGGAAAGTTTTGACGCGATTCGCGACGCGTTATCGATCCGCCGCCGGCCAACAACTCGGTCAGCACTTTCGCCACGCCGCGTCGACAACCACGTAATCTTTTTGTCGACCCTCTTTCGGCATGCGAGCCATAATTCCGGACCGACGGGATATCCTTCGGGCGCCGTTGTCAGCGCGTAAACGCGGTCGATTCTTTTTTCTTCTTTTTTTTTATGCAACCCCAAGCGTCGAAATCGTCGAAGCGTTGCCGCAACATTCGCGCGACGGAGTACTGAGAATCATCCCGTCTATCGTACACACCTATCCCTTTTGATATCTATGCAAAATAAAACTTCGGTTTTCCGATACGTTTCATCCGCTTTCATTTCTGCCATGTTTTACGGCGTATCGTTGATTACATCGCTCTTCAGCTGTAGCTCAACGTCAAACGACGAGTCAGGAGATGTAGTACGCTTCGGTGATATCTCTACAAAAGTGCTGAGGATGATCTCTCTCTTCCCGTGTACTTCTGTCATAACCATGCATTTTATGCATTTTCGTTCTCATTGTATTTTACAACATACATTTACGATTATACACGCATTCGTTTATCAGCATTAGATCCAAAATTTATCTCGAGTGTTCGCATGACAACTTTAAAAACGAACTTCTTTGCAAAGTTTACAGCTTAAAAATAAAACTTTCGAATATATTTCATCCGTTTGCCACGTTTTACAATATTGCTCATTACATCTTTTGTAATAGCAATCCACTGTCGAGTTTCAAAGCATTTCAAAAACACTTGTTGCGAAAGTATTAAAAATGATTATTTTTACATATGTTATTTTACATACGTAGTAATAATAATACACTGTAGTAATAATAATAAAATAAAATGTTGATATATTTATGTATTTCATTAATTTATTATATGTTTTGCGATTTTTACTTATATGTTCATTCTTTCTTTATTTAGTGATAACAAGTGATTCAATTTAAAATACATTTGCAAAACAATATTTTCCTCATTTATGTACAAAATCCAATAAAACATCATTCGTGTTACATTTGCATATTTATATTTATTTACATACTTATTTTTATTACTGTTTAATTAACATAAAGCTTTGTGCCATTTAAAAAAAAAATTTCAAAAGAGTTGGATATGTAATACGTAATTATAATAGTAATCGGCAGTTTATAGAATTGAAAAACGTATTTAAAATTTATATAAATAAAATATTATTAGGCATCAAGATTGTTAAAGCGTTTCCTTACTTGTTTACGTAATTATAAAAATCTATAAGAAAATAAAAATAAAAACAGAAAACAATAAAAACAGAAAGATATAATATATTTTTAAAAGTGTAATCTTATATCTTTGCTCAGCTTAGAAAGATAGGAAAATCCGTAAATAACGATTCTGGAAATGCGAAGCACAAAATTTCAAGAGCTGCGATCCAAGAGTATTAAATTGGAATTACACGATGCACGATTTTTATGCCTGCTTCCATGCACCGTATGTTGCTCAATTCGCTAATTAAAGCGTTGCATAATGTTGTCATACGAGGCTGGTAATGATCGCTTGCATTTTTGAATCCAAATTTAACGAATAACTAATAAACACAGAAATCAGCGTACACCGCGTTCAATGCACGTAGTGTCAGCGTGAAAGCTAATCATTCGAGAAATCGTGCACCGTGTGATTTCAGCTTTAACGATATTGGAATGGAAATTCGTATTTCGAGAAAGGAGAGATAGCTGGCCTCAGCGGTAAGCGGGTTTTATTTATGGCGGAAGATGTATCTTTCGTTGTCGCTCGACATTTTCGAAATGCGGCCGAGCCAATTACTGAGATTTCGCTTAACGTTGGCGGTGCGCGCACGCAAAAAGAGGAGGCGATACCCGCATTTACTCGGCCAGCGCCATTTGTAAAATATCCGCGTTGGAGACTGCACGGTTCGCCACCAAGATTGCGGGACATAAAGTGAATTACGTTGGTATTTAATTCGTGGTGAAAACTACATACAAATAAGAATCAGAGTCGCGATATATTATAGATTAATATATATATTGTAGATTAATTGAAAAGGAGACAAACTTCCTCATTGACTCTTGTTCTCCGAATGAAGAACTTTCGAATCTCTGCCGCGATGTTTGGCAAACATTAAATATCTCTAAGAGGCTTTCTACAATAAGCCATAAGTCATAAATCAGAAGTCAGAAGCAAGAAAATGACCAATCATAATCAATTATTCTTTTCATATTTGTTTGTGATTAGTCAATTTATTGTTTCTGACTTCTGATTTATGACTTCTGGCTTATTGTAGAAAGCCTCTAAGAGTCTCACGAGAAGCAAGGAATCGAAATATAATTCGTCGATATTTCCTTTTTTTCTTTCTTTCACTACCAAAATAGAACGCGGAGCGCTATTAAATTTAAAGCTTTCGCGTCATGCGTAAGCCATCGTCGCGACAATTTTCAAGGATTTCACGCTATATTCCCCTCACGTAATCTTCTTTCGCAGCAAGTACGGCGCAACCTTCGCCGCCGCGATTCTAAAAACGTCACCCCTGTAACCTGGCAGTTAAAAATCTTTTCGTGCATTTTTCGTATCTAGCCCAGTGATATATCTACTTTCTCGACGCAATTTTCTTTGTTTCGCGACGGATTGCATAAGACAAATGCTCCCTAAGTTTTTACCGTCCCGTCAGTTTCTCATACTTTTTACGAAGACAATACAACTAACAAATATCTGCCGTTCTGCAAGTAATGATTTACTTACAGATAAATTCACCTCGCGCTTTCAAATAGTTGAGAAATATCGCGAAAATGAGGTTTGCTTAATTGAACTTAGCGGTGAGGATCTTTATGCGCGATACTTTTTAATGGAAATATTTATACTCTCTTCGCTGAGAGAACCGCTTTTTCCGAGAGGATCAATAGTAGACCGCGATTTACGTCTACTGGAAAAGTTTACGTTGGCTTAATGGAATGTATACTGATCGTCTCGATCAGCGTGCCATCGACGTTATCTCGTTGCATTGTTACGCGAACCATAATTCTAGCATTTCGTTAGTGACGTACGAGTATGGGACACTGTTTCATTCCGTACGATAGCTCGATATACCGATCTGCAGACGGTGTGAATTTTATGCGAGCATGTCCGATATTTTATAGATGGCTCGTACATTCGGATCGCCGGGGATAAATCTTTTGTTTTGCGTGTACGTGTGTGGAATGCGTAATAAATAAAAGTTTCTCGGCTCCTCGGTTAGACCAAGGATTTATCCATCGCAAGATTTTATTGGCTCGCGAATCAATTCGTGTCTCCCCGGTCGCAAGTTATTATAAAGTGACATCAACGCTGCCAGGAGTAATCTTCTTAGAAAAAGCCTTAAACGGATTCTATTAAGTAATTATTCTTAATAAATAAAATTCTATGTTAATTTCATGAAGGCTATTATGCAATTTTATATACTGTTAAATATCAAAGAAGTAAATTCAAACCAATTCTTTGAGTTAAATAATATTTTGTTATTTTTAACCTCCATGCGTGTAAAAATGTATTATTTTAATACAATGTTAAAATTATATAAAAAAACAACTATGTCCAATCAACCTTCCGTAGTTGAATTGCTTAGTTTCTAAGTAAACAAAGTCCGTGTACAAAGCACATATTAACGTATACACTTAGTAAATAATAAACTAAATTTGAGTCAAATTTAATAAATTTCTTGAATTAAATCGTTTAACTTTATTATTTTAAATTAACGTCATATTGAATAGGAGCAGTGGCGATTTATAAAAAATGATTAAAAATGATTCAAATTGGGTATAATTCGACATTACGAATTTAACAATTTATAATTGTATTGTAAATATAGTCCTCAAACTTTTGACGAATATAAAATTAATATAAAATTAATCTTCATAATATCAGATGAAAAACGGCAACTCTGTACAAACGGAGATATTTCGAATCCGGCCACTGTTTCATCTATTTAAAGTGATTCAAAAAAATCTATAAAAATTCATGAATATACTTTCAAGTTTGTAGAATAAATGTTTGTACTTTATTTCAGAAAAAGATAAAATAAAGAGTAAGGGACCTTTTAAAGTTATGAAAAATTTTCATGGATAGAAATCGATCGAACTCGAAATACCCTTGTTTTTACGAAACGGGTTAAATAATAAATGAAAGATACTCTCTTCGCGTATATATTAATTCACGTAAAACATTATCAAAGTTTGATTATGAAAAACTTAGATATATAATCGTATAAACATACTACAAATACCGCAAATATACCGAAAAGTTATAAAAGTTTGAAGAACGCAAGTATGTCCGCGAAATGACAGTTTATCGAAAGCAACGCAGAACGTCAGAAGATGTTGAGAAAAGAGGATATTGACTTTGGTGCAAGTCCCACGTGAGCACGAAAAGCAAATCTTCCCCGTAAGTACGTGACATGCAAACGTACTTATTACTCTTCTCGAAAGTCTAATTTGAAGGGCGGTGCCGGCCGAGCGAGAGACACGGATCGATTCGGAGGGATGGCGCCTGCAAGAAATGGTCCTCTTGCATTTTACGCGAGCAGCGTAAAGTTTTAATGACGACCATGACCGTGTCACGACTATGATGAATTATCTTTTAAGTAGTTCAATATTATGCTTTCCTTTCTTAAACTGAGATGAATTAATTAAAAATTAGAATCTAATTATTTATTTATATATACAAAAATTGTTAATTATGCGAACTTAATTCTTTAATTAACAATTTCTGTAAATAATGACAAGATATTCTAACGACCTTGCATCTTTACAAATTGAAGAATTATATTTTAGCTAAACACACATACATACATATGTATATTAATATATTTCATATATAAATTATATTATTTATTTGTATGTGTGTGTGTGTGTGTGTGTGTGTGTGTTTTGTATTATTGATAAAATCATTTTTATACAGAATAATAAAAAAAATGTAATCTCTTTCGTTGTACTTCGATATCAATACGATATGAATAGCAATTTTAATCATAACGTTTTTTATATAAATATTGTAAGAAACTGTACTAACAATCGGGAAACATTTCGAAAAGAAATGAAAGCACTCAAAGGAGAGTCAAAGGAGAAATTATAAACAAAATGTAGTCGAATTTTTGTGAGAAAGAATTTTTGTGAAAAGTGGAAAATAAAGTACATCTTAAAAGATTGAAGATCTTTCAAGTTTGTATCCTTGAAACTCCAAACTTTTCCTGTAGCAGCATCAGCGGATACGTAACGCGTATTAGCCTAGTTTACTAGGATTGTACTAACATTCACGTTCTCATTTTGTAGTTCGCAACAGAATTGCAATCACGTGCATTACATTTATCATCTCGGCATATACGATTTGCCGCGCGCTTCGACATAACAACAAGAAGCAATTAAAGAGATTAGAGTTGAGTGGAGAGTAGGAGTATTAGTACCCTAGAATACTGGCATTACTGCAGAGGATGAAGTTAATTGCGTGTCCTCTAAAACCTAAGCAATTCGACGACAAAGCAGCGAGTCGTGCGCGATGATCGGATATTCAAATGCGAGAGTCACTGCCAGATGCCACGCGTTTCCAACGGATTGATTCTTAAAGCGAGAGATTGCGCGGGGAAGCTCGCTTCGCCGATATCGCTGATATCGCGAACGAATCTCGAAGGGTGCGAAACCCGCGGGCGGAGCTGGGGTGTCAAAATCAGTCTTCCGAGCGGGCAAACGTTAACGGAATCAAAATGCCACACCATGATGAAACAGGTGTCGTGATACGCGGTCGATAAAGCGTCGGAAGACAGGTGCGTAATTAGTGCTACAAACTGGAAACGAATGCGGCTCTATTCGGTCCGCTCACGCGATAGTCTCACCCTCCTTTTGGCCAGATAACATCCATACGCGCGCGGTCGCTGGATACACGCTTGATAACAGCTCTCTCTCTCTCTCGGATGAAAATGCACGATTTACAGTTTCAGTTTTGGCGCACTGTCGGCGTCCAGCGACAACGGCGGATTAGCAGCTTTGAAATAGTCGAGCTCGTAGCGGGGGATACAGCTTTAACGTGTGACGTTTCCACATGCGTGTAATTCAGAGCGCGAGATGCGCATGCACCCGCTAAACATATCAAATGCTGAAGTTCCTACCAAAGGCGCTTAATTAAAATAATGTAATGCACGCCTTTCAACCGAGAAATGGAATTAGTAACTAATTCTGTTTATCTCGGATTACAATGTTACACAAATGCGGGAGTTTATTCCTGGTATTTATTTATGACAATTGAATCACTGTGGTTGGTGTAAAGGTCTCGTGATAAAAGTGGTGCAAATCAGTCGAGACTTCCCTTCAAGAAAAGTACATTTTTAATTCGATTCATAGAAAATAATAGTAAACTTTTAAATAATAGCTGAAAACGTAACTTCAACAATCTGTAATTACAATAAAAAAGACTTTAATATTCTACTCTTGCACAATTGCTTACTCTGCTTTACGTAAGTTTGATACATTTTACGAGAGTTATAAAATACATACATAGAAAAGAAGATAATTGCAATCTTCAAGTAACAAAAATGCATCACGCATCATTTAGAATTTATTATCAAAAAAGAAATATTTTCATTTATTGCCGTGGCTTTTCACGAGCAAATGACAGTGGAATGTAACATCTTGCTTTGTTCTATTCAATAGATGCAATATATAATACTTCAATGTAATCTACATGCTCGGCAGATAACGAACATGTAATGTGAATCTTGAGCCATCAATAACTCACGAATAATATCCCTAAATGATAACATCTTGAGTGACATAATATGAAGTGTTACGCGTCTGTAAATTAAATTCGACCATTTTTTTCGACCATTGTACCATTGTGTAATATACCGTTACAATAGTATAAGAATTAGAATAGAATGTATATGTAGAAGTTACGTAACTATTAAGTATGTAAATTAATTTGGTGCCTTTACTTTTGCACAACGAAACTTTTTTGCGTAAATATTGGATTTCGCGGTCGATGATTAACCAAGGTAACTCACAATTTTCTTCTCTTAGAATTGTCGTAAAAACGTACTCACTTTTCATCACCAGTAATGAATTTGCGGAAATTAATTAAAGGTAGAAGTACCAAATTAATTAGCACACCTAATAAATTCATAATTATAGCAATATTTTTAATAATGTAGTTATTAAGAAATTGAATTTTTCTGTAAAGATATTAGTATATAATACCATGTTATCTAATTAATTTTACAATTTAAAAAAACATTATATTTAGATCTAGTTTATATCCCATTATTTTGTGCGCATCTCTTATTCGGAAATGAAGAGAGCTACCACTTTACCACGATGCTATTTAAAGAAAATTACTGCCGCTCGTCTTGCAATCAGTGTACAGCATTTTTACAAAGATGAAACAATCAGAATGTCTTCTACTATATATTTGTGCTCTTTCTTTCCTCAATCGAGCCTCCCCCCCATTTCCGTGACCTCCTTTATTTATCTCGTGTCCACATCCTTATCCAAGAAACGATTTTCTCCGCCCCGCTCAAATGGCACTGCAGTTTCCATAAGAACCTCAATGGTGCTACTCTCGGGGTGATCCTATCCTCATTTAACCTCCTTTTGTTCTTCGGTATTACAGACTTCTTCTTGAACGCTGAACTCCGCCCCACAAGAACTTTATAAGTAAGCTAACGGTTTGATTGCTGCCGACAGTGCTAAATCTTCTTACAGAAGCGAAATCATGATGCTAAGCGATAAATTATAAATTATGCCGATTTATTGGATCTATGATTGTTCGACAATTCCTAATTTTTGTTTAAACATATAATATTAGATTTTAATGTACAACTGTAATGTACGATCAAATAAATAATTAAAAATATAAGTCAGTGTATGCATTGTGAATCAGTGTATGCGTTGCTTTTCTCATTCCTTTCTCATTACTTTTTACTTATATTTGATATAAATTTTTTTATGTTATGTTTCAACATTGGAACTACCATTGTGTAAGCCGATTGTATGTTCAACGCTTCATATGTCGCATTAAGAGCCGACAGTCCCAATCCTAGCTACTTTTGGATTATGACGAGAAAATTCGTGCGTACTCCATTCTTGTGATTTATGTTCCCATAAATAACTTTTCGTAAAATCGTGTTAAATAAAGCAAACATTAAAAAATATGCCGACGTATTGTCGTTAATCATGCTACGTAGAAATGAAGCCGCTATTAAAACGTTTCGCAATCTAGAAAAATGTAAATTACATTTTTTGCTATTAGATATCAGATTGTGGACAACAAAATCTCAAAAGCCTGTTTTACGGCGATAAACCGATTTTGTTTCAAAAAATCTCTTGGGAACATAAATTTCAAACTCGTTTGTCTGAATTCTTTTATTCCTGACATACAAAATTCATGATGAGTTTTTCTTCTCTTTGAGAGATAAAAACTTGTTTATAAAGAATCGAGGTAAACATAAAGAAACAAAACAAAATAGAAAAAAACTCGATTTTTACTTGTGGTTTTGATATTAGAAATTTATAATTTTTTTTACAGAATTAATTCTTATCTGTTTTTTTCTGTTCATTCTAAATTCTTTCATTTTAGATTTGCTCATTAAAATTGTTTTAGGAAACGCGTTGTTCGCGTTCGCGAAAGAAGGGAACACGAGCTCCATGAGATATGGATGTTTATCAAAATATTCGTTTAAAGTGGTATAGAAACCCGTATTTGGAGCTTCGTACATGATATACTTTCATGAACGTATCGCAAAATCCCAGTTTACGAAAGCCCCATATCTGAAGTTTCTCAGATTCGGATTTCAACTTGTTCCCGCATGTCTGCTGATGCCTAACAGGATGGAAGAAGTCACGTATGCGAAACACGCCGTCGCAAATCTTGGATCGAATCCCGCATCCACGTGCGCGGCAGCAGGACCGAGATACCAGGCGAATCCACAACAGGCTCGATATACCGCGGAGATTGATGAAGTGTAAACTATGCGAATGGATGCCGGCGTCGGTAAAAACATCAATTGCGCGAAGTGTACAGAATAAAAATGAAAATTCGCGATGCGGGAGGGCTTCTCCAATCGAAACATTTGTTTTTTTTAAAGCCATGTAAACCGTATTCAAATAATTGTAACAATATATATGTGGCTGTAACTCGAGTGTGAAAAAGAAATCCATGTACTTCGAAAAATAAATAAATAAACATCGCAAATAAAATTTTTTAAATCCGTACAAAATTAAACATAAATAATTTTTCACATCTATCTGTTGTATTACATATTATAATTTTTGACGAATAATGCATTTAAAACAGAGAATTTTTATCAAATATTACTTGCGATACACAAACAATCGCATCACTTATTATTATATACTTACTATTATAAAAACTACAGCAATGTTTCTGTGAAAACGCTGATATAATAACTCATTCACAAAGCCTATAAATAAATTATAACTATCTTACGTCAGCATAAAAGCAATCGCAGCGATGCGTCGTACGTGTTAAAATAAACGAAAATTCATCCGTACTTGAAAGGCGGCTTCGTCTCGAGACTACTACACGATCGCGCGAATTCGTACCGCAAATTTTTCCGGAACGAATGTTCCGTATTTCAACGAGATCCCGAGATAATCCAGCCGACCCAGGGAAAACCGTCGTCGGTTCCCCTCCCCATAAATCCGTTCGAATGCAGGGATGCGGAGGCGCAAGGGAAGGAAGTCGAAACCGCCGCCATGCGGACGAAAAGTTGGTCAATATCGATGTATGTAGATTCGCTCCGGTCGCGCGGTTGTCGACATCAGCGTGGTCAACGAGTTTTCTTTGTCCCCCGTCGTCTCGTTGAAAATCGAAGTGTTTGCGTTTCGTTCTGAAACTCTCTCGATACCAAACCGCGAGGACAGAGACAGAGCGGTGGAAAATGGAGAGAAAGGGTAAAAGAGCGAAGGGAAGAGAGAGAGAAAGAAAGAGAGTGCGAACTGGCATGGTGGTCGCAGGTAAAACGGAAATGCTAGAGGCGACAGAGAAGAGAGCGAGGGAGAAAAGGAGATCGCCACCCCCGACGAGAACATTTCCGTTATTTTATCGAGGCGAGACTTTTCTCGAGTTCGGCTGTTGGTCTCTCGACTAACTTCTAGAGCTTTCGCATTTTACTAGCGTTATTGCTTGCTTCTTTCCTACTCGAGCGACACTGACGACATAAAGGGAGTTTGTAATAGCCGACGTAAGTCCGATTCTGTCCACGCGAGTTGGCAAGTATCTTCCCATATAAGACAAGATACGTTATCTTCACGCGACATTTAGCGTAAATCTATCCATTTGCCTGTTTCTGAGCATTATTTGAGTACCGCAATGCAACTATTGCACTCGATATTCGCATAAATTATGAGCCTAACTCAGCATGATAAAAATATAAACAAGGATGTCAGAGTTTAATGTCCGATTCGATTGATTACTATTTGGAAAATATCGGCACGGAATTTCGATAATATCATATCTTTTTTATTTTACTTCATTTTTCACACATGAAAACAACAACAAAATAAATGCGCATGTGAACATTATTTTGCTCCACTCTTGATGAAAACAGAATGGATGCGCGACGAAATAAGCATGCGTGATGATCAGTGACAAAGAGAGAAATTGAATGACGATAATGCATTCGGATAATATATAGAGAAAATCATTGTGGAATATATTGAGAGAGAATCTATAAATACCGAAAGCTTTAAATTTAATTAAAAAACGATTTATGCGGTCAAATAGTTGAACATTAATAAAATTCAGAAATTTTTGAAATTTAAAATTTAAGTTTAGAAGTTTCGAAGTAAAAAAAGGAAACTTTTAAGTCGATAAATCTCTCTCTCTCTCTCTCCTTCTCTCTGTAGTCTTGTATCTCTCTCTATACCTCTCTCTTAATAGCGAAAAATAATTTAACTTCTTGTGCTAAATATATCCTGCGGATTACTTCCTTTTCTTTCTATGGCAGGCACCCCCTTCCTAAGGCAAGAAACTAGAAACTTATTACAGAGATTATCTGGCTTAAGAATGGTTATTATCCGTCCACAACTGGGAAGGTTAGCATTAGTGAATTTAAGAAATATTGCTTCCCGCCTGAAATAATTTGCGCGTTGAAGAACTTTGTTGTGGATAAGCTCGCTTGCAATTTATCCATAACAGTAGAGACATAACACCGTGAGAAAACATGTCCACATGTTTGCCACTTTTCGCTCTGCGAAAAACGACTGAAAATGAAATTTCTCGCCTCTGAACGGACAACAAGTATATCAAACTTCGTTTGTGTCACGTAATCTTCTGTAACGGCAGATCGTAATAAACTTCGCAATCGCTTCTATACTTTTACAGATTTAAAGATTGTTAAAAACAGGTGGATATCATGAACGTGCGATTGCAAAACTAAATCACGATGTCTCGCGGGGAAGGAGGCATTGTGTCTCCTTTCAAACGCATTTAAATACAATTATAATTATTTCAAATAAAGATAATTTTAATAATACATCATTCTTTTATGTTTAATGAGAGTTGCACCAAACTGTATATTCATAACTGATGGTTTATTAAATAATAATTAAACGGTATCATTACAGAGCGCTTTCAAAAGAACATTCTCTCTTTAATTGCTTCTTTCTTCTTAGAGACACAAATAGAAACAAATAAATTAATTGATATATATATATATTTTTTTACGATATAATAAAACAAAAAATATTCTTTCTAAATTGAAGCACATAAAATAGCGAACGATATGTATAAACATATTTATCAGTAATTTATAAAAAGACAAGTCTTAATTAACTTTAATTAATATTTTTAGAAACGCGCCCTTAGACATAAATATCGTATAAATAAATGAGATTGTATCGTGTAATTACTTTCACGTCCTCTATCTTCCCTCCTCTAACCGCGAGACAAAGGAACAGTATTTGCTCGACCAACCGGCACTAATTATCAAAGGACTCAACGAATTCTCTTGGTGGATTCCTTTGAGACAAATCTCGTTTTATCCAAATCATTTTGGCCTCGTTCCACGCACGAGCGC
This sequence comes from Cephalotes varians, assembly GCA_037157785.1. Classification (NCBI taxonomy): domain Eukaryota; kingdom Metazoa; phylum Arthropoda; class Insecta; order Hymenoptera; family Formicidae; genus Cephalotes; species Cephalotes varians. The sequence goes on along the minus strand of JANQDE010000041.1, from coordinate 492,161 downwards.
CAATCGATATCACCGTCACCACGAATGTAATTTTCATTCGCGCGCCTTCGCGGCAAACTTTTGTTACTAACTCGCATGGGTCGCTTTCCCGTCACGCGCCGGATAAAGTTTTTGATGCCTGCGATACGAGTCCTAACCCCACTGTTCCGTCGAATTAAGCCTTTTGCTCCCCCGTGAACGTACTTCTCTCTTCGCGCGTAAACATAGAATTTTAAAGTTATCTGGCGTTGTTCTAGTTCATGTAAAACGTGTTGAGTTGTCCTTTTCAGTGTTTAATATCATCTCTCACTTCAAACGGAATAGTGAATAGATGTAAATGAAGTAAAATAGATTGTAATTGAATATCACACGTCCTGTGTGACATACGTTTAAAAACAAACTCATAAAAAAATCACGATGTTTAATCTGGCAAAAATTGGAAATTAGATATCAGATAATAACTTGCAGTAAAAAATTTAGTTTGCAAATTATTATAACAGATGTGATTATTTAGAGAAAATTGATTTTATGGAAAAAATGACAATGTAATGATTCTACTGGTAACTAACGAATATTCTATATGTTACATGTAAACCGATTTCAGAAATGGTCTTTTCCGCTCTGCCACAAGAAATGGTTCTCCAGAGAAATTTTCTGCTTCGACGAGCGTAGAGAAGTTCCTAAGCATATTTACGTCGGGAATACAAATTTCTGTTGTAACGTTGTAAGATCTGCGTCTTGAAAATGACGCGGAAATATGCAAAAACGTTTCTAGAGACAGCGATATTATTATATCAGTATCGACATAATATCAGCAGCAATTTTTTAATGTTTCTTTTTCCGATTAATTGTGTATAATATAAATTGTTATATTAATTCTGTTTTATTTCATTTTACACATTTTACAATCTCGGTGCAACTCGCGACAGATTAAATGTAATTAAATAATGAATAGTGATTAAAAGAGAATTAAATAATTAAAATAATGACAGCGGTTACGAACGTGAATATAGGAATAAGCAAATGACAATTACAGCTGTATCAATTTTCAATTTACGAGTGCATTAGCGCGGCACATTTTCGTTAGAAGTAGATATTCGTGTTATTCACAATGTAATAACATGATGAATATAATCTAATTCTAGCGGAAAATTCGATAATATGCTATCATGCAAACTCGTTTCTAATATCGCGTTAATTTCATATATGTTCATACCGATCTCTTTGCAAATGTTGAAAAGCTAGTAATTATACTATAATAGATCTTTGTATGTGTGTACCAATGTGTAATGAACTACTATATGTCAAAATTTACTATTAATGTCAAAACGCATTAGGCAGGAGAGCGTTGTTGACATAAGTGGATAATCACGTCATATAATATTGCCAGTAAAAAACGAGAAAGAAAGTCGCACAGGAGAAAGAAAAATACTCATCTTAAGCTCGTGAAGAAAAAGAACACCTTAATATCACGGTATGTAAAGATACTCAGCCTAAAGCGATACGTCGTTTAGACACGCCAGATAGATACACGAAGTACTCGGCGTATAGTAGGAATGAATTCATACTCGTCCTATGTTATTTTAATATATTCATTCATAATGAAAATTAAATGTTAATCTCAAGATAAAACCAATTTCCTTTTGCGTATTATTTATGTAAAAATAAGTTCTTCAATCATTCCAGTTATTTCAGTAAAAAATAAAGTGAAGTCTTTCTAACTAAAAGCGATAAAATCAATGTTGCCGTTAAAAAATTATAAATGCATGCTCATTAATGCAAATATACGTATTCGACCATTTTACGATGAAAATATACTTTATCACTCGAAAGAGAGCGAAATGTACCGGAATTATTCTATCATTGTAGACAGTTTACGAATAAATATTCGATTTACAAGAAAATAAATGGATAATGCAAAATGGTTTTTTACAATTTGTTTATGCAGATTACGTAAGATATTGCTTTAGTGTTGGTAAGATTTTCGTAGGAGTTTATTAAAACTTTTGTCTTTCTTGCTGCTTCTTGCCCTGAAGAAACACATTACGCGATTAATCCGTCTCGCGTTATGAAAAAACCTCTTATGCTAATAAGCGTTTATGCCAGACGAATCTTACACAAAAGGTTTTCTCAAGACGTATTATCATTTTACCTTTCTACTAATAAAAGATAAAATAATAATTTTTATACCATTATTAGTATATATGTAGATTAGATAATTAAAAAATCTAGCACCTTCATGAGACAATAAAGTTTCCCTTAAAAGAGCATCGAAACTTTTATTTTTGTTTATAATGAAAACACAAACATTTTTACTATTCAACGCTGAAAATTTCTCTTATACTAACATACATATATCATTGTTTCACAAGTTTGCTAAGCACTTTTTTTCAGTTAAAAACACATAAATGCGACATAAAATTTTAAAATTTTGCAAACAAGTTACAACTTTCCTCAAATTTATCTTTCTAAAGACATATTACCTTCAAATTTATTGAAAATGTTATTTGAATTACTATTGAAGGTACTATTGCATGGAAAGAATGATTTTGCTAAAGTATCTAAACATTTAGCTAGATACAGGTCTGAAAATAATTTTGTTATAATAATTTAAAATAATTATGTAGGACGCCCATTGGTTGCTAGAATGTCAAAATTTTTTGCAGCATTGCTCTTTATGGTTGAGCGTTCTACATTTTGATAATTCAAAATTATTTTCAGGTCTACATCCATCTAAATTTTTTTAGATCTCAATAAAAGTCGTCCTTGTATGAGGAATTTTGTAAGACAAAACTTATGCTGGAACTGTAAAAAAATCCACTTTAATTTCGCAAGATGAAAGAAGCTGCATTACATACATATCACATTATTTATTTATTATTTATGCAAAAAATTACTTGCAGCAGTTATCGCAAAGGCAAAAGAAAAGGAAGAAAACCAATTATCTTATTACTATCGGAAGAAAACCAAGAGAGTATTTACGTAATGTTTCGGCAAACATACTTTATGTGCGTAACTTAACAATTAAGTTTTGCTGAAGCTTGTCACCATTAATTGCGATTCGCCGTCGCGAAATTAATACTCTGTGTAAAGAACATTATGTACACAGAAAATCCGCACTGAGGTCTTACACTGTTAAACGAGATTTGTGCCGAAGCCACATTATAACGATATCAAACCGGCATCTTTCTTCATATTTTGCCTGAATGGACGTAAACCAGTTTCTCTGGAAAACACGATTAATACTCCATTAAAAATATTCATGCAATTACGTGTGCAGCATATACCGTCAGACCTCGTTACCGTGCTTCACCTTCGCGTTGATATAATCATTATTTTCCATGAAAATAATGCACGCGACAGTCTATCGCGAATATAATGTATGCGAAGGACATATACTTAGATTAAGACAATAACGTTATTAACGGCGTGTTTAAATTGTTTTAGAGATCAATTTGCTTCTGCTAGTGCTATAAAGTTTCTAAATTTTCCTCTATCGCAATAAGACATATATATATATATATATATATATATATATATTGTATATACAATATATATAAAATATATGTATAACATATGCAGAATTTATTTCCATGTAATGCCGTGCATTCCGTATGAAGTACGATTCAGTATAAAAATACGTGTACGTAGATTTTTTAAAAAAGCACAATGCACAAACTTTTTTATCCTAGAATTAATAAATTTATTTCAATTGTAACTTATGAATACTTTAATGTCATACAAGAAGATATTAAATATGAGCAGTTTGTCTCTCAATATCCTATCAATTAGGAATACAAAATAAAAAATGGGAAATTTTCCATTATATTAATAGTAGGAAATATACGTACAATACATACATATAAAAATATGATGTAATGCATAATTCATGAAGATAGAAGACTGCAAATATTAGCATTATGATTAGCTTCATTTCTGCCATTTTTTATAGAGATACTCATCAAATAAATTAATTAACAGTCAGTTAATTAATAAAATTAATAAAACTTTATTTATTTATACGATTAAATAACGATTTAGTTGCTGTTATTCATCAAGAATAGTTTTACGCAGAACCTCACATAAAACTTTACGACACGCGAGTAACAGCTAAATCGTTTTCTTTTTTGACCGTCACATACAAAGAATACTCTATGACAAAAGTTTAGCGTGGAAACTCGCGTGTTGTCGCAGGAAGTCCGCTACTTGCATCTCGGTTGCGCCAAAAACAATTAACTTTGCGCCGCTTCCTTGAAGCCTTTGTAACTACTTAACTACGTGAGAGCATAGGCGGTTCCGTGCGGCATGAAATTATTTATAATGCGTCCTAATGTAATTCGCGCGTGTAGTACAGCGTACTTACTGATAAATACTTTTAAATCGCTTTAAATCATTGGATCGCCAAATCCTGAGACTTTACTCGCAAAAATTGTCCAATTTTCAAAGCTCAAATCAGCAATAATTACATCGGATAAAGCTACGTTTTAATGCGGAATAACGAGTATAACATCGAGTATTCCGATGTAACGGAATTCGTGCGATTAATAATATATGCGAGCAACTATTTTTCAAATAAATATTAATGTCTACATAAATTAATTAAAACGTGCATGTAAACAGGCAAACATGTGTATCGGAACAGAGATTCTCATCATCGAAACGCATATACCGCGCTGTTCATTAATCAGATTTAATTCAACGCTGAAAACAACAAAAATTTAAAAAAAAATTTTTGAGACTTGAAAAATATTTCTTCGCTCGAGTAATTAATGAAATTAAATGTGCCACGATACACCAGCGATTATCACCCGAACATCAACTCGCTCTCAAACAATCCGATTTCGTGCGAAATTTCAGTCAACGATCGTCCATGTCCGGCGTATTTCCTGAAATCGAATGAGCGAAAACGGTTGATGCCAACATTCGCGAGAGTGTTGAGAAAATCCCGTTGAAACGGATTCTCTCGATAAGTCCGTCCCGCTAACATCGCGGCATTGGATATTCCGGGAAATATTCGAGAAAATCGTGATTCATCGCGCAGCTGCTCGAAAAAGCACCAAGAATTGGGTTAGGCAGACAAAGGCAGCCTCCTCGTTGATTCTCCTTGTCTCGACCGCGAGAAGAGGAGGAATGGGAGAACGGGAGTCGCAGCTACCTCGATAAAAGGAAGGAAAACGCTGAATGATGAACGACGTCCCGTACCTTTCTTGAAATTCGCTTTGGCGGATACGAACGAGTTGCACCGCCGCGACCGCGTTTGCCTTCGTGATCACGAAACGCTATTCCGTTTATTCCTTTAAGAGCGCGCGCGCGCGCGCGCACGATTATGGTAATGCATACTAGTTTTATGCCGTTGGAACACGTATTCCACCTTCGGAAATTGCGGATCGTAGACGATTCTAATTGAAGAATCCAGACGCGAAAAGATGTCAAACCACGAAAAACCCGAGTTAAAATCGGTTTCATCATCTCCGGTTAGCTTTATTCCAAGGCCAAATATTCCATTGGAATTGATCAATCGCATTAGTCGTTGATCAGAGTAGATCAATCACAGTTGACTTAATCAGCATTACACTTAATCAGCCCTTAATTTATTACAATGGAAGATTATTTGTGGAATTTGTGTCAGAATTGCTCATAACTCACAAACGTGAAACAAACATGATTTTGTTAGATTTCCACATAAACAAGAATCTTAAGTCTGATATGGATGCTTTCCATTTGGCAACACACAGTCAACACAAGTACCGTTCCATCTTTATTACTTGAATTCCAAGAAAGACAGAATGATGTTTGTGTCGACTTGTACTTCTAAATGGAAAGCATCAAATGTCATTTCTAGAAAAATAAAATTTCCTTCATACTCTACGAGAGAGGAATCGTGTTATTTATGAAACTAAGTTTACCTTCAATTTGATAAAATTTAAAAAAAAAAAACGATGTCGTCTAGTTAATATTTTGACTTGATCGAAGAAATTGAAAACAATTAATCAATATTATTAGGGTCAAAAATAGGATCAAAAAATATACAGAATGTTGTTTGTCGAGAGGAACCGTCGCATAAATAGCAATATACAGCAATATACGGAATTGGCAAACGGCTGCGCACGGAAACTATCATGTTTCGAAGGACTTGAGAAACGGTTCCAGCTTCATCCGCGCGCTCCCGCGAATTTTCCAACTTCGCCGCTTGGTAGTAGAGCTAATCGCGCGGACGGCTCGGATACCCGCGAAATCCCTCGGGTTTTACGCGACACTGAATCATTAACTACTTCCGTGAAAGTAATTATACATACATTGAGGCCAAGCGATGAAAACCGCCTGCAACAATGCCCGTTTCGGATGCTGCAATCCCTAAGTTGCACACCGAAGCGAGATCGCGACTCTATTTGCAGATCAACTCTTGGCGATTCAGGGGTAAGCACTCGATCGCGTAAACTTGAATGCAGGTAACCGTGGCTGTACGCGACAATATCCGTCTCGCGTGAACATCTGTGCGTGAATCGATCCACTTTCAGGGCGAACATGCCTGCCTGCATCTATGCACTTCGAAACACAAAATTGCTCGTTGCGCCCGAATTTATCGCCCGTTGCGTTTATTTCGTGCCGCACGCTTTGCCTTCGAAAAGCTTTCTCATGGACTGGATAAGGCGGCAGGAGAGCAGTCGCAAGAGCGATAAGGGATGGAAAATTACATATGGTTACTCGCTATCGTTTATACATGAAATGAGATAAATAAAATGTAATGCGCGATAAATAAATTATGAAACAATAAATAAAAAATATCACAGGCAAGCTTATACATTACTAATATGTATTATTAATAATTAATTTAATGGAATTTAATTTGTTTAATGTTTTTTGAGTACACGGAAAGAACGGTTTTGCTGAAAGATCTAAACTTTTAACCGGATACATATGAAAAAATTAATATTATTAAACTATTAAAATAATTATATAGAGCACTCAAATTAGTTGCTAGAATATCAAAAATTTTTGCAGCATTGTTCATTATTTTTAAGATTCTAGCTGGTCCAACAAAATTATTTTCAGATCTGTATCCAGTAAAATTTTCAATCCCTCAGCAAAATCGTTCCTTCCTTGAATGGCTCTGATTACTATTTATTATTAATACAATAGCAACTTCGATAATAATGAAGAGCTGTCAATCTATCTGTTGCCATTGAAACAGATTTGCTTCTTCCTGCTCATATCCTCACTAAATAATTTTAAATAATTATCGCGTTTTACGTGTATATATATTTTGCAATTCCATGTGTACATAATTTTATTCCAATACGTGGCGGAAGAGATACGACGAAAGTAAATAAGTATTAATTGCGTTAATAACATTATGCCGAATTACATGTATTAACGCGCGCCACGTGTTACATTAGCACATAATAGCATAATCTGCTTTATCCGCATTTCATTAGTTGGCAAAATCCGAAAATTAATGTTAGTGGTCACGATTTAATTAATTCTATATTGGCTCAATAAAGCGTAGAATCATTAATGGTTTAGGCCGATACGGATTGAATTACTTTCTGGCTTTATCGATATCAGGTAATCCCATCTACTTCGTTAAATGCGCCGGACCGATACGATACTAAATTCTACGTATATCGTCTATTATAAAAGCGTGACGCCGGCGTGCGTATTGCAAAACGTGCTGCGCTTAAACGATTCGATCTTTTAGACAATTTGTCGCGCGTTACATATCGATGCAATATTGGATTTGTATCGCGCTACGCTACAATCGCACTCCGTATCTCACGCGCATCGATTTCATTTCCGCGCCGCTGGAATATCGTCGCGCGCGTTTTCAGGATGTGCACATTATGTGCCTGGCACCCTTGTTAGCCCATAGTTTACAGGAAGAACACCGCGTTTCGTGTTAATCGAAAAATCACGAATGAAATCGGTACAGTTCTCTTTAACATGTAATTAACAAAACGTACTAAGGAACTTGTGTTACTTCATTTTATCACACGTTCACTGATATACGTGCACGGAATTCCAGGCAAACCGAAGGGAAGCTTTACTGACAAAGTTAAACGGTACATCCTCCGCGTCCCTTTCATTTGAGTTTTTCCCTTTACGATCTTTGTGCGCGCATCTCGCAGAGAAGAAAAGAAAATGAAGGCCGTGAATTGTGAAACTAGAATAATTAATTGGAGGAGAAAAATGCAATACCGTGAACGTACCACTTTAAGTATCAAGCGCTACATTCATAAATTTATACGCGTGCATAGTCTGTATAAATTGTGTGTGCGATTCATACGTTTCAAGTAGTACACAAGAAGCAGCCACATCGTCTGACATTTCGAATGTAATCCTCATTATTCCATACTATAATGTAGAATTGTATTCGAGGTATTATATGTTACATTAATATGGATATATTTATCATAATGCACATTGTGATGAAATAATAAATCAATTATATTCTAAATGTTTTCTATGAACATCATAACTATGCATAATTATATGTGACTTAATTTTCATGCATACGATTTAGCTGCCATAGTTCTTATTAGCATTCAATGCAATTGTAAACATCATTATTCGTTGAACGTAATCGTGAACCAGTCTAGTCACGTAAAAAATTTTGTGCAGTTTAAAAAGTTCTATTTACTGTAAAAAATAATGCATTTTTTGAATATTTCTATAGCACGATAAAAGTGTTTGCTTTGTACACCAAAATATGGTAAACAACAAAAAATAAAATAACACAACCGAGCGCATTACAGCACAGTTGAGCTTAACGTAAACGAAAGGGATTACGTTTCATTAAAATCTGTTTGCGTAAAATTCTTTCTGCATCTAACAAATTGCATAAATTAGCCATCAATTTAATCTATTATTAAATTGTCACAATAATTGGCGCAAAATTTGCAAAAAATGCTTGAAAAATTGACGTAATTAGTCAATTTTACAACAAGAAAAAAATGCAGAAAAACTAAATTTTGTTATTAATTGTCGATAATATCTCCACAGCTTAATTACACGAGCAAAAGACAATCCTTCGCAGACAAAACTAATAGTAGGATGGACTGAACGGTAACGAGGAGTATTAAAGTGACACACCATCTTCCGCCTATTATTATCATAGGATCCGGCTTCAAGCGTATATAATGACACGCGCGTTTAAGTACGATTCATCGTTCACGCCACTGAAAGGATAATCCTCTCATGATGATCTACATTGGATTAACTTTCGTTCGTTTGTCCATAAAATCACTCTCGGGCATAAGCGTGCACAGGCGTGATTATCAGCTATTGTGCTTCACAATTGAAAATTATATTATAACACAGTAATTAATTATACAATATAATCAATAGTGCTTGGTTGGTGTAACGTTTTTGTTGTAATATTTAATTCATGCGCATACAAGCGGTCTAATTTTACTTCTCTAAATTTAACACATCATTTATAACACAAAAAATTACGCGGATTTCTTTTCTTTTACTAAGTGTTAGATACTTAAAAAATATATAAATTATATACAAAGGGCACGATTGCTTAAATATGAATTATCTTCAAAAATGGAGAAACAAATGTTATTTAATTTAGCAAATTAGATCCTTATTTATAACAGAATTTTGTAGTTACTAGAAGAAAGAAAAAATATTATATATATATATATATATATATCTCAAAAGCTATCAAAATTTCATATTAAATTCATATAAATAAAACTAGTTGATTTCTATAGGGAAAAAATGGTCTTGTCGCTGTATAAAAATTTAGATACAGATTTGAAAATAATTTTATTGGGATTATCAAAATAATTATATAAGATAGTTATTAAGTAACTGGCTGCTAGATGTCAACATTTTTTGCAGCATTGTTCATTATGTTTAAGCGTTCTACATAAACTTTTTGATAGTCCAAAATTATTTTCAAATCTGTATCTAAATAAATTTTTAGATACTTCAGCAAAATCGTTCTTTCCGTACATTTCTATTTATATTAATAAAATTTATGTTAATATAGTCAATTATACATTTTTAAAGAAAATATGAGTTTAAGCTTTCTTTTTTATTTCTATTTTACGTATCTCAGATGTGATGAATTAAAATAAAATTATTTCTCTAATAGAGAATAAGATAATTTTAATAAATTTTTAGTTTCTCATATTTATATTTAGTTAGTTTTAGTCTCGAAAAAAAAAGGAGAATCATCGTCAGCAAAGTAAAATTTTAAATCGTGGCTAAGAACGATTTTAAATTTTCCGCTAACTTATTTAGCTATCATTATGCATTTCTTCACAACGCATATAATCCCCATTATGCAAGCGAGATACGTTAGCAATTTAAAAAATTTCGTTACACAAAACTCAATTAGCGGGCCGCTCCTCCATTTTTATTCTCCATTTTTCTAGAACTGAGTAGAGCATTGGAAAGTCTCGTCCGTTTCCCTTATTCAATTATTATACGATTCCGCAAGAAGTATTATTCCTGCGGACACGTCGAAAGAAGAATATTCTTTTCCACATCTATATTTCTTACTCCGACGCTCAACTTCTCTAAGGATATTTTTATATTCGCTAATATTATTGTCGTTCGCTTTTGCGTACCGGCCGCGAGGAAAGAGCTGCGGAGTTATAATCTGCTAAATATTCTACGAGATCATTAGAAAGTCGTAAAACATCATTAAGCGGATTTCCGCCGTTCCTTTAACTCTATCCACTGTGATAACCCTCGAGAGAAAAGAGTCGCCCGAGACTGCCCTCGAAATCTTCTTTATGGCTGAGCAATTTAACCGACGTTTTTTTCTTCGCCGTAGATTTTAAGATCTAGAGCGTGTGTATTGAGATCTAGAGTTGATCGGAGAGATTACATCAGACGAGATACTTCTAGGTAATTATCGATACGTCGCTAACTGAACTGCGTGAATAATTTGATTCTAGCGTCGTAATGCCGTTCGATTGATCACGAATAAAGTCTCATTGCGTTCGAATGAAATTCCTCTTCAAAGCGCGACGATGAAACGAACCGATATGAACGAGCGCCATCAGGGAAACTTAACGACGCAAACGGGCATCAAACTACTACAGCTTAAGTCTTTCGTTCTTTCCATGACACTTTCTTCATTTGCAATATAAAATCGCTCAAAATTGATCCAGCCGAGAGAGTTCACGAGGGATTTCTGAATCGTTTAAATATAGGGAACATAAAAATATTAAGTATTATCAATAGCCAAAAATATTAGTATAAAAAGATTAAACAAACGTTTTATATTTTTGGATATATTTTCTACACGGATTTAGTTTAAAAAAAAATGCGATTTATAATTTTAATTTACGGTAATACAAAAAATAAATTATTGATCAAATTAGTAAGCGTAATGAGGTGCCGAAACTTGTCTAATGCGCTAATTCGTTAGTATAACTTTAATTAACAAAAAATTTTTTAACAGACTTGTAATTTAACAATAGCTCAACCGCTTTTTGACACATTTATTCAGTCGTGCGATTAAAATTTAACATTCAACGAGCTCGAAACTGCCAATTAGGAGTACGTTCTATTAATTAACGCTTAGTCTAAAAAGTTAAAACACTATTGATTTAGGAAATCTTTTAAACTTTGTGCTACAAAGAGCAAATAGAAGATATACGGTCTCTTATATGAAACTTTTTCGCAACCTTTTGTGAAAATAAATTTCGTTTGCAAATAAGTTTTTCACGAATCGTACATCAATTTCACTTCAATACTGCACTTCAATATTTACCATGATAGCTATCCAACTATTCCATCTTTTCATGTTGTGTCTCACAGAAACGAAGTCATATAGTATTCCTTTATGCAACAACAGTGCGTGGAATAGCCAATACATATATAATACACGTACACGTATTGTATGAGTTTGGATACAAAAGACTTTTATATTCGAATTCATATAGCACAATCTAAAGAAATAATAAATGTGTAGCAGAATGCTCACAAGAAATAAACAAAAAATTGTGCAAGAGTTATTAACAAGTGAAAATAAATATTGATATCGTGAAATAATTTTGACATAATGCTGAACTGTATTTTAGAATCTATATACCAAAATGTTCGACCGCATATCTCATTCACTCAAGAATTTTGATCACCCAATAAATAGTTAATTTACAAGACAACTCTGACGAAAAAAATTTTAGGATTTGTATCCGTATTCAAAATTTCGGAATTTCGTTAATCTGTTTTTACGTTGAAATATACATAAAGATATTTCTTTTTAATAATTTAATAAAGAGTTTAATGAAGCGTCTAATAAAATATCACCAGCGAAGAGATTAGAAGCATAAAACTGAGAAGACTTGTTATTATGCGTTGAACTTAATTTAGCCATTCGATTGGCCAGCGATACGACGGAAGAGTAATAGCGCTGGCATAATAGCGCAAACAACTCTAAAATCGGGATTGCAGCAAGTCTTCAAATAAGAACGAGCTTTATTATATCCTCGGTCGTGAAGCTACAGGAAGTGATGCGATTCATAAAGCTATCTCGAGACCGCCGTGCATCAATTCATAAATTGAAAGAGATTGCCAAGCGTCTTCGAATTGGCTCGCAAGTTAATACTTGCATCATTACCGATACCTCATTCAACGGAAAATATAAATGAAATACTCTGCTATTCTATTCTTATCCAACTTCTGAGTATTATATCTAAATTACGATTAATAAATGTCTACGCGATGATCGATCGCGATGTCTTTTAATCATGTCTCGTCGCCATCCGTGCAAAGTACGATAATAAGTTTCCAGAATTAATTGCACAACATGTTCATAAGAACTTAAAAAATTAAAAAGATAATTACTCGGAGCCGGATAAAATAAATTTCAATAAAGATTAATTGCGACAAGTCTTTTTAAGTCCTGATGATTAATAATTGTTGTCTTATAATTTATCTTTAAATTATGATTAAAGAATTCATTGCAAGAATAAGGATTCATATGGACTTACGTTCAAATCCATACGAATCAATTTTAAATCCAAATTCATGTGTAAAAAATAAATTTTACAAGTATTATAGATCTATTTCACTTTTGTAAATTCTTCAACTTGTCGGACGGGATGTGATACAACAAACGTATTTCCGCTCGAAATAGACCGCAAATCTTTCAAACGTCTTCGAATTTTCCATTAAATCATATTCCTCTCGCAGTTATAAAAAACACTCGGCATCATTATATTTACTCTGACTTTTTACTTTGATGTAATGCACGAACTGGTATACGCGTAGATATCAGATTGCACGCAACTATCAGATTCAGAACGAAAAAGAGCGGACGCGCTTGCTCGCTCTTTGGCTGCCGACATGCGTGTATGTGAATAGTTCCACACAGATGCATACCGACATAAATACACATATTCCATAAAAGTAACTTTTGATGTGCTCGCACCAAAGCTGTGCATTTGGTGCACCGCGATACGTCCAGAGGGGAAATGCCCCCAAAGGTCATAGTTAACCGAAGTTTTCGTATCGTTTAATATCGTGTAACCGGTCTCCGGCATGCCTCAAAACGAACGCTGTCACAAACCCAGCCACTATGAACTCGAACATCGGACTGTCGAGCGATCTGTTATTAGAGCCCCGAGGATCTGTATTCAATTTGCTGCATTCAGTTATATATCAGCAGGCCTGGTTTTGATCAATCCCAAAGCGATCTTCCCTTGACCAAAATTTCATTAATTCATGTTATTACAACGTCTCGGATCGATACTCAATTTGTAATCCCAACGAAACTGAGACTATTTCAAATTGTATGAAGAATCTTGGTTAAGATTCTTCTGTGCTGCGTCAGCTTGCGATTTATTTATGTTTTGGTTTATGCTAGGCATTATTTATTTATGCTATGGGAATTGATTAACATCTCCCACGTCGGGAATTAACAAATTAATTATATATGAATTTATTAATTACTTGTGTGTTTATCCATGCGATTAACGGATTATTACGTGGAGAGGTTCGGAGAATTTCTGAATTTCGTGATATTCTTTCAACAGCTATAAATGCTTTTCTAGCAAAAAATATTCTTCGTTCTTAAACTTTCTAACTTTCGTGACCAATATTTTGAAAATAAAGCATCAAATAACATTTTTTTTTAATAATAAGCTTGAAACAAATATCAAGATTATTTGATGTTATAACTCAATCAGCTATGGTACATGGTTTTAGTTTCAAATTGATCTTAAACGTTACATAGAAAACTACAATTCTGTAATCTATCATCTAAAATACGTACAGTCGTACAACTTTCATGTCTATTTTTCATCTTGAGTCGTTCAAAGTACTGAAATGGCAAAAAAAGTAAAATGGTACTTGACAGAAGTACGACATCAAGCTGTTCGGTCTAAAAAGGTTTATACATGTACAGAAAAACTCAGGAGCGATTTTTTTTTAAAATTAAGAGATATGACTAAAAATAAAAGTAAGCTTTAGCTTTCGCTGTACTTCTCCACTACAATAAACGCGTATATTGCTCTCATTTTTATTTTAATTCTTCTCGTTATTCTTAAATTAAGTTGTATCTTTTGCGCTCTTTCTCAAAAGTTTATTGCACTATCGCTTATAAAAACGAGTATACGTATATGAGTGTACTTAATATACTTAATGTGTGAATGTATGCGAGTGTTCGCAATATATTGAACTGAAATTCGTAGTTTTGCTAAGCCTAAAATGACTGAGCCAATTAATCATCATTGTGAAAGCCTCGTTTTAATTGATTAGATTAGGAGCGATTTACATTTCCCCCGCAATGTTTTAGTAATCCACTTTCCTTCTTCAAAGAAACGTGCTTTGGCAACACTTATCTCATCCCGCTAACAGCATCCGCAATAACAAAGCTCGCCGACTTTCAGAATAATCTTCGCGGTACGTGCTGCTTTCAGCAAAAAAAAAAAAGAAGCGTGCTACAGATATCCAGACCTCTCTCGCTCGCCCGAGTAGTCCACGAATGATACATGAATGCGGGACAACGCACAATTTTCTGGGAGAGCGAAAGGGAGAGGCGCAATTTGTAGCCGTTGACAGCGCTCGGCAATTTATGATCTAACTGCGCCGGATGTTATAGCGGTCGGGCGGTTTAGAGCGCCGGTTTTCCGCACGCTTTACCTGCAACGCCCCGAGTCGTGTCGCCGCGGAAAAATCAGCCGTTGCCTTATTGCGTGCTTAAGGATTTATGTGCGTTAGACACGACGCCGTTGTCCCACCTTACCCTGCGCGTTTGCAACGAATGTCACATCTTCCGTGCCGCGAGATTTAACCGGCCCGCTAGGTGCTCGCGATTACGCCACAGCTGCTCGCAAAGCATTAGCGCGAGCCTGCCTCGCGCGGGAATGCCAGGACCTGTCTGTGAATGTCATCTTGCTAATATACGGAAGTACCACCTCTCGCGCGTGATGCATCATGCGCCGTTCTACATGCAGCTAAAGCAAAGTTTGCGCAATATTATTTGCTTGATAACATTATTACTTGGAAAATAATGTGTCTTCTTGACACGTGCCGTAAACTTTCCTAAGACGATAAAAATTATGTCCCATCTCAAATGTTTTATCGCATAAAATCTTTTTATGTCACGTAAAACGACAAAATACCATGATCGTATCGATACTTAATCGCGATAACAGTTTCTTGAGATTAAAACGCTAATCGCTGGATAAGCCGTTAGATATCATTAGATGCGCGATGAAATCATATCAAATCTGAGGGCATTACACGAACACTTCAATGTAATATGCATTGCATATGTCAGCATTCGTATGCACGTTGGCGCACCGCATTTAAAGAGAGATTTATCAATCGCAAGTTGCATGACTCTGATGCCTGTTTAATCCATGGTAAAATACGAATTACATTCGATTTACGACGCCAAATCTCACGGATGTACACGAAGTTTGAAAGTCTTTTATACCGATTAGAGAGGAAGAGAGACAATCAGAAGTTTCAATACGGCACCGCTGCCTTTCACGAAGTTTGATTTACAAGTACGGCAGCAGCATGCCGCGGCCGCACTCGCTCTCTATCGAAATAGTTCGTTGCAATTTTGTTCGATGACGCGCAGTATGCACGGTTTGTGTAGTACCTACGGAATGTGTGTGCACACTACGGAATGTGGTAGAGTTCAAATATTGATGCGGCTCGCCGACACGGCATTGTTCCTTTTGAGTCAATTGATTTAATCGTTCGTAATTACTGTCGTTAAATAATCAGCTGAATTTCCATCGATTTCGCGAGGGCAACTCGAAACCATTGTACGCATTTTTCTAATTGCAAAGCCCAAAGTACAAAATTGTAAGAAAAATAAAAATCACTTCCGGAAATCACGAAAAATTATTTGATAATCTGAATTTTATTTATTAATTTGATAACCAAAAATTATTAAACAACCAGGCAGATTTGATGAATTAAGATTGATCGATTTGATTGTAAATTTTGATTTTTTAAACTTTTATCAAAATTACCGAGCTTTGAAGCCAAACTGCTATTTAATTTAAGAATTTATCATGAAAAAATCAAATGTTAAAAATTAAATTTATTACCAATATATATCATATTCCTAATAAGATAGTTTTGATTACATACCTAGTTATAGTTGCAATTAAATTACGCGTTTAGTCATATCGACCCAATAAATTCTCATTCGATAAACATGTCATTTATTAACAAATTCATATATTAATTTGTTAATTTCCAGCATAAAAAAAAATTAGATACAGATATGCGGATAACCACAAGCATTCTTATCATATAATATGCATGTTTTATCTAAATTTTATTTATACAATGGCGCAATTTATTATCCAAAATATACATTTTATATAAAGGCCCAAAGACAATAAAAAACATAGGCAATAGGAACAAAATAACAACAGGCAATAGATTTCAACTAATCAGAAGCCGTATATTGATTCTGCAGCATTCTGCTTTTCATTGTGTTTAGGCTTTAAAACATCTCATGGAATTATGGAACAATTTCTTCTAGACTTTTTTCTCAAAAAAAAAAAAAAAAAATGTCAATATGTCAATATATGACATAATTTTTGAGTCACGAGTCAATAATAACGAAAGTATATTGTAAATTGAGCTTCAGCAATATAGAAGAGAAATTCTACATTTTTCTTTAATTAATTTATTAATATATGAATATAATAACGATCTTAATTTGTGACTCAATTGCCAGATCGTTTAATATCGACTATGGAAACTTGGCGTAAAAGAAATGTTTTCGCAATTAAACTTGTTAAGAAAAAATAAATTTATAACAACGACAATTTTTTAAATGAGACAATTAAATATTCAAATTTAATGCTATAATTCAATCTTACATGAACTTTGTTTTATCTTGTCAAAAGCTAGTGTGGAAGAACGAACATAAACGGATGGTTGTTTTCAGGATGAATGAATCGCGCGCTTTTAGCATACTGCTGAATTCAGTCTGAGCTGTTGCTTGCGGAAATAAGCTCTCGATGCAATATTCGTGCAGCGAATTTAAAGACGAATAGAAATATCAGACCACAATGATGCGCGTAACGCTGGATGTGAAGCTAAGTTTACTTTCGCATCAAACTTGCGAGGGTCCCCGCGACAGGAAACTACACAGGAGTGTATCGAAAAGAGAGATCCCGAAGAGGGACTGAAAGCATTCTAAGACGCGAAAACTTGTTCGACCATAAGGAATATATGGGGGGTATAGTCCGCTGTAGAGCCGGCACGTAGTCAGTTGCTAACGCGTTTCTTCGCTATAGCGAGCATGACGCTGCAAGTATATCAAAAAGCGAATGTGGGGGTGTAAGCACTGCACGTTTAGAAGAAAGATCGATATCACTGTGAAATTCGAAATTGAATTTTCCGCGAGGGGGTCCTCGCTTTCTTCTGTTTTGTTCTTGACTTGAAACTTAAGAAAGAATTTTACGATATGCGAGAATATTATCTTATAAAAAAATATTTCCTTTCAAGTATTTTCCGTTTCCGAGTGTTCATATAAAGAATTATTAATTTAAATTATATTTTACTGGAATCGATATTAAAATCTCTATTTATTTGAATATTTATTATTTATCAAAACTATCCTTATAAAAAATTAGATTTAAAAAGAAACGCAGAAAAAGAGAGAACAAATTATTTTATCTTATTCTCTTTTTAAATATTTTACTACACGAGCCATTTATCTAAATATATGTAACAATGTACACATAATTTACAAGAATATAACAGAAATTAGATTTAAAGACTTTATTTAACAATTCTGCAAAAAATAGCTTTGAAAATTTTTAATTAAAAAAAATGTGGAACGATTTTCATCGAAGACGTTAAGCATTCTTGCAACTCTTCTTGATCATTCCAATATATGAGTGAATCTCTGTATAAGCTGATCGATCAGCTATATGTACTGCTGTACAAAAGTTCGAAGATTCTTGATGACTGTATTTATACTACAAGCCACGTATAAAAGCACTTTCGAGAAAACCTGTGAAACTGGATAAACAAATCTTGAACCTAGCCATCTAGTGACAGATAAACGACTTACTAGACAATTCAAAAATGACGTTGGCTGCACAGTATAATCAGTAGCGACACTCCGTGTCTCTGTGTAGGGACAATTCAAAGCAATTCAATAATACCGAATTTAACATAAGGTTAAACTTCCACGCGGAAATTAGAGGTGTCCCTACACAGAGACATGAAGTGCCGCCACTATGCAGACAGCGTCATTTTTGAATTGTCAAGAAAAGTAGCAAGATTGCTTAATGTCTTCGATGAAAATCGTTCCACATTTTTTTTAACTAAAAATTTTTTTAACGGTTTTTTGCAGAATTATCTTAAATAAAGCCTTTAAATCTAATGTCTGTAATATTCTTGTAAATTATGTGTACATTGTTACATATATTTAAATAAATAGCTCACGTGTGTAGTAAAATATTTAAGAGGAAAATAAAATAAAATAATTTGTTCTCTACGTTTYTTTTTAAATATAATTTTTTATAAGGATAGTTTTGATAAATAATAAATATTCAAATAAATAAAGATTTTAATATCGATTCCAGTAAAATATAATAGAGGAAGTAATGTCCCATCATGAATAATAATGTAGTCACTTTTTTCCGAAATTGGCATCGATCTGACAAATAGTTGAATTAAGCAAATATGGAATATGTACGAGTATAGTTAGAAAACATCCGTCAAGAGTGAGCACAAAAAAAGATTAGTTTCGTCAACATCTTCTGATGCAACTATAATCCGTGCACGTATGTACGTTCCTGTCAAGTTGTAATTTATTAGGTCTAATCAGATACACACACAAAAGCTGCACGGCGTAATCTATGCGACCACTTTTGTATTTTTTTCGCGAAATATCCCTACTAGTTATACCGTACTGCATGTCATGCTTTGTCTTATTTACGAAATCTAAAAAAAATTTTAATTTTGAAAATTTTTATTAATAATATTGTGAATTATAACACAGCAAATAACCTATACATATCACAAGCTGCAAAATAACAATTTTCTAAAAATTTAGTTAATTTTCGAGTGGTAAATTTTTGACGATTTTTATTTAAATAATTAAATAAAACGCATTATATTATATTATATTAATATATTATCAAAATTGAAAGACTTATATATTWTATRTTATCAYCACGTTTAWTCTCAATCAATCAATTATATGTAAGTTTTAGCATATTTACGTATGAAACTGGTTACCCCTGGCGCTATTCATATGCTATTCTATTCTAATTTGCAGCTTAA
>JANQDE010000041.1:387809-466569 GCA_037157785.1 Cephalotes varians | reverse complement strand
TCTCATAATAGCATTTTAACAATAACAATAAACTTGTTAAAGTATATTAAAATAGGAGACCAATCTTCTTGCCATACTATAAAATTTGCTTCTCAGTAAAAAGAAGAAGATGAAAAGAATATATTATTCCGATGAGATTTTATTTGAGAAGACCCATAATGTAGAAATCACATCCCGTATGGACCAAAACTAATATCTGCCAATATCGATGAGAAATGCACGACTCCGGGAACATTTACCGGAATGTTCCTGATTTCGATGCTGATTTAAATGCAGAAATGGTTTTCGGGCGAGCGAGCGCTATTAGTTTGTGCTTAGGTACAAGAGGAGAAATTCGGTCAGAGAACGATTAGTCATTAGTAGAAACTCTCTTTGTCTTCCTCCACTCTCTCCACCTTCGACATACACTCGTGCCACTTGGGAGCTATTCACATCAGTCCCCTTGTCCCGAAGCGCGGATTACACGGCCGTTGAATCCGTAAGTGAAACTACCTGCGCTTTTCGTCATCTAACTTATCTACAATACTCTTTGAGTATTACAACCTTATGTAGCTCTCACGTATCCAAAGACTTCAAAGAAGGCAGAAACTTCTGTCATACGTCAATATCCGAAATTCAAGTTTTACATTACATTTGGTGATACAAGTTATATCGTAATAGGAAAATTATGATATCATCTAATAACAACTGGAGTGTAATATCAGATTCTTTCTGTGATATCTCTCTATAACTGCACAAAACTTTTTGCTCCGATAGAAGTGTATCACGGTAACATTAAAACAGTCGTTTAAAATCCATCTTCTATCACAAAGGAAAATGAAAAACTTATTTAAGTTTCTGTTCCGATTTAATCTCGAATCTTTTTCTTGCGCGCGCAAAGGTTCAGGATTAGTAAGGTTAGCACAGATTCTCTTTCGTATAATATTTTGTATACTCTTATCAATATATTATAGTAAGATACGATTTTCTTGCAAATCTGAAGTATACAAATGCAAAAGTTTCTTTAATACAATATCATCATAAAGACAATATTATCAGAAAATGCAAGATTTCATAAATTTTCCCAAAATAATGAGTACTACATATCTTTACCTCTAACTCTAAATAATATCAGATATAGAAACTTTTCTATCTGCTTTACACACAAAATTTAACTTTTGAAGAATTAAAAGACAGAGGAAAAGTTTAAATATAATTTCGATAATATTAAAAAACGAAAATTCCAATAAAATTGTTCATAATTAATTAACTTGTAACCAATATTTTTTGTTTTAATGCACAATTTTAAATCTTTATTTCTATAAACTGATTTATAGTCATTTCACATGCAAATCTCTAACCTCGATCTTAATACGGTACATCGTCTTATGTTATCAATCGATCGATCGAGGTTTAAAAGGACTCGAGAAAGAAAGATTGATCTCGTTGGTGAGCCATGATAGGTCGCAGTGGGACTTCCAGGACAATCTATTGTCCCAACTAGGTAACTCTAGTATCCACCGGGAGTTAACAAAGGATTTAACGCCTCGAAAGAGGTAACAATATTTATCGCATCTTGATAAGGATATCGAATAAACTATTAGATTGAAACAAAACGTGGCATTTTCGATAATTTCAGAAGTATCAGATGAACCTAATTAAGCAATTTTTAATCTTTACATTTAATTATTATAATAAAATTTAAAAAGTTTTTAGAAACGGAAGTAATTAAAAGTACATTTTTTGCTTTATCATGTTTCTAATGTTAAATTTTTTACACTAATAATTATTTTTCTTGTGTCTCTTTCTAATATTTTTAAGGATTTTTAAAAACTATTTTATGAAACGCATCCTGAATGCGAAGGCAATCTAATATTTGCATGATTATCTAATATTTTACGTTTCAACAGTAGAAATTTTCAACGAATAATTCTAATCCTTTCAGTAAGATACCCTTGCTTTCCCAAAAATCGTGTATACGTGTTACGCGATTCATAAACATCGGTAAGCTTATCGAGGTTTAACATAACAAATGAAGCTAATTACCGTCGTTAATGTTTCATTTAATGAACGTGCATTAGCATGCATATTAGCATACTGAACGCGGAAAACCGCACAATAATTTAGAAAGCATTGCGATGCGATGCATTTTTGTGCAAATTGAATCATTAAAAACAGTTGATATTCAGAAAATTGTAATATAAATTTAATGATATCACAGTTAACAGTTGTCTGCAATATCTGAAACCGCGATCGATATTGCATTATGTAAAAGACGTAAAACAAATCTGTCATTCTCATTAAATAGCCATTTTATATTCTAAAACTATTAATATAAATTTTACGTCAAATCAAGATGTTATAAATCAAATTAAGAATGCATAAATCCGAATGCACTGATAATTAGGGCACAATCAATCATTTTATAGCACAAACGTAATTAAATATTTCACATGCAATATAATTTTTGACGTTTTCAATGTACAAATTACAATTATATTCAATATATCTATGCAAAATAATTTAAAAAAGAAAAATGATCCAAAATTTCAACACTATGAAAAATAATATCAAATCATAAATAAAATAAATATTAATAAATCATCAAATTATTATTATAAATATTAAATTATTTATAAAATTACAAATTATTTTTATTTATTGATCTAAATACAAAATTTTTCATAATGTCGCGTGCCAACTTAACTAGGCATTATGCTTTTTTAAAATGATAAAAAAAGAATACACAAAAATTCACAATCTTCAATTTCCAGAATTTGCGATTAAAGGTTGAAAAATTTTCCTATGTATGCAGATTTGAGTAAATTGTCCTTAATTTGTATTTTAAAATTTAGTTAAAACTAAATAATTATTAATTTTGCCACATACATTTAACTGAAAATGCACAGTAAAATGTAAAGATTGTCGTTTTATATTAATATTGAAAAAAAAGAAAGAAAATTTTTACACTTTATTTTACCCTTTATATCCTTTGTACGATTTATTATTACGAACTATTATTACGATCATTATTTCTCCCAAAATTGGATCGCGATAGCGGATCTCCAATAGCGACACGCGACACTAACCGCATCGAATTGCGGGTATGTTAACGGAATCAAACTAGTTAACCCAAAACGAAATGGTTAACTATTTTCCTATTCTTGCATTAGTTGAGCCGTTATCACTTTAATATCCGTAATATCCGCGAGGGACCGATAAAAACTTCGACGGTAGGAATCAGCCCAGGTGACGAATTCATGAATATAAAGCAGATGCACGTTCAATTTTATGAGTGTCGATGGCTACTAAAGTCGACATCGGCACGGATTCTACGCGCTGACTTTCGCTACGAAGTATACCCGAGCTGAAAATCGATATCAGATATATATATTTTAAACAACTTCTTTACGATAAATTTTAGAATAGTAAAACAAAGGAAATTTCATTTTAGCTTACAGCTTGTGAGCTTACACACACACACACACACACACATATATATATATATATAAATAAAAGTATATACATATATGTATATTGAAATACTATACAATTATCTTTAATCAAAAACTGTCAATTAAAACGTAATTTTCTTCGTTTTATTATATCAAAATTTATCGTACTCATAAAAAACTTGTTAATCATACATGTGCGAACATCAATATAATATTCCTCAAATTTTAGATGATTAATTTAGTTATGTGATATAATTAATTTCTAAAAACATTTCAGATTTATAATTTTAGAAAAGTTTATGAATAAAAACTGAGATAAATTTAAGATAATTAATTAAATTTAGGATAATTACATTTTTAGGATAATTAACATTCAGATGATTAATATAAAAGAATGTATATTAAATTGTTGTGTGTGTATGTGTTGTGTGAGTATGTGCGCGTCATTTTAATTAACATATATCTTAAATTATCGCGGAATACTTCCAAAGTTATTTTTTCTAAACTAAAATAATTTCTCGTTAATAAAACATAGTTCAATAAAGGAAAGCCACAAAATATATCAAATATATAAATTTTATAATTAATTCACATTTTCTGTTATATATAAAATTTGTAAAAAGTGCCGATATATTTTTACAATTTGGCATTGTTTTGACAGCTGTAACTTCAATGACAAAAGTTTAGTTACTAAATTCAGCTTTTCATCTTGTCGATTTTCCAAAATAGTTTCTGACACGTTTTGTAATCTGTTATAAACTATGATCTACTTTTATTGACAGAAAGTCATCAATTCGAATGTAAGTTTCCAAGAAACTTTTCCGCTTACTTCGTTGTCGTTGACGCCGTAATTCAAAATGATTAACACACGTATCGCAAAATCTTATTATTTTCCCTTATTATTTTTCTTCCGTATCTTGCTATTTTATTTATATCCCTATGCTTATCCTCTGTTATCCCCATCTTATCCTCTCTATTAATATCTCTTGTACGGAATCCCCAATCTGTTTTACTCGCTAAATTTCCGCGTAATCTCGGTAATAAAAGAGCTGCAAATTTTGCGGTATTATCCAGATTCGCATACGGTAGAGGGTCGATCCTTTGGGAATCGACTGTATTAGGAAATGGCTTACTGATGCAAAACTTTTGTCACTAAAACACGGAACGCTCGACAGTCTGCGGAAGTTTACAACCACTAATGTTACGATAACACGTGCGTATGCAAATCGCGTCCGATGCTTTAATTGGCAGTAATGCAAGCCGCTAGCATTACAGCTCAGAGAATAGGATTGCGTTGTAGGAAAGAGATTTAACGAAGTAATCGCAGTCCGAACAGTGCTTCCCTTTATACAAAAATATCATTTTGCAATCTGATCGAACAAATTCCACTATTTTTTCTAGATTTTAAAAATTTTTGGCCGAAAGCGTACAAGCAAATGGAAATTTTGGGAATATAAACTGGACATTTCATTAGACTGGAAATAGGCGATAGTACAAAACAATGATAATATCGATTAATAAGCAAGATATCCGAGTATCAGTATTCGCTCGTGTAATAACGTCTTTTTTAATAATGCTGATACTTGTGCGATGCTACTGTTTGATAAAAACGGCACTTACCCTACTAGTTTGCCGTCTGATAAAAACGTACTCACTCCACTTTATCTGCTTACTAAGCGCGCTATATTACGGGTACCAGGCTATTAACAACATACTATTAGCAACAAATTGCTTTGTAAATCTGCCCTTTCATGGCATTGTTAAAGACTTTAATTCCATTATAATCATTTTCAATTTCTGTTTCAATTTTCACTCGTTTATGATAATAATAGGATAGACCGGGGAGTAAAGTGCCATTTTTGACATTTTTTGCTCTAAAAGGAACAATATTTAACTTACACGTGCTGCTCTTTATCGAAACTAGAGGTCTTTGACTACAAAAGGCATGCAAAAAGTATGCGCATATATCTTTCATTAAAAAAATTTTATAAATTTTGCAGAGGAAGTCATTTGGCACTTCTTATCATATGCAGGGCAAAAAGTGCCAAATACTTCTATATTTAAATTTGAAATAAGAAAAAAAAAGAGAAATCTAAGAGAAAAAGGTACTAGAGGATTTCTTATTTATTTTAAGTGGGTTTTGATTAAGTAACACTTACTTAATGAAAATACAATAAAAGATACAATGAAGACAAAATGACAATCTTATAACACAAAAACAAAAATGTTCCGTTTCGGGAATTTCAGTTTTAACAGAAAATTAAACTCGTATTGACATATTTTCTTAACCTAAGAAAAATTTGAAAGAGAAAAAACAGAATTAGCATCATCGTGTTTGAAAACAAATAAGAACCACCTCGGCACTTTTTGCTCTAACAATACAAATAAACTTTGCGGCATTGTTATTAAAAAAGTATAATAGAAATAACCGTTTTAGTAATCACATTATTGAAACAATAGAATAAAAAAAATTAATAAATACACTTATTTAATCTATCTATTTACAAAAAGATCCCTTCAGATCAAAAGGGATAACTGCGATGCCAATATTTTACTTTTGGCTATCAAGCGCACGGGCACGTGCGTATGCTTCCAATAGTTACCGGACGACTGTGTAGTATGAGATCCCACTCTTAGTGTTGACAAACAGAATTTTCCAATAAATAAATGATCGCGTTGTTATCAAGAAAAAAAGATAGGTTTTTTCCTCGGGGATCTTTACTCTCCAGTCTACCCTACACGAAAAAAAATGATTTTGCTGAGAGATCTAAAATTTTGCTGGATACAGAAAATAATTTTGTTGGACCATCATAATAATTTTGTTGGAATCTTAAAAATAATGAGCAATGCTGCAAAAAATTTTGATATTCTAGCAACTGGTTTGAGCGTTCTACATAATTATTTTGATAATTCAACAAAATTACTTTTATGATCTGTATCCAGCTAAAATTGTATATCTTTTAGCAAAATCGTTCTTTCTATGTAAGATATTCTTAATTTCAAATTGCAAATTTATTTATTATCTCCGTTCTATTTCTCTTATTTCACATGTATATGTTTTAAATTATAAAAAAAATAATATTTGAGTTATTGCTTTATGCGCATGACTGTTATATTTGCAGACAGTCGATCTTAATTATAATCATGTGCTGATATAATACAGCATTAACGCAGAGTGCCTCGGTAATATCATTGGAAAATTGCCACAAGACAATGAACTTATGCATAAATTCGGATGAAAAGGATGGCATTCTACAATGGTCATAATAGCACATAATTTATGCAATGGTTTTGGATTGTTGAATGAATACTTTAGAATGTCGATAAATCGATAAATATCGTTACATGGTACTAATGTACTTCAATTATTTCTACTATTTTGTATTAATGCAAAATGACACAAAGTGAATGCAATGAAAAAACCGCACAAATAATTTAATACAAATTTACATTTAATGAAACAATATATATGATTAAAATAAGTTAATCACACATGGAAATGCAAAGCATCCAAATTTAATTACCAATAATAATAATTTTGTTTGTTTGTTGTCTGTAATTGTTTTATGTAGTTGTATGTAATTGTACTTTAACTAATAATGCAGTCCAATAAAGGATTGTAAAAGTCATTTTACTGATGAGAGAAAAGTTAATCAATCATAGATATTATAAAATTCTCTATAAAAATTGTACAAGAATTTTAAAACTCTAATGCCGAAGTGTAACAAGATAAATAGACTTTAATTCTCGAATAAAAAATTTTCCTAATTTTTTCCTAACACTCTGAATTTATTTGAAAATATTAGAATAATAAGATTTTTTAATTTTCTCTACGTCTTCGCACAATTATCACGCGCGTGTATAAAATTTTATATAATAATATATTGATGATTAATTAGAGATAATCCCAACATAAAAATATCATAAAGATCAAGTTATTAATAAATACGATAGGAAGAATTAGCATTAAGATAGCGCGTTATAAATTCAATTAATAACATGCTCTTTATTAAATAAATTTATTAAATAAAAAAGCATGCTATAGGATAAAATAATAATAAGAAATATATAAAACATTTTACATCATTTTGTAATATTGTCGAATACAAAAAATGACTTCTACAATTAATATTAAAAAATATTAATATTTATTAATCCATTTATTTTAAGACTATGGGTCTATGAGCTATTACATTTATTAGTGATATTTTGAACTTGATACATATATCTACATAAAACATACATAAATGCAATTTTTCTAATACAATTTCATAGATCCATTACCTCAGTTTAAAATAAAAGACAACTTATCACATTGACACACATGGATGCGCAACAGCAGAGATGAAAAAATAGCTACGTTGAACTACAAAATATAAATATATCTAAATTATGGCAATGTCAAAATAATTGTTTGAGAAATAAGCGTTGCATATAAAAAATAATTATCAACAATTAATTCTACAAAAAATATCAAATAAAATGTAAATAATTAATTACCTCATGGTTGCTCCACCGTTGCCCGATGCCTCCAATGCCTCTTCCTCCTCTCAGATTCCATGATCTCGCAAAACAACACTCGCGCAAACACGATTAATTAAATCGCAAACTAATTATCAGAATAAAACTACGCGGCACTTTACACGTCGTTCTCGAAGTTAATCGGACGCGACGCGCAGTTTATTACGCGACGTAAAGAAACGCGAAAATACAAGCACGAAACTGCTATCTCTTTCGCTCGGCACGGCGAAATAATCATCTCTTTAAAAATTGCGAAACAGTAATTTCTTATTCCCGTTCTCTAATTGCTGCATTTTCAAATAAATACATCTAGCGCGAATATCTATTCCGATAAACAGATATGCATTGAGTCGACACGCTTGCAAAGTTAGTCGTGGGAATTGAGCGAACGTACCGACTGATAATCGCTATTGAAGAATCGTGAAGAGTGATCGCATTTCGAGGGTTGATAAGGGCGTAGCGACACGCGGCTTGCGGAGCGACTCGCATCACTACTCGTTTGTTTGAGGGTCGGCGAACGAATGATATCGCGGCGACCTTTCGTAAACACCGAGCGCCGTTATCGCATGCCGCAATAACAATCGCCGCGGGCCATCGCGACTTAACCGACTTGTTATTCCACAAAATTTTTAACACAGCATTTAATAGTCGACAATTTTGTGTGCGTATCATGTCACAAGTAATAAAATAAAAGAATAACAGAAAATATATACATTTTACAATCGCATAGCGTACACTAGCTAATTTATTTAGTAAAGAACACGTTGTTAATTAAATTTATTCTTATAACACGCTATCTTACTTCTAATTTAATTCTTGTTCAAACTCACGTCAAATATCCTATCGCATAATTTTGAAAGTAGATTCGTAAACATGAGATCACGGTATCACCGTTTGTCGAAATATATATTACGGTTTATTCGTTTAAAGTCGGAAGCGATAGGAAACAGGAATTATTGTTTCATGATTCTTATCGGGCGATAATCATTCTTTTACGACGATTCGAGCATATCGCGCTTCGAATTTTTAAACGATATTCATGTAATGTGTCTATTGTTTTCGAATCGAAAGCACCGAGTGTCAGGCAAGCTGTCGTATTGTGTGACTCGAAAGTAAAGAAAAGCTACGATTGTATCGATTATCAATAATTTCAATATGATAGAATATCTTGCCGTCACTATGTGTGAACTACAAATGCCAACTACAAATGTTATATGAAAACTAATTGGTTAATGCGCGGTCTTAGTAATCATTTCAGAGATTTGTTACTTATATTTTTTGCATTCGGCATTTGATTTTCTCTCTCTACAAATACATACTTATCTCATTTTACAAAAATTTTTAAGAATTTCAAGCAACGCGAACAGCAATCAGTATTTTACAAAGATCGCCGCGATATCATTTGTACGTCTTGAAAAGGTAACAGCGCAAATTGCTTCCTGTATTATTATCAATTCACAAAATGATCAATCCAAAAAACGATCAATCTTTACGAATACTTAACGATTATCGTCCACACGTTCAGTCAAGTAATGCGATTAATAACTTCGTGAGTATGTCGAATCGACAGCTATTTATCGAAGATATTTTATGCGATTTATTTAGTTAAAATAAAAATCGAAACGATTAGAGAATGATAAATTATTGTCATTTTATCATAATATTTAGAGTGATAGCTATTTCTGTGTCGAGGAAAAATAGCAATATCATGCTTTTTTCGCATTATTCTTTTACTGCATAATAAAGCGCGCGTATTATTAACTTCGAGAATGACGTGTAAAGTGACGTAAATATCATATTCTAATAATTAGTGCGTGCACTAATGGTAAATAACGGCAAGTTATATGAGTGCAATATGGAACTTGAGAGGAGGAGAAGGTCTAAAAAGAGTGACGGCAGAACAGTGGAGAGTAATTTATTATTTATATTTTATTTGCAAAATTAATTAGCAATAATTATTTCGTTGGTATTTAATTTATTATGCGCGCAATAACTTGAAAAGTTAATTAGTTTGAGCGCTACTATAATTTAAATATATTTATATTTTCTAATTCAATGTTTCTAGATTTTTCGCACTTTCATTTTTGTTGCACATCGTATTTGATTAACAAATTATATTTTATTAAACATTTTAAATTAACATAAGAGATTTGTAAAATTATATCCCCAATTTATATAATATGTATCAGATTTATAATATTTATATAATATAATATGTATCAGATTTGATTGATATTTATATAATTACAATTAAATATGAACATTCAAAGCTTACGTTAATATGATAGGAATTAGTCATCTTTGATTTCAGAATCTTGTTATATTCATAAGAACTTTCGATTATAACTAATTTTCAACTATTAGTATTAAAGAAGTTGTGGGACATCGCGTAATTATGCCATTCATCATGATTTATGGAATT
The DNA here is from genome assembly GCA_037157785.1 of Cephalotes varians. Lineage (NCBI taxonomy): Eukaryota > Metazoa > Arthropoda > Insecta > Hymenoptera > Formicidae > Cephalotes > Cephalotes varians. The sequence goes on along the minus strand of JANQDE010000041.1, from coordinate 456,192 downwards.
TAGCAGGAAGTTTACAATTTCTGTTATCTGGTTTTACGCTTATTCTAAAATTGCTTATGCAAAAACACGAAATGTTTAGCAGGGGCACTACTGAAATCTTTAGAAGTATGCAAATAGAAAGCAAATCCGTGAAAGTAGCAAAGATCAAATACGAAAATACAAACAGGAGAACTTCAATAAAGGGCACTTTCAAGCAACTTGCCAGAGATGCGATTTTCTGAGCATAGCCGAGCACGGCTAGAAAGAGATTATGAAGTGCGTGCCTTTTAAATCCAATTTCTTCGTAAATAGAAGTCCTCAGTATACGCGCAAAGAAACAAGCGGCAGTATAATAAAGTAAAAACGCAATATTAATTTAAAATGTCTTGTCCTGGAAAATTAAATTCGGCTACTCTTTTTAGAAAATTATATTTTTTACAATATAAACGGCAACCGCTGTTATATAAAATTAAAAAGACAGCGTTCAATATTCGTTCAATGTTCTCTCAATAACATCCTTTATTTCTGTGTGTGTGTGTGTGTGTGTGTGCGTGTGTGTGTGTGTGTGTGTGTGCATCGCTGAAAAATATATTCAATAAATTTCTCGAATATCTCAATGTATTACGGAAATTAAACGTAGTTGAAAATTCTCATATAAAAATATCGAATAAACGTTATCGAAATAACGTTATATTTTTTCAAAATTTTCTATAATGTACATATAGTATCTGCGCCTAAAAAACCAAAAGGCAAAATTATCTAAATAATAAAAATTAATATTATTTAAGCTGTAAAAATCAATAATAGATGATAAATATAATAGGGGTGTGAACGCTACATTCTTGGCCAATTTTGATCATTCATAATTTGGAAACTATTGCAATCTTGACATTACCGTATGAGGTTTCATTAATCTTTAGAATATGCTGTTAAAATATCGTACGATATTTGCGGGACGCCTCATATAAATCTATCTTAAGCATTACGGAACAGCCAGGAATATGCGCGAAACATTCCAGTATGATTCATGAGAGTGATATTACAGCGTTACAGCTATCTGTTATTCTATCTGTTTCAATAGATGTATACTATATATACTTGATATAACGATTAACGGACACGAAAATAATAGACAGTTTAAACAAATTGAATAGATGTCAGTAATATACCATTTCGTAAAACATAATTTGACCGTAACGTTGTGCTTTAATTATTAAAAATCTATCCAAAAATAAATGGTAATAAGTAATATAAATTAAATATGTTGTGTATTAAAAAAAATAGTTAAAAAGATATTAAAGATTTATTTCTCCTGACATATTTGGAGTCACGAGTCAACTTTAATATTTCGATTTCAACTTTATATATATATATATATATTTTTTGCTTCATTCAATTTTAATTTTAGTTAAAATTAAACTAAAAGATATAAATATTTCAGAGATCGAGTAATAAATATTAAGCTTAAATAATACATATTGTTACATGACAAAAAATATAATACCATGAGACAAAGTTTTATTTATTCAGTACATGGCTATACACGAATAAATATTCATTGAAACAAATAATAAAAATATTGCCTTCACGTCCAGGAAAAAAAATTTCCATAAAATGATTCATTTTTTATGGAATATAAAATGACTTTATACATTTTGCAAGCTATACTTAAAATATGACTTAACGTTGCTCAAAAAATACCATTAACTTGAAGATTTGCATATAAGCATTAAAAAGAAATGTATTCACTTCTCCAGAATACAAATACAAGAATAAGGAAGGATAAGAGGAAAAATATTGTGCGCGAATTATAACAATGTATGTGATTAGAAATTTACGACAAATTACAAATTAAAATATTTTGTACTTTAAGAAAATAATGCAAGATGTAGGCATTTTAATGTTCTTTTAATGTTCTTTATCTTCCCTTTCTAACGAAAAAATAAACTTCATATCATTTAATTCTTTATTGTTGTCAGCGAAATTATATGTCAATATATCATGTATCTGAACATTCAATGGACAGATATCTCGCTGTCAGTGAATTGTTGCAAGCGCAAGTTCACATTAGACATCTGTAAATTGCGTTCTACCACAATTTGATTAAATATCGCGTTAAAACATGATATTATCGATATGGACGTAATACACATCGATGCATTTCATCTGTTTGAGACGTAAATTCAGAGCCGCATTTAATCGTATTTTCTTCGCGTGAAATATTACAACTAATTTGTTGCGACGAGTCGACGACGGATTATTATTTCATAAACGCGCATTGTAGCCATCAAGCTGCGAATTTCTCGTTGGTTCTTGCTACGTGATTGATTTGCAAGTTTCATTAGTTTGTTTCTCCCGGTCCTTCATTTGTTTACGATACGTGCCAGCCTCGGTCGCTGGAATCGAGTCGTTTGTTACAATGTATTTTCGCTTTTCGGCCGTCCAGGGAGATCGCGGCCGTTGGATGGAAACATCTCGCGGAATCGCAATATGTATACGAAACGTGTTATGCATACACGCGGATAGGAAGAGAAAATCGCGGTGGTGCGCTCCATCGGGCTGGAAGCGTCAACTCGCCAGATTTATCATGTTTCCACTTATATCGAGATTAACCTCGCATGAATAATATCCTAAAATAGAGACGTATAAATCGAAAAGAGACGTGTGCATCATCAATTTTTAAATCATCAATTATTCGAGTTCAAAGAATATTCTTAGTTTGTACCTTATGTTGCACCTCATGGTTGTACTTTATAAACAGAAATTTCTGCAAAATACGAGAAAACCTAAATAGGGAAAGATTTTAATAATATTCAATAGACCATTTTCCATGGCTTTCTTAGCTCTTCTCAAGTTGCAAATTTTATTACTAACAATGTTTTTTTAGTCTAGATATTTAATTTCAGCAATCTTATGTTATTTAAGATATACATTTACAGAATTAAAGATTCTAAAATATTCTTTACATCAAGTTTATTTTTTTTTTTTTTTACGTTAAATTCAAACAAAAACGTTATTGAATTTTTAATTAATTCTAACTTCTTCATTCAAGCGCTTATATAAGTAAATTGCTTTCATTAGATTAAAAATATTTATTGGGCATTATTGCTAAATATACATATAAAGCATTACATCAATCTCTATTACTAGAAAGATGGTTAGAAAGATAATAAATAAGAGATAAGATGATAGAATTCAACATTTGTTTTCCAGATACACGTTCTATTTTCCCATCACAAAACCAAATTTAATATATTTTCCATTGTTTTAAATAAATTACCCGGATTTCGAAATATACTTCTGCATTAAACGTTTGAGAGAACTCTCACTTAAATGTATTATTCGGAAATGTGTCAGGAGAAAACTTTATGGTAAAACGATGCGAAATGAAACGCGCGATTGTAAATTTCGTGCAATTTGTCCGATATTTAGCGGACCGTGCCTCGATTAAATTGACGCAATTTGCGATGAAAAACGTGTCACCGGACAGGCTTTTCGCGTGCGGAATTATTTTTATGTTTGCAGACCGGGGGGGAGGAGGGAGGAAGAGAACAGAAGCTCTCGTCATTCCGGCTTCCGCTTTGACTCAGCGCCCGACTCTTTGTATCTCTTCTCGTGGTCACATTCGGTGTTGAAAAAAGAGAATTCAAAAATTTAACAGCGCGAAATATTCAAAGCACGAAGAAAGAACTTAATCAACATGCCCGCAACAATCTTTACAGACAGAATATGTCGCGGTGATTTAAGTAATTTACTTGTCTTTACTAATGTTACTTTCCTAATATCTTTCTTTCCATGGAGCAGCATCATTACTAGTTGTAACCCAGTTTCGTCGTGTCACTTTCTATGTTCATTAGCCACTGAGGCGCGTATGCGCATGTACGGCATAAGAAGGATTCATTGTCAGAACGCATAATTATTCACAGCCATTCGACACAGCTATTCGCTGTCCTACATTCGCATGTGCTCATTCGCTTATTATTACATTGGCTTAATATATTATCTTGCACATTTACTTTACTACGCATTAATAAAGATACTATTAATTTCAATAAAATATTTTTTATTTTTTCTCATCTCGATCATATCAAGAAGCAACTCTCGCGTTAACGATAAGTATTTTATTAATTTATTCTTTTCAATTTTTACGTAAGTGTTGAGAAAAGAACAATAAAAATTTGATATTTTGTAAATTGAAATCAAGTAAACATTATAAAACTATTCGAATATTAATAGAATTTACAAGTATTTCAAAGTTATTGTTAAAAATGCTGAAATTTTTGTTCGGGGCACTAAAAAGATTAATAAAAGAAGTATAAAGAATTAATTTTCATTCGAAAAGTTTTAATCACCGTAGAATCCGCGATCTTGCACCCGCGATAATCTAGAAGACTCTTAACTTTAAGTATATGGAATAACTATCTTATTCATGGAAACTAGTTACAAGTAGGTATACTTTAAAAACAGCAAATCATCATGACTTATATTTCGTAAGGGTTTCAAAGACAGCAAATACGCGAATGATCGATGTCGGTTCAATACTCTAGGATGGCTTAGCCATTAGTCATCCGCGCCTCTCCCTTGCGTAACCCACAATTAATTATTATCCTGATAAATGTCACATGCTACGTGTTTCGACAATAAATCGTTAGACCGATGATGCGTGGCGCACTACCGCTGAGGTATATATACCCGATCATGCAGGTGTCATATAATTTGATGATCGGTTAATGCTTAAGGTTAACAGTTGATTGCGTCCGGCGATCGCAGACATTTGCGACAGATATTTAAAAATAAAACGTTAGTTTCACGACCAATACAATGTACGATACGATATTTTAACATCCATTACGTTTTCATTCGCATTTAACCTATACAAAATATTTCGAGTTTCGTTGAAAACATTTGGAAAATTGTCTGCAAGAGGGATAATAAAGTTACATCTCGTACAAAAGATAAAAATAAAAAAATTTTGTTTAATGTCATATAAATAACATTGAAAAATGGAACACAATTGAAACATTTGAAATTATATTTAATGTGTGTGTATGTGTGTTCTCTATACATTTTGATAAATTATATTTATAAATTTTATTTGTAAAATTCAAAATATATGAAACACACATAAATTTTTTCTGACTTCTCAATTCGTTTTTATGGCGAATCATTATTAAATGGAATCAATGTTTGTTTTGTACTTTAGAGAACATAACTTTAAAGAATATATACATGTATATATATTTATTTTTTAGGATAAAATGGATCCCAGAGAATGTTGTTCTCTCTCAAATTTAAATACGACGGTAAACTTAAATACTGATCGTTAAATTATTTTAAGCCCACTATACTAAATACAGCCCACTATAACCCATATGTACATATAGCCTGTACTTTGTTTTTGTTCAGAGACTGTAGTATATGTTATCCTGCTTACATCTGCACGAAAATAAACAAGTCCCTTATCAACATCAGTCTAGTCCTTCAAGAGAGTTCCCAGAGGACTATTCAAGAAACTTTGTTCCCGACCAACAACGCTTCCCAGATGCATCACCGAGGGACAAGAGTGCGAGAGACGGCAGAACAGAGAAACAATAATATTACTTGACAAAGAACAAGAAAAATTACGAGGTAAAGAAAAGGTTTCTGTAAGACCGCAAACGCGCTCCAATTCGCAGAAATAATATTTACTCCTTACCACCAAGAGATAATTCAACGGCAAAATCGATATTTGTGCAAATTAGCTTGTTAAAACGACATAAATTTTGAAGAGAGCACGAGAATATAAAAGTTTATATAACGTCTCTCGCGGCACTTTTCACCGTGAAAAGGTGGAGGAGACGAAGAGTTAAATTATAAAAGAAAATGTTCGGTAAAGTTTGAACGTCGTATGTGCGCATCTTACGTTCTCTGGAAATCCTATAAATTCGAAAGCTTTACTTCAACTTCAACTCGCTCGCTCTCAACTTCGGTTCGAGAGAGCAAAAAGCGAGATTACATCAACCGGATAATAAGCAAGTTCGTAATCAATGCAGCGTTAGAGTGTCAAAATCCTTCGGGACTTTACTGAGAAATTTCGTGCTCCATGGATTCTCGATGGCCTCGGAATGCGCCACTCTCGGAGCGAGAAGTATAGAAGAACCACGCCCGACACGGTAGATGGGAAACGGTACATGGCGAACGTGTGAGGGATAATACTTATATGGCCGCATTTGTGCGCAAACACCGATATCATCCGTGATGGATGTTTGAATTTCTTCACAGGAAACAAGTTTCGACAACGGATCGCTTGTAGCGCGTCATGTATAATTTCAAGTTTAGAGAAAGTACACTTTTATCTTAGACATGCATTTTTGCGAAACTACACTCCGTACAATTTTTAATGGAAAATTCTTACGCAACAATTACGCGTATCATACGTATAATTATTTTATAATTATAATTATTTAAAACTTTGGATTTCCGCTTAAAATGAGAAACAAACATGAGAAAAAATTAGTCATGAATAAATGTCATGAGATAGCCATTTGACGATTATAGCAAAAAAATATGCATTTCTAGTGATAACGTTAATTCTCAAATAACATACATTATTTTAATACAATAATACAATATTTTATATGCTTGATTCTTTTGTAACATTTCGTTTTTTAGACTTGTAATGTATACAAACTAATATATATTTATTCATACAGTCATATTAACATTATACTTTTTTTTAATTGAATAATCTGTAGATGATGCAAGATTTAAAGTTGATCTCTTTTAAAGAAAGCTTCTTAAGAAATGAATTTTATAATCTTTAAAAAAGAGCATTTTAATAAGTAAATCCTGAATTAAATTCCTGTTAAGGTAAAATTTAGTTGAAATTATATTGTAATAAAAAAGAGATTTTTTCTGTCTTATCTTATTTTATAAAAACAATTCATTATAAAATTTAAATTTTTAAGACTGAATTAGCTTAAATATATTCTACTTATTAAAWATGTTAAATAGCATAAAATAAATTGTTTATTCAATTTATATTTAAATACGATAAATTTGAAAAAATATTTTTTTGAAATCTCAAAGAAGATTATACATTCCTTTGTGGATTTTCCTTGTATGTGGAAATAAAACAACAAATGATAACGAGATAGCGTATTTCCGTTGCATAAAATTTTCAAAAATACTCTTTTTCTTTTAACCCTATCATGATTTCTTGATGACAAATATATAACAAATGTCATGCAAAATGTCTAGAATAAGTACGTTCAACAAATTTGATTCGCGACAATATTTTTTTTCTGTTTACTCTGCACTTGCGAGATCAAAGGAAGTATCAGAGTGTTTATTCTCAGACAATCTTCGCGCTTTGTGAAAGTAATAAATTAGTATTATAAAAAAACGACAGATGGAAAATCTATCGCAAGTCTTCACTTATATTATAATGAAGGAGCGTCAATGATAAACAAATCTTCATTAACAATAGCGGTTTTCTCAATTTTCCCTTTGGCAAAATTTTTTTTGGTCTGCAATACCTTTACTTATCGGAAAAAATAAAAAAATGCTGATTATTCAGACAGTTTTTTAATTTATTATCTTTGATTCGAGAGAGAGAAAGAGAGAGAGAAAAAAAGAGAGAGAAATAATCGAACATGTATAAATAGAAAGTCTTAATTTATATTAAAACTACATACTGTTATTACATTTATATTGTTTTATTTATATTCTCTTACTTAATATTTTGCGCTTATATTTCTTTTTAAATTCATTTCTCGAAAAGAGATTAAAATTTTCATATTAAGAAATGAGAAAATAAGCGAAGGGGGATATGAGTTTTAACGAACTCTGGCTAACAAATTGAAAAACAAGATTAGCAGATTTTCTATTAATCACATTAATTAAGTACGAAGCGAATATTAATATTAATACGCGAATATTTTTGTTTGCAATGCGCAGAAGATGTCCGCGACAAACAAAAGAAAAGTAGACGCACGAGCATTTAACCATGAGCTTAATTAAAATACGAATAAGCGATCTGTAATCCATGTAGAAGTGTGTGTACACACGTTTCGATTAAATTTGCATGCAAATATCCTGCTGCTTTAACGAAGTGAATTCAGCACATTGGATTTTTCCTTCGCGCATATTATAAACGAGCATCAGCAATTTTCGAGGTTATCCTCGTCGTAATCGAAAAAAAACATTTATGCGCGCGATAGTTTTCAGCGGTATAATTTGCGCAAATCATATAGGCATCGTAATCATTTTCATAAAAATTAAATCGCCTAATTAAGAAAAATGTTGAAACAGCAGCAGTTTTTTTAATTAGAAATTATTAAAAATTAAAATTTAATCCAATGGATGTAAATAAAATATCATTTTTTGTTTTATTTTCCGTGTATTTCATCTCAACATAGAATTTTCATTTTATGCATAGTTATCGAATTATTTCGTGCAACAAATTGAGGTCTGGGAAATAATATCTGATCCAATTTTTGCCAAAAAAATGTAATTTCACCAAGGAATTTCGCCAAGGAGAAATTATACAATAAGACGCTAAATATCAAAATTGAAATAATATATTTGTTATCGATTATTTATACACAAAATTTTCAAAAAAGAAACACAAACGCGAAATATTAAGAGAAAATATAACAAGAAAATGTAAATGATATAAACGTAATAACAATGCATAACTTTAATATAAATTAAGATTTTCTTTTTATAAGTGTCATTTTTATACATCGATCATCGCAATCGTCAAATCAACGTTATAACTAGTGTCTGAATAACCAATATTTTACTACACTTAGAACACAAAAATAAGATTTTCCCTAAAAGCGACTGTATCATTAAGTTACTGCACATACCAAAAATTTAGATTTTATCAAATATATTACACAATACATATAACTTATATTACAAAACCTTGTTACTTACGTTCGAAGACATTTTTCAATTTTCAATTTACCGCGAACTCGGCGTGACACGTAATTCATCGGTCTTACGTGCGCCAATCTAACGATTTGCGTGCTCCGATCCCGGATAGTTTACCGCAACAAATTTGATGCACGTAAAGCAACGGTTTTACGTGCCGCGTTTCCAAGAAAGAAAATAAAGAAGAAGAAAGCGATTTGCGTACTTACCCGCGCCAACGCCACCGCCGGGAAGCTCTCCCACGCGAGCTGCGTCTCCTCGCCCGGGTTTCCGTGACGTTGACCCGCGAGGATCCTCGCCGCCGTCAGGGTACTCATCCCCATGCCGTCGCCGACGAAGAGGACGACGCTACGCGCCATTCCGGACGGCGGCGTCGTGCCGCTGACGCTGGTACTCGCTGCCTCCCTGATCCGCGTCTCGATCGCTCGCGTCGCCGCTTCATACCAGACCTCCCTCTCTGCGAACAAACAGATCATCGGGCTTGCGATATATATCGATATATCATGCGCGTATGCGCGGTGTAATCGGATCGACGACATCGTCACAATTGCGAAATGAAACATCGCCGTGGGTCATACATAACGGGATTCGAGTCTCAGAGAAGAGGCAGATCAACAATTTATATTTATATTTATAGAATCGTTCTGTCAACCCCCCACGATACGTAAATTGAAATTATATTCGGGATGCTGCCGCCTGATTTTTCTTTTTCTATCTCTCTCGTTTTCTCTTTGTCTTTCTCTCTCCTTCTCGCCATATATCTCTTTAATCCTCTAGCACAATCGTTTTTTATCGCGCAAAAGCGTGATAAAGTTATCGTTGCTGATTTTTCATTTATGAAATATTTGGCCTTTTCCGAAATGACCGACATTTATATGATAATTTTTCACTAAAAAACTACAGTTTAAATCAAGATCGTACAAAAATCATTGAAAAATACATAGTAATAAAAACATAGAAAAAATTAAGAAAAAAAATGGTACAATAGGAATTAAAATAGAAACAACAATAATAAAAAAATAATTATGGTTTTCTAAGTCGCTTGACAAACATAGTAGACCTCTATTAAGCTAATTAGAAAATTATCATATACATAAGTACAACATAGCACAAAATTATCTTTAATAATATAATTCAAGATAAATATTAAATATTCCAATAGATTTGATTTTGCTGACTTGGTTCTCTTAGCTTAATAAAAATTTGATTTAGTAAACTTTTTCCAATAATTGAAAATCTTTAATATCTTTCAGTACGAGTTTAGTTTCATTATAAAAGAAAGTGACAGAGAGTTAAACTAATCACACACAACACACAGAACAAAGAATAAAGAAATTCTAAAGAAATCTTATATCCATTTTATTATATCGAAAGAGCAAAACGCAATATGTGTTAGCATCTTAAGTAGAGTTGCGTGTCAAGCAAGTTTTAAGGCTAAACGATTTCGTTTGAAGCGATATTGCCGGAAGCAATAGGTTTACCTGAAAATGGCAGTTTCTCCGAACTGCGGCAAACGAAACCTCCCGTGCGGTTGCGGTTTCTCCAATTCTCATAGCTATTCTCTGTATATACGACTCGATAATGGATAAGTTTAACCGTTTCAATATGATCCATAAGTTAACACAATAACAGATTTTCGAAAATAGTGATCGATCAAAATAAAATATCATCGGAAAACACGGAATGCACCGGTAAAACTCTCTTTTCTTCTGATAATAATGCAATTCGAACAAAATCATCTTCGAAAATATTTTCCAGCTTCGCACGAGCGATTACAGCGTTCATCCGTACTTTTTCCTCCCCGATTCTTTGTGTAATCTTGAGAACGCTCGAAGATTCTGAATAAAACTCCTATCTATCTACCTATACGTTTATCCAACTCACCGAAGAAGCACGAGGAAACAGCGCGAGCGTACTTTGCGTTGAACTAAGCCATCCGGAACTTGAACCAGTATACGAAGAAGCAGAAATTCTCCCGCAGTTACTATTCCAGCTAATTCATGGAAAATTCAAACCGTACCACGCCGACAGCCCGCAACGCGAAAATACGCGAGGCACTATTCGCGAGTGTTTTATCCGTCGACTTCCGCTGAGTCTTGCCGCTGTCGTTAATCCACGTATCATCTGCGCAAAGTCTGATGGATTTACCGTGAGAAATGATCTCGAGACTCGTGTCGGAGAGGAGTGCATAGTCGAGATATATTCGGCGGGAATCACGACGCACGGACGCAACATTTCTATGCATTTTGGATGTGACGAACTCGCGTTTGCATATTTCAGCCAAACATGAAAGTAGTTTTTGAATTTTTAACTCCATCACCAAAGTTTTATTAATACTCCATGCAACACAAACGTTGTTCTAATGAATAGAGCAATTGTCGTTAACCGCGACCGGGTCAATTAGAAAACAATTGGCAATCAGCGCAAGGTAAAAGAGTTTCCCCATGCTAAAACGTTTCATTTTACATTTTGTTAAATGAAGTTTGCTAATTTACCATATTAACCGCAATCACATTTCTACAATAACTCGCGATTGTATTTTACAATTCAAAACATATAGAAACGTATTTTGAATTAATGATAAATTATTGATAAATATTATTTGATAATAATATTCGCGAAAGTTTCAATTTTAAAATAATAGAAAAATAATAGAAAAAGAAATGCATACGCATATAATCGAAACAAATTATAAGTAGAATAATTTTATATTTCAGATACAGATCTCTTTATTTTGGTATTAACTAGAAAATAAATCCTGTTATACAAGCAATTTCAAAATAACCAAAACATTTAGAGATTTAAATGTTTTATCGTTTAAGTCGACAATTACGTAAAACGCAATATTCGTGCAGTCATATCAATCACATTCCTCGATGCGTAAATATATTTTCCCGATATTCGGATCTACAATGACGATATATAAAATCCTATTTAAATAACTTTATTGAGCTTCCGTGAGTATTACGAACCGCAGCGAACCAGGTTACGACTACCAGCTACAACAGCGGTAAACCAAATTATTATCAACACGATATCGCGCACGGAGACCGACAAAGTCCCAGTGACGTTCAAGTTTTATATCTCACGGTGGAATCCTTGCTAAAAGGATGTTAAATGGCGGCGACCCTTCGCGACCGCAAAAACGCAGTAGTGAAATTTCCAGTTTAAGAATTCACGGCACATAAATGGAATACTTACACCAGTGCTTAAGCTTACGATTGTTAAGTGTGTGAGTGGAGAAGACAGCAAAGCGGGATAACGCAGAGAAAAATCGTTAAAAAATGGAAAGGAGAGGCGAGAAAATGAAAGAAAAAGAATCATCAAAAGAGTCCGCCGGGAGTCCTGAACAACTTTAAGAAAAGTGAGCTGCTTATCCCAAGAGAGAACGAATCAGATAAAAGATTTTAATAAAGATTTCAATAACTATACCAGAGATCGATTCTTGGAAACAAAGATTTTTAACAACAAAGGCATTTGAGAAACGTACGTACTTTAATACATATAAATAATAAGAATAAATCTTTTCTTTCATTCTGGTTACAGCAGAAATGAAACAAAAATATGATGCAAAAACATATCCTATAATCTTTTTAATACTTCTCGATAATGTAAGAATCTATTTTCCCATCTAATCAAGAATAGCATTTCTAAGAAAAATTCTAAGAAATTCAGGTTTTTGTGACCATCCATAATGCATAATCAATTTTACGAAGAATGATTTTTCCCTCGGACTGCAGCCAACTTGATAAAGTAGAACGTTCCTTTTAAAGGGCAAACTTCGCTCTTGAAAGCATCCCTTATTCGGATCCTCCTAATCTTATAGTCTAAATTTTTGTCGTCAAGAAAAATGGTAGGCAACTATGATAAAAATTACGAAAACTTCGATGTAGAATAAAGAGTAGATTGTAGATCCAAGAAGACTATAGGGCGGGTTTCATTGGCAGTCGCAACGCAGGTTCTGTGATCAAACGAAAGTTGTTGCGAGTATATAATACCTGCTACTTGCCGCTGCTACAAACTCCTTTGAAGATTCTGCAGATCTAATAATTTACACACGACTAATTTTAATTGCATCCATGATTAAAGTTTTTTTCTCTTTTCTGAAACACATGTTCCTTTACACAAGTTTTCACGATAAAAGTCATTCGACACAAAATATATAAAAATATTAAACATATTTAAAAAGGCAATTTGTCGCGCAGAGGTATTTTTATTAATAAAATTATTAATACGGGAAAGCTTTTGAACTTTCTGTCGCAGTCTGTCGCAGAAATCGCCGCATGTAAATCGTAGTTTCATGAAACTTCACGTACGAAATTTTGTATGTAAATTATGCATACAAATTATATTATAATAACTTCTAATTCTTGTCCTTGCTTAAAATATGTAAGAAAAATTATCTTTAGAGAAACAAAAAATTATTATAATTTTATGTAATAAATAAATTTATATATTTCTCGGAAGAATTGTATCGAGAAATAATTTTATTTTATACATATTGTGCAGAAATATTTATATATATTATGCAGAAATATTTACATATTAAATCACAATTAAAAATATTCTATTAGGTGCAAATTAATTCAATGTCTTAACCAAAGTTTTTTGCGTGAATATTATGATGTCGACTATGAAATAATGATTAGAGTCATTCGTGACTTTTTATTTTAGGATTATTGTAAAATTCATTTTTCATTGCCAATAATAATTTGCAAAAATTAAAAATAAAAGCACCGAATTAATTCGCACACTTAATATTTTATTTGAAGAAAAAACAATATCATATTATATTTAATATTCGATAATTATATAAAACCCGATTGTTTCTGATTTTTAACATTATTTTGAATACTATTATAATAATAAATAATAAAAATAATAAAAAAATGAAACATAATTCGTGTAGCGTAATTCGCGAATTTTTTGTAATCAAGTTATATACTATTCTTCCAACCCGATTGTCATTTCTGCGCCTCGAGGCATATAAAGTATATATATGAAAGTGTACATATGCATAGTTGATTGACCTCGTAATTAATATAAGCCAAGATCTGAAATTCCCAAGAGACTTCAAGTTTCGCGAATTCAAATAGCTCCTAGCATCCTCTTCGTCCTATTGGGAGCAATTTACATATTATCCACGAAAATAGCATATTGTACACGAACGTATAGCTTTCTTCAATCATTAAATGTGTGAGTCCAACCGTAAAGCGACAAAGATTCTAATATCCAAATCAAAAGTTTAAAAAAAATTTTTTTTTCCAATATAACATTTTATTTAAACTGATTTGTCATATTTCTAATAGTTTCGGCGACGTATATTCAGAATCAAAGGGCTTAAGTGAACTTGACGTGTGCCTTTTCTGACTCTGCAAATAGTCACAGAAAATAAAAACTTGTATCTCTTGTTCGAAACAACAATACCCGTCAAAATCGACAAAACATAGTACCAAATAATTTTTTTTGTTTTTTTATTTGGTTAAACGACTCAAAAAATAGAATTGACTGTACAGGATCGTTAAATGGCCGTGCAACAGTGATATTTTCGTAGATATACTCGCGAAATCGTAAACGATGATAGCAAAATACAACGCGAGATGGGTCGCGCATTGATTTTTCAACGATGACAAATGGATTCTGTGTACATCGGCTGCAATCGCAAATTGCATCTTTAATTTTCCATCGTTGCTGCTCGTAAACCGTTCGAAACTGTACATAGTGCAACTTGATCGAAACAACATTAATGCTCTCTCAGGTTTATCGTCGATATATTCAACGTCTTATTTATGTAATCGAAATCAATGGAGATCACGTTTACGAAGACGAGATAAATCGTGCACGTAAGAAAAACATTCTAGTAAGAGTTCACGATAGCGTTAAAGAACCGAACGTTTCAATCCCACGAATTCGTAATTAAAAGAAAACTATCGCGGAAGAATTACTGTGATAATAGAGGGTTGCGTATAATATCCCCCACGCGGTCGAGTTACTGTAATTACCGTTTACTCAGGTCACCATTCATGATACTAACACAAGGAGAGCTTAACACGCCGGCGGTTAACCGAACGTTGCTGTTGTAACTCGTATCTATTAATTATTCAGCCATAACTTCTCGTTTACAGCAGAAATTAACTACAATTCATGGGCACATATACAGAGATAAATATGTATGCCTAGTGTATGGCGAGTATTATGCAAGAAGATGCGAACGCAGCGACGAAATACGAAATTCCAATGATTGAATTCGAAGGAACGTGAACAGAAATGTTTAAGAATAAATATCCCGAGGGCATCTCCGGGGGAATTATGTCGTATGCGCGATTTCGAATTATGCGGATGTCCTGTGTAGCGGCGATAGTACGGGATTCAAGCTTTTCACATCGAAAATTCGATATAAAAAGTTTGCATCTCCCAGCCAATGACTACAAATCGCTTGGCGAATAGGACGTGTTAAAATTTATATTTTCACGTTTTATATATGGCATTTATACGTGTATATAAACTAAATTACAATAAATAAAAATAAATATCTGGATTGAGAAATGTATGTAAATTCACGCATAAATATTAATAATAAATAAAAGCTAGATTCAGCTTGATCGAATAGGCATATTTATATCTAGTTGTGTTCACCGGTCTATGTTCACTTATTCTGTTTAAAAATAAATATTTTTCTTAAAATCTTATGTAAAAATTTATAACGCATAACTTTCTCGTACAAAATTTAATTTATTTGGTAAGATATTATATAATTTGATAATCTCTCCCGCAGTCTTGCGTAATGCATTTATACGGAAAGAAAGTTTTGCTGAAAAACATAAAATTTGAACTGGATACAGATCAGAAAATTAATTTTGTTGAACTAAAATACTTATGTAAATTCAAAATGTTTATGTAAATCATTCAAACTAGTTGCTATGAATATCAACATTTTTTGCAGTATCGCTTATTATTTTCAAAGTCTCAATTAAAATTATTTTAATGGTCCAACCAAATTATTTTCAGATCTGTATCCAGCAAAATTTAGATCCCTCAGCAAAATCGTCCTTTCCGTGTAAATGACCGTCTCCAAATGAAAATCAATACAAATCGTTCTGCAGTGGAAAACCGGTGTTCTTATCGTATGCTATCGCATGCTCCGTAGCAAAATCAAGTAGCTGTGCAAACGAAATTGGGGCGCGAAGATTATAAATATTTACAAATCGATCGACTAAATTCATAATCAACTTCTCTGGGGCGACAGCGAAAAGCCGCGAGAACCTTTTAACCTGTCGCATTTGCGATGCAGATGTCTGCACGGCTGAGGGAAAAGTTGCGGGTAACCACGCAGATTTTCACACGCCGCACCTTTTAACGGGGGTTGATGTCTCGCTTTCTATTAGACGGCGGTGTCGTGGCGATGCCATCTACAATGCAGAGCGTGCTGATGACTGCTGCCGATGGCTTTTAAAAAGACGCGCGTACATTCGGCTGCTCACTTTTTAACGAGCCATTACCATTTCTCCGCTTGGACGCACTCGTCGAATAAATCTCTGTGCGATCGGATCGCGCCGAGAACTCGTGCAATATAAATTCGAGCTGGCTCGAGTTCGGCCTCGGTCGAAATATTCCCTCTGTACTGTGACACGATCAATTTGAGAAAGTATCACGTCAAAGGCTCGCAATAAAAATATCGAAGAATCTCGCGCGCTGCGTGAGAGATTACTTTGCACGTTGATTGCTTCGTGCTCGTGGCAGGTTAATTGCCCTGGTCCTAGCTGAAAGGCGATATTTTTCGTCAAGTTGCACGCTTCAGATATTTCGAGCACGGTTATACGATGGATCATAAAAACAGCGTACGACTTCGTCACGGAAAAAGAGTTCGCGGAAAAACGTGATTTTTATATCACGTCATTTTATATCAGAATAAATTATCTTCTGTTTTATAAATGAAATTCATAATTGAGTACATTTGCAGGATATCCTATGTATTAACGTATCATCACATCGAGAGGTTCACCAGCTATCTCTATGTGAAATATCTCTTTTCTACACTCCTCTACATCAATGAATTCTTTGAACAATTTAGAGTCGACTTTTCCTGAAGGAAAGTTTGATCGCATTCCTCTTTTCACAACTTTTTAATATTCGGGATTAAATATCTTTCTAACTCATTTTTAGATGAAATTCTCTGGTAAAGGTTCACACTCCAAAAATTAAATGAAGAATAAAATATGTAAAACTTAATTTAAGCACTCAAACGGATAAAGATTTGAATTTTATTAACGCATGTAGAACGCATGTAAAGAAATCCAATTAATTAATTAATTATAATCAATTAATTAATTATAATTCTAAAGCTCACTTTAGACAATCTATAATTTGCATCAAATTTTAATATCATTCTAATTTACTATATTTTAATGTATATAATATATAAATATATATATATATATATTTTTAATATATATATTTTTAATATTAATATATATTATTTTTAATATATAGTTTGTATATGTGTATATTCCGGTTTTTGTTTTTATGTTACACATATATTAGAAATATTTTTTTTAAATATTTGTTATGCTGTACACAAAATTATATATAGAATTTCAGCTTTATTTTTTATATAAATTATAGAAAAGTCAGTAAATAAAGAGAAAAACATTAAATAATATAGAAATATGTCTTTTCTATAATAAAAGTTCTTTGTACTTTTAAAATATTTAACAAAAAACACATATGAATAAGCATAAAAAATCCGCATTGCTTGCGTAGGTTACTTATTGTTTAAAAAGTACTTTAAATCATAATAATCCACAAAGCAAGATCAGTAAACAAGTTGTGAATTTATGTAACCTTTTTCACAATGTTTCCTGGTGACAAGCTTTTTCAATGTTTAAAGTACAAAAGTATAATTAAAAAAGAAATAATGTTCCTATCGTATATTTGTAGAAATTTTTCAATTGCTTGTTAAATCAAATGATTTTGTTAAAATTTACTGTCAGTTTTTAAATAAACCTTTTTGCGTATTTATAAAAACAAACTTTATGTTAAATAAATTATTTATTTAACGTTAATTATATACATTTTCTTTTGTGAAATATCCAAAAGCGAATCTAAATCATCGTTTAAAACTCCAATTTACGCAAGAACAGCAAATATTCGATATATCCATTGATTTAGTGATCGTAGTTTAGCAACAGATGCAGCCATTTAAATCCGTACATTTCGTACTGTGAAATATTCGCGCCCTCTTCCCGCTTGTAATACACGAAAAGATATTTACGATTGTGAGACACCATCGCGAAACAGAATAAAAGTGCAACGATAAAGCTTTTTGGTTTACTCGAGAGATTGTATTTCTTATGCACCGTGTCGTTAAGCACGCAAGCATTTTTCATACGCATGATTAATCATCGGTATGAATAAAAATGAGTGCCCACTTAGGAAATATAAAGCTTTTAACTCTATTTATTTATTTACAGAATGAATAGATTTATACTATAATCCTGAGTACATTTTGCGGTAAAATTTTCTACTTTTCGTCATCAAACATTGTAAAAGTTGAATGTAAAATTAAAGCTCTGCTGTAATAAATTATTAAGTAAATTTATTTACAGAACTAAAAAGTACGAAATTTAATAGTATTAATATAAAAGTATCAAAAAGTAGTTTTTGAAATTTTAATCTACATATATGTATACATACATACATATACATATATAGCTTACAAAAATGTAACAGGAAGTGCATGAAAATTAATACATTATAAAACTATGAAAACTTTATATTTCTTGAACATGAAACGTTTATTTCTATTCATTTTACTTGTTCTCGTAAATTCCCGAAAATTAAATTTCGCAACATTAATAACAGATCATTCATCTACATTCAACTCCTTTGTCTTATTGATATCTACTTTGTGATGTTTAAATCATCGTTATTATTAAAATCGTATCAATCGAATTCGAGTTTGACGCTGATCAGCTCGAACAATTCACTTTTCCTCGCAACGTTACAGAATCGAATGGCGGCTGCTGCGCGATAACGCGCATTTACGATTGCCGATCCTCTCGAATAAAGTCGATAAACTCGGTGCGAATAAATTTCAAAGTTCGCAGAAACTTTGTACGGCTACAAAGTTTTATGAAGGTTGTAACAACGTTGCGACTGTCCAGATGTGGAACAAGAAATAGAAAGGTATAGACTAATAGCTAAAAAAGAATACAGGAAGAGAAAAAAGAAAGATACATAGATGTAGCAAGAAAGCAAGCGACAGAGAGAAACTGAGAGAAAAGAAAAAAGAAAAAATGGAAGGTAAAGGCAGAAATAAGATTGATATATAGATAGGATATATATATATATATATATATATAGATATAGATATGCGAAATGAAGAAAATTAAGCGGAGCTAAAATTATATTCTAATAGTTATTATAGACGATCTTTATGCATGGAAGAAATTTCCTGATAATTATAGCTACTTTGGGTCATCATGCAAAAATAAAAAGCAAGAATCCAACCTAGATTCATCGAGTCTATTTACAATTTTGCCAAATCTGTGCAAAATAAAACCGAATAAATCAGAGAAATTTGGGGAATTGCATTTCGAATGCTATACATTAAATTCGCGTTTTGTTAGTGTGTTCTGATAGTCCATATGCATATATTTAATTTTAATTTCCTGACTTGTCAATTTAAAAAATTTAAATTATAAATTTATTTAAAAAATTAAAATGTAATAAATAAAATTAATTAAATTCAAAGGAGAAAAGAATTTTTAATTTTCGAAATCACAATTTTTCTGTGATAGAAAGAAATAATTTTTTATAAACATATAAATATACCAATACAATATTGCCATAATATATTATTGATAAAAGTCAATATCTCATCTTCATTAACTATTGCAGTAAAAGTTTATTGAGAACAAGACTAAACGATTAACTTATTGGATTATTGGACTATTTTCAATGACACACAAAAGAAAAAGTTATTAACTTTAAATCCGTAAAGAAATGTACATAATATCAAAACTAATCTATTCATTTTTATCTATAGGTTTTTTGATCTAATATTTTCATTATTAATAAATAAATTTAAGTAATTGAGTATCAACTACAAGTAATTAAAAATTGAAATTTTTGACAAATTAAACTTTAGAAAATTTATAAATGTTTATTATTGCTCATCTTAAAACTTGATTATTCGCATGTGTTGAGTAATATTTAATATTATTATTTATTAAAATATTAAATATAAAATTAAATATTAAAAGCCTGTATGTTAAATTCATTCACAATAAATAAATAAATTTCTAAATCTTTCAGATTTAATATTTTAATTTAATATTTAATATTTTAAATATTTTCATATTCAATGTTATATAAAAAAAATTCTACACAAAAAATATACATACATTTCGTATTATTCGAAGATTTGTTTCATACTTGTATTCCAAGAAAACAAGAGATAAGCTTGAAGAAGATGCTTCATATAAAACTTATTTATCGTAAATTTATTTTCTACATTCAGCCTGAAAATATAGTTTATCAATGCGTTATAACAGCTAATCACCACTTTCTAAACATAAAACAAAGTTAGGAGCAAAATTATCCAATATTTGCGGTTAGTAAAGTTATACCAATGGGTGATATAATTCGTTGTGTGGTAGCAATAGAATTACATCGCATATAGATGGAGTTATTTCCCGTATAACGAGCCACATGAGAGAGGAACGCGATTCGAAACATGATTTAAATACATAAGATACTGAAATCACTATAACGAATTCCGCGTTACAGTGATTGGCGAGTAACGAAATTTAGATAATCTCCATAATTCTACAATTAGATTTAATTGGCTAAGTTGAGATGAATCGAAATCACAGCCCACAGTAATTCTAATTGTGCAAAATTCCAACAGAGAGATTTCCAACATTTTCTAACAATTATGCCAAATTTACTGGATTCAATCCAGATACCGTTTACAAAAACTGCAATTTTTTAATATCGTGATTTTTGAATATTTTTGAATATTTAAGAGAAATGTGCTATATAAAGAAAAATTTAGAGAAACCAAAAATAGCTGTACAAAAGATAGATAAAAGCCCAATTTATTTAAACGAGATTAAGTTTCTATTCGTTCTGCTTGTTATTGCATCATGCGCGTGTGTGAAAGTTGGAATTTCCATCATGTTTTAAAAGCGTGTTTAGAATAGTTCCGCTTAAAAATATATGAGAAAATTGAATAACTCTTTTTATCAGCTCTAGATGTATTCTTAAATAAGTGTCGTGCGCGAAATGCTGCAACTTTACTTGCAACGCAATATAAGCAGGGTATTTACGAAGCAAAACTGGTCAACGCACCCCAACTTCTGTATAATGCATCTTTTCTTAAACACGACCATTAGCACGACATTCATTATTCTTTGCTTAGTTCTTTTTTTAGCAACATTTTGCGGCATCCGATAAACTGTCCCGGAAAATGTACAATCAACTCGTAGTAGGAACATGAACGTGTATTCGGTGTCATGAGAATAATCTCACGTTTTCCGATTTCCGGCTAAATAAAGAAGGATTATTGCGGCAGAGAATCATATGGACATAATAACCGATTTAATTATATATGAATGTATTCATTAGAAACAAGATATAAAAAAAACTTATACGATTATAAAAAGAAATGAGAATACAAAACTAAAATTTTTATCCGTTTTAATTTCGCTGCGGTATAAAAAATGCATGAAATCTGTTGCACCTATCTTGTCATTATTGTATTAATGTGAAAGATTTCACTGCGATCTTCTCACTAATTTCACGGATTCTTAAGCTTATATCAAATCGTAACATATTGTTTTTAAGATTTAAACTTTCTCAATTCTTTTTTAAATGTTATTCTTTTTTACGTTTTTCTTTTGCGTGTTTATATAAGAGTATATTTTGCTAGAATCATTTCATTTTTCTGATATTATCATTATAAATAATTAAATCAACTACTCTGCAATTTTAATAATGTCGCGATTTTAAAAATAAAATGCATGCAAAGCAATAGCCTTCACTTATTATTCACGATCAACTCGAACAGCATAGTTTTCATATCAAAAGTCAAAGTCCTTTTTTATTTGAAGGATCATTGCGCGGAAATATTATAAGTTCACATATTCTACGATGAGAAAGAGGAGCGCGGTCGAAGAATTCTATATTGGAGTCGCGGACTTCGAATTTTAATGCGCGGTACGAAAGCGCTCCGAAGAAAAGTTTAAGCGGCGCGAGATAAGTGGGACTTAAGTTACCCCCAACTGGGCGATTTACGTAACATTACTTCCGCTCTCTCGCTGTGGCACCTCTTTTCATCCCGGCAGTGGTTCCAATAGGGGCGCATGAACCGCGAAGATAAGCGGTACAGTGGCGGAAAAGGTCCGCTAAACTCCAAACGTGACCGAATACACTGTACGAGATTGCTGCGTGTTGGAGAGTTGCTTTGTGGATTTATATAACTTTTTCGTGATTTAGCCCGTAATACACGTACTAAATCGAAATTTGGTATGAATAGTACAATGTAAATAGCGATTCTTTATAGAAGATTCTATATAAAAGAGTCGCTATGCATAAAAAAAAATTTCAAATTTTAATAATATAAATAGGCTTTAATTATATGCCTGCACTGTTTCTTTTTCTGTAAAAATTGTTACTTTTTACAAGTAAACTTTACATTTAAAATGCATATGTTTAATTAATCATGAAACGCGCAAATCTAGCTTGTTATAACGTAAATTTTTAAATTAAGTCTTGTTAATAGTTTTAGATAAATTAAAATTTACTATTCAGATATGAATCATTTTATTACAAAGTTTCGTATCGCGAATTTTTCATCATTGATGAAACGACATTTCCGTTTTTTCTCAACTAAAAAATGCATGGAAAATGCATAATATAATTCAACACGTATGATTCCGACGTAGAATATTTTTCAAAATATATCCATCAGAATATCCTAAAAACTTGAGAGCGAATATCTTAAGAGCATCAGATGCGGTACAAAAATATTCGACTGTACAACGCTCTCGAAAGATAGTCACTTACACAATAAACCATCTTTCCAAGTTCGATTATTATGCGAGATAGCGCGGTGCATCGCGAACGAACGAAACACCAGTACGTTATTTTGCGAATAAAGTTACAAAATTTCACTCGCTCGCGCGCTGTAAATTATTGTTTCAATATTTAACGCGCGAGCCCAACCATTTGTGACTTTCATGGCGATGCGCGCCATTCTCAAAATCACGTAGCGAAGAAATAATTCATATTCGTTACTCGTGCGTGCGATATAAAATTCCAATTGTAATTTCTCTTCGATTTACCGACCGTATGGTTACACTCCATTTGTCGGATGCATAAAAGCACGGATAGTACCGGCTAAGCCGCGGACATGATGGATAACGTATCAGAGACACTGGCTCGTAAATTGCACATGTGACAATAATTCTTTCATTTTAACGACACCTTCCGCATTTGTATTATTTCTTTTGTCTCAAAAGAACGAAAAGTACGAATACGTGAATATCTCATCAAAAATAGAAGAAAAGGGAGATAAAGCAAAAATGTGAAAAAGCGCATCTAATGAACGCGTGCTTAATGTCTGTTGCAAGAAGGTAGAGTTTTTTTTTTAGAATATTCAAAAGAGAATCGCTGGACAAAGAGATTGTTTCATCAATTATTCATGCATTTCTACCTGAGATCTTTGTTCGAGTATCTAATCTATGCGGCTTTAATCCAAACACTTGCGTTACAAGTCAGTCGTAATTACTCGCCAAGCATCGCGTTTTGTACAATATATGGGTTAATTGATGACTATTGCCAAGCACCGTTATAAGTACATGATGTAATGTGGAAATTAAACGTCAGATGCCACTGTAATTAGTAATAACTAAGTATTGAATATCCATAAGTATTGAATATCCACATCAAAGAATGAAGTAATTAAAGCCTGGCTTGTTACGCGCATATTATAAGCAATATTCACAGCAATATCATATTTTCTGATATTTCCTATACTAAAAAATCGACATTTCCCTTCTGATACAGTAACAAAATGTTAACATTTTTTTACTAAAATATAAATATTTTTAATTTTTACATTTCCGTATAGCAATGAATTTTCATTAAATTCGGTTTACTTACATTAATATATATTTGTATTAATCTTAATCCACTAATCATAAAAGTTTTGAAAAAAAAAGATGTGAAACAATATGTTACACTTATTGATTATATTAATAATAAGGAATCTTTCAGTAGATCTCTTTTTTAAAATTCTTTTTGAATGATGGATATAATATTATTTGTTCCCGTTATCAAAGATATCAACGAGTATAAAGGAGAAGAAAATCATTTCATTAAAATTATGTCTTTGATTATCTATTCATTTTTCGCGCAATTAAGAATTAAAAGGCAAAGCCCAAGCTCTACGGTCGAGCTCTGAAACGACTTTATCAACGACTTTTGCGTGACGCAAGAATAATTTGGATATTCAGCATTATGAATGAAAAGGAACTAGATTTGAGCGTCGATATTTTGTGCGCGCGTTTCGACTCGCGTTTAACGGAAACCAACGCGAAACGGTGCTTTCCATGTATCACCGGCACAAACGTCTGGCATACAACGTGAACTAATATAAGCACAAACGGTCAAACTCTTCGAGCGAGCCGTTACGTAACTCAAGACCAGTTTGTATTCAACCAACTCGAAGTACCCGCCGATTCTGATATGTACCAATTAAGTGAGCTAGCCGTATAGATGTAACGTTAAGCTTGTTAGTGCATACAAACGGTACGTGGCGTAACTTCGCACAAATGCGGAACGATGGATCTTGCGCCATTATGCTAACAATAAATAACGGATCTAAATAAAGAAATGAATCGATTCAAGATTACTTTTATCGTTTGTCCGGAAATGGATCGATTCAAGATTGCTGTTATCGTCCGTTCGGAAAAAATGTCGTATAATAGCATACATATTTTACAGAACGTTGGGATCCACGCGACAGTATGTCAAATATGGTACACGATGTGTTTAATAGTTAAGTCAATTCATCAGTGATTCCCCGGGCATTTCCTCCGGTAATACGGACGTCAGCATTAGCACACGTGATGCACGATTACGCGAACGACTGGCATGCCCGTGTAATTATCCCGAGCGTTGTATGCGGTTGCTCGAATCCTGCAACTATACTCGGTACGGTTTGGACGGAGAGACTGAGTTTCACGAAGCGACCAGATAAAGCGACTGAGGTCCTGCCCTATTACTGGTAACGATCTTTTTACTCCGAATAAGTTACGTATGTCTCGAACGCGCGAGGAAGAAGAGCGGAAAATTGAAGAAAAACAAGATTTCTACTAAGAAAGATTGGAAAAAAGTATAAAAATAAAAAATAAGAGCTTACAAGTGACGACTGGAAACATATTAGGATCTCAGCACGTTTAAAATAATGAAGTACACATTTAAATTTTCAGCGCCTTTCTTCTTTAAAAAAAAAAGAGTATTATACCTTACGCGCACAAATTACGCGCATGTAATGTAATTAGTTACAATTTTCAATCCATTCTATTTCAATTACAACCTCTATACTATAAATGGACATTTTCTTTGGGAAAATTTCGCAAGCGTTCTTTCGTTACTGTGATATTACGTCAAAGATTAAGCGATTTTGATGAATTGTATTTCGGGGGCGCGAATATAGATGAAACCTCATATTCCACTTAATTGCGAATTAAGTTCATTTTGACAGAATTTTGTAATTCATTTGACATTGATAATAGAGTATAAAAATTTAATTAAATAATTGAATAATTAAGGAAATAAATTTTGCTTGAAAGTTTTTGATATAAATGTTTATTACCGCTCAAAAATTTGAAACGCTATAATTTTTAGACACGATTCTTTACAGATATAATTATTTTATTAAAAAAATCAATTTTTATTTTTGAACGTGCACTATCAAAGTAAAATTTATGATTAAAGTAACTTTTGTACATTTTTGTAAATGTTGGTATATAAAATTGATTAAACTTTCTTTTCAAAATTTAGAGAAATTCCAAAAACTTTTGAGCAGTAGTATATTTAATAATGCAACTATTTAAAATATTCGCATCTAAATATTAACGCAAAACGTCCTTGAATTAAAATTGTTAATATAAATTTAAACAAAATTCATACCGTTATATAAAGCCATGAAAATACAATTGGTTATATTCTCGCACGCTCGCATAATAATCAACCGCGCCGGTTGCTAAGGAGACTTTGCAACTTGGTGTGCAACTAACGCACAAATCGTATGCGCACCCTGCAGCCGACGTTGCACATTTTACGTTTAGAACACCACGCAATTGTGTTCACCAACTCCTGCAATTCGCTCCAACTATCGTTATGCAGTTGTAGATGCGTAGATTGCGAATGCAATCTCGACAGTGTGCACTAGATCAAACGAAAGCACATAAAAGACTTTGACGATATCAATAGAAAAAGAAACATGTTATGTATAATGAAGATTTATGAGTTGATGTAGAATAGTTGGATTATTCGCAATAAATGCGAGACGCTTTAATTTAGTAAGAAGATAATGCTTTAATAAGAAGATCTTGATAATGAAGAATAGATCTTGATGCTTATATTTTTGTTTCGGATATTAATGTATAAATGTCCTGTTTTTTTAATATCGGTTATATCTTCACTGATTGTTCTTTTAATGTAAATATCGATCAATATAAAAAAAATTGCTATTGCTTTGATAACAAAACATTTCAATTGCAAATTTCAAAATATTCAAAATATAAATTAAAAATGAATTAAGCAAAAATTCTGCAAATAAATAACTAAACTCGATTTGCTACTAATTTAAAGTTCAATACGTTTTAAATATTAAAATTCAAAAAGCAAAAATACACAAATCATTGCAAACATCAAAATTCGTAATATTATGAATTCAATGAGATATTTCACGATTGTTTCAGAAAAGCTAATCGATATTTACAGAATCCGTATATTAATGCTTAAAACATCCACAGATGCAGATGTCAGCGTAATTTGCCTCTTAAAATCTTGGAAACGCAACACGTTCATATAGTGTTTGTTTTAAAAAGCTTTATTTAACGAACACTCTTGTATGTGTCGTAATAAAAAGTAAATTAACTCACTGCGTGACATGCGCATATGTGTTCTATATGAGAGATAAAGAGTCGTCTGAATATATATTGTATGAAATTCTGCGTTATTTAAAAACTTAATTATATTTTATTTAATGATAAACTAACACCGCACACCTGGTATAATGAGAGACCCGTTTTAGCGCAAAAGATACAGTGATAACTGTAATAATTTAAGGACAAATATCTACTATTACAAAACATTATTATTCCTTTTGTTAACATATCTGTTTTGATAACACACATACTAATTATTTATAAAATTAGATTTCGACCATAATAAAAAATTGAAAGAGAAAATATAAATTTGATACTTCCAACTTTTTTATATAAAAAATATTATATCTCCAGTTTTTAAAACTTTATATAGCAGAATATATTGCATATAAAAAAATAAAATAAAAAATAATGTATATGTTATATTTAAATACATATATTTTATAATATTAAATTATAACATATTTTTAAAGTTCTTTATTATAAATATTAATTCAAATCTTTATATACTTCATATAAAAATCTTTGCTTCTGTATGCCTTATCTCTGAATTTAAATCAATAAAAATATTACTCTTTCAATTGTTACGATTTTTAGAGAACAATTAATGTAAAATGTAATATAGTTAATGTAACATGTTTCTAATATTTACAATATTAATGATGTATATTATTTATTATATATATATATATATATATATATATATATAGTATAAAATGTCACTGATTTTTCACAGTTGCTGTTGCATGATAAACGTTTGCCATAGCACTCAGTCTAAGTGGAAATGTTTGCTTTTATTCACTGCGGCTGTGAATGGGAAAATAGAAGCCCACACAATACACTCTGTTCAGACAAAGCATTATTCGCGCGTAGTGTGATGTTAGTCTAAATCGTTCACTATCGAGTCCAATAAATGCTTCAAGTACAATAAAATGGTTCTAATCTTATGTGTCGTCAACTAAAATAGAATTATGACTATCTTGCCATTGCAGAATAAAACAATTCGATAAACGTTCGACTGGGTATTCAACTATGATTGCATACAAGAGAAACGCATTCTGCGGAAAAGATAAAATATGCGTACTATATAATAAAAAATTACCGAACAATAACAACAAATGTTATCTCTTTTATATAAAATCATATAAAAAGTTAAACAATAAAATACAAGCCCTACTTTACTTATTTGTAAATTAAGAATTATTGATATTTCATCATTGAAAACAAATAATAATCTAAAATTTGATTTGTTTTGCATATAGCTTCTATTAATTTTATTATATATTTGATTAAAATCAACAGTCAATATTTTAGTCAAGTTTCTCCGATAAAATGCCGATAACCAACGACTGTCATAAAAATAATATCAATTTAAAGTTTTTCGCTCGACATTTTATAAACAAGTTTCCGATCTATCAGTATATTGCGGCTACAGTTTGGCCGCATATTAAATTGCAAATCGGGTTACTTGGGCATTATCCAACTTATTAAGTATCCCCGATACGTGAAAACTTTTGGCTCCACTAAGAACTCGGAAGTCCCCCAAAGAAAACTGTTATTAGATATCAAACTTATATACCGCGTCGCACAGCTGCTGGACTTAAGAATATTTACAAGTCTAAACATCTTTTTGTATTCTCCGTGTACATATGTGTGAAATAAACGTCCAAAAAATTTTTAACATTATTAATAAATTGCACTTACGTTTTATATTCAACAATTCTGTCAATCAAACAAACGAATTTTTCGCTTAATCCTAAACTTTTTTCCATTTCGCATAACAAACCCTATAGTGTTTGTGTATCATAATAAAAATTATATTAGAGTGTTAAAAATATATCCGCGCGAAAGTAGATATCGAATTAAACTATTGCGCACTGTTGATATTTTATATTTACTTACAAAATGATTAACGCAACGGGGAAACATAAATTGTTCGGCTAAAGCCGTATTAAGCAATACGCTATGTATATTTTAGACGTACTATTAAAGCAGCAGCACGTAAGCTTGATCAAGTTGCAAACGCGCATTATGTAGTACAGAATACATAAATTATACGCTAAACTAAACTAGATCGTCTGAACACGGCCTAGGATATGGGGATGACGAAGTGACGTTCATTAAACCTGTAGTTAGAACAATTAATTGGCAGAGAGTTCTGCAAGCCCAATGGGACGTTATCACTGCAAGTGAAACGGCATTTGATATCGAAAATAAAGAATATTTTTATAAGCTATGATACTTCTCAAACTATATATGGCAGTAACATATAAAACATTTTATCTGTGTAAATTTTTACTGCTTGAATCGTTATATTTTAATCTTATATCTTAATTTTATTTTAATTTTAATAAAGACATAAACTATTTCTTGCAAAGCAAATAAATTCCGTTTCATTAATTATGTTTTTATTAATTATGTATTTATTCTATTATTATATTCGAGAAAATCACTATTCAAAATAATTAATTAAAATTGAAATATATATTTAAAGCTTTTGATTTTAATTAATCGATTGATTTTAATTATCAATGAGTATATTTATTATTCTATTAACATTATGTAAATATTTCTGAATAAAATAAATAATAATTAACTTGTCTATATAATTGGTCACATGTATATGTATACAATAAATAACTTTTTTTTTCTAATTATACAGTAATTTGAAAAGCAAATTGTTACAGATTAATGCAAATAGATAACATATTACAATATTATGCTAATTATCAAAGAGGGATATTCTAAAACAATTTCAATAGTGATATTATATATAATAATATAATAATAGTGATTTTGATGCTATTCACGCTTTGGATTTGTATTGATAACAGAATGTAATCACAGAATATCTAATCACATAATATTTCTGATTATACAGATTTTATTAGAATTACTATCCAATTAATTTAATATAATATCTATGTTATCATTCTGTGAGATTTTCTTGCTACATTTCCCTAGAGAGGAATGCATTATCATATTGATCTAGGAGGAACAATGCTTGGTCAAGATTAGTTACATACTGTAACGCGTACCGTGTAATATTACCGTAAATATAATATTTTATTAAATAGTGACTAATATATATTTATGTATAAAAAGAATTGTGATCTCTCATCTTTAACTTTCTCTATTTGAATTATTCAGCGCTTTGCTAAATTAATCCTCAACTACAGTTACGGATCCATTTGATTCGGAAAAGACATTCTTCTTCACATTTTCTGGCAAAACTTGCTTACGTTTTTGAACATAACTTTCAATATTATTATCAAATAATAAAAAAAATAGACCGAGAAATGTATAACATAAATTATGATACAAAATGCCTTTATTCGATTAAATTTCGGATCTTGCTTAATAATATTATCATATAAATTTCTATAAAGATATATTTTTCGGTTCTATAAACTGCGTGCCGATATGGCTCGGACTTGAGAAACGTAATTCTAAACTGAAATTGGAATAATAATATCAACAAATTAAATTAATCATCAGCTTAATAATACTGTTAATCTTAAAAACCTGTAAAAAATTTATTGCGAAAAATCTTATCTCAACCATGATATTATTATTAAAATCTCTTTTCAAATTTGAGTTCTAGTTTAGCGTTTTATTTAAAAACAAATAAAATTTATTAAAATTTGTAGAGCAAAAAAAAGGCCTCGAGTCCAAAATACATGTAGATTAGGGAAATTTTTTTAGAGCTGTAGCTGAGGGTTAAAAATATCTAGAATTTCAGAATAACAAAGCTCATAAAATACGGTATTTGTGTGACAGTTTAGCTATCCTCTGCTTCACGCAAACCGAGTCATTACGGAGGCGATATCACGGCAGGAGAAAAATTCTGCTCTGGCAAGCATACCGAAAACCATCTCAATCGGAAATATAAGGATAACGAATCGACGATACAATACGCGCGTCCATTGTGCTTGCCAAGAATCGTGGAACTATATTCACCTACAGACCGTGAAAAGCCGTCTGGCTAAGATACCTTCTACTGGCGAAATTGTTTTCCTGATCGATATTCAATACAAAGCTGTTCCTTTGGAATAATAATGAAATTCGCGAGGTGTGACACATCTACCGAACTGATACAATTCACATTTAAAGATTTATTTAAAATCCTACTTTGATTCGATTTCTTTGATCAACCACATACAACCATTTTATCTTATCTAGAAGAAATATGTATTTTGATCTAAAGTATTATTCATAATATTTATGCTTTTGATGAAAGCATATTAAGAATTCAATTAACATTTTACATAAAATTATAATTTTATAATTATTTTAACAAAATTATTCATGTATCATTACAATATAGCATCAAAATTATTCATATGTCATCAAAACATACATTTGTTATTTAACTCTTCAAATATCGAAAAATTAAAGTAGAAGTATTACAATACAATAATACAAAATATTGTATTTAAAACATAAAAAAAACCTTATAAAATTACATAAACATTTTAAGTCATAATAGTCATTATTTATAATAGTTATTATCTGAATAAAATTGTTCTTATAATCGCTAAAYTACATTTTCTCAAAAAATAATAAGCGAAAAGCACTTGTACTTCCTATAGAAAAAGAAGTCGTACAGTCACTTTCATTTCTCTTCTCTTTTCGCGTCTCTCATTTCCGACTTTGCTCCTTTTATGCTCATACACTACGAGCTTTTTAATTTTACCGTCGCAATCGCGAAGACCATGATGAGCCCTACGAAATAAAGGAGGATATTCGATTCTATTACCTCGTTTGCCGGCCCGCACGACGGTTGGACAGATCGCCAATAGCACGACGGTGAGGGCGATGTTGATATGCAGTGGATAGCGCCGCATCTCCGAAACGAGAAGGGGCCAGTCGCTACGTGCTATCCGTACGCTTCTTCCTCATGCCCCTCCTCACAGTTCTTTGCTAGACGAGCCGGGATTCGCCGTGAAAATTATCGGCTCAAACGACGGCGGCACAAGATCAGAGTACCTTTATCTCACTGTATTATCCTCTTCAAATTGCATTCGGTATTTCACCGTCGCGAATGCATCTCTCTTATCCTTTCGTTCCGTCACTCTTCTCGCATTTCTTCGCGAAACTCGCCACCCATCGTCCTTGTCTCACCGTCTGTCCTCACGCGCTCGGCGCGTTCGATCGCGTGTCAGGATCAACAAAAATGCGCTTAATATCGTTTATCTAGGATACAGCAAACGGCGCGCTTCGAATAAAGGGAAGTGAGTCAAAGAAGAAGCGGACGCTCCTGGCGCGTCGACGCGAGCTGTCTCGCGTGGCGGGAATTCTCGGCGACCCGATTCGCGGCAGCTCGCAATCGCGAGTAATACTCGTCGTAGGAATGCACCGTTCGGCATAGTGGCCGAACATGATGCGAACGGACGATCTGCCAAACGGCCGTTCACGCTCGGCTGAGTCCCATCGACTGCGAGATCCAACCGAGAGATCGATCCGACGTCCAAGTGTCGCGGCGCCTAATGTATGTCGCGATGCTGCAGGTTTTTCAAAATCGTTCATCGGTAACATATGTCTGTCTCGATTCAAGTTCTCGAAAATGAAGGCCTTTGGTTGTCCTTGGTTGCACTATGCACAGCGTGATATCCAACTGATCGAATCTTTTTTCCTTTGTATTATAAGTAGAAATATAAGTAGAAATATAATGACGGATAGGAAACAGCGAGAATCACTAAAGTTAGATAAAACTGGTGTAATTTAGCCTCTAATTATGAAAGTTCTTTGCTTCTTATAGAAAATGACTAGAAGTGAATAAAATTCCATATCTCGTTACACATGCCGGGGTGGCGAAAAAACTAAATTGATACTTATCAATAAAATTCAAGTCGATCAACGTGCTTTACGTTCGATGTATATAGCTGCTACAAGACTATACACGGGCGCATGTCTAAACCTTCGTTTTTCTCGCATCTTCGAAAGGAGCAGTCCTTCTCCGCCATAAATCACCGACTTTGCCTTCCGTACCCTCGTATAATCAAAGTCTTCCCTCAAAGCGAGGGTAGAGCACATGTTTACCGAAAATTCGTTATCCGTACACGGAGTGCCACGGATTTGAAAACTTCAAAGCCGCCGTTCTTCACCGTAACCTAATGAACGTGAATATTTACACACGTGTCGGAACACGTAAGCAACGCGGTAGTCGCGGTAGTCCTTCGCCAAGACAAACTCGCATAACTCGTTGTCAACCGAAGGGTAAAACTCTGCCGTAACGCTGTCCTCCCCTGTTCCGAGCTCGACTAATCGCTTTCGAGGCGGAGCACAAGGTGTGCCCTTTTCCTTCTTTACG
This sequence comes from Cephalotes varians, assembly GCA_037157785.1. Taxonomy (NCBI): domain Eukaryota; kingdom Metazoa; phylum Arthropoda; class Insecta; order Hymenoptera; family Formicidae; genus Cephalotes; species Cephalotes varians. Next base: position 422,796 of record JANQDE010000041.1, on the reverse strand, counting down.
TTCTCCGCCTCTCACTCGCCTCTTTGAGCGTACACATTTTCCCAGGGAATTTTTTCAATTTTTCAATCCCTACCAATTTTCTAACAAGATCCATCGAACTGTGTATTGTTCGCTGTCGTTGACACCAAGGCTCGATCGTGCGATCGCACCGTTCATCCAGGGGATCATTCACCAGCCGTCTGTCGGTTTTCGTCGCGAATAACACTCGTCACCGCCGCGGAAATTCTATCTGTCGTTGATCGGCTGTCACACGTAGATTCTCGGTCCACGCACGATACGATTACCACGAGGCACGGTGTGAGGGGTGAAGTGAGCTTGGCGTGACACGGGACCGACAGGAATACAGGCGCGCGTGCGGGCGGACGCGGGCGCAGTGACGCGAGCGTACCGTCGGGCCCGCCGTTCTCTCTCGCTTTCGGCGCGCCGCTCCGGCCGAGTTGCGACGACGCCAGCCGTGCCAGCCCGAATGATCGTATCCGCGCTGCTAACTGTCACGGCGACCTGGGCGCAATCACCATCGCGCGAAATCCACCCCAATCTAGGTATCTCGATAAATAAAGGCACGACATTTAATTCACGCGTTTAATTCCGGCGCAGGCGAGGGTATTCTCCCTCTTCTGTAAACGAAACCTTACGGTTTCAGACGAATTATCAGACGAACAATAAAGGGTGTATAATGTCATTTCCTTGCTTGAAAGGTAAACAACTTTCATAATTAGAGATTAAGTATGTAACGTAAAAGGAAAAGATGATTTATAACTGTCTTGTAGCGCGATTCTTCTGTTTTTAGATTTATGACAATACGACATATCTTGTGTTATCATCTTTTATCTTCTGATATAATACGAATTACTTTTTTCAACAATTGTGCTATAATTCACTCTGCGTATTAATGGTAGTCAATTTCAAATTTTTTAGAAAAAAGGAAAGTTAAAAATAATTTCTTTTTTTAATTTAAATTCAGAAAAATCTTGATACGAATTGTTAATTAACTATCCCTCTCATTTTATACTTTTAATATTCTTAATATGTCATACTAATTTTATTACTTGTCCGATATAATTTGAAATTGTAAAATTATTACGTTTACATAATTTCTGTCACTACATCACTGTCCCGCTCATTCATCTCGTGTTTATTCATGATAATTTCTTCTTTTATATATCATATCGAATCCTCTTCACACGCGAATTCACTGAGCTTTCCCTCGATCTATGCTAATTATGGAAATATCAGTTTTATTCTATTCTTTTTAAATATACTCTGCTCTCTATATGAACTTTAAACAGCAATAAATAGCAATATGTTTTCAAGCCTACAATTAGGGAAACGTTCGCTTTTTTCATCTCATTTTATATTTCTAGATTCAAAATATATATAAAAATTAGATTGAGCACAATATTTCTTCATATACATTACAAATTTTTAATTTAATCTTAGCAATATCAATAGCAATAAATTACAATTAAGATACATGTACTCGAATCTGTTAAAATCGAATAAGTCAATTTACATATTTGTTTTTTTAGAATTATCATTTAATAAAACTTTTACAACACTCACTTATGATTTTATAAGTGATTTGATGTTGAGAGAAAGATGTTATTTTTTAATGTGATCTCTAGTGATCTATTGCAGATAGTGTAATAATATCTAAAATATCACATATATCCATCAAGCATTCCACGACAGCAACTTTGGAAATTGTTCTTCGAAGAAATTGGAAAAGCTCCAAAGTAAACCTTCCATTGTGATATTGGAAAGAGCACGCAAAATTCCATAATTGATATGTCAATTTAATTGAATAATTGTAATAATTATGTTACGAATAAAACTTCAAACAACATTTTCTTTTCGATTCAGAAATTAATGACTCGATTAAATAATTCTTTCTAGACAAAAAGTCTTTTCCTCGCGATTCTTTATTCGCGCTTATAACATATATCACAAAATTTATATTTTTTGTAACGCGCATGACTTTTTTATTTACAATTATGATTAAATAATACAATTATTATTTATGTAATTCTTAATTAATCGCGCAAAGACCTATCCATTGTATCCATTTTTAAATGCAGTAAAGAACACAATGAATGAAACATAATTGTAACTGTACGTAATGCTATTTTTTAGCAATAAATGTATTCAGTGAATATTGTTTATTGTAGAATTAAATAGAATTAAATCGAATTAAATAGAATTAAATTCAAAGCTATATAAAATTACATATAATCTGGTGATTGTAATGTAGCAAGAAACTCTTATAAAACATAGAATATTTCTCGTGAATAATTATGCCACACAATTAACTAAAATTTATAGTTCCAAATGGACTTTAATTTTGTTTCATTTTCTTAAAACAATAGAAACCGAATTGTATCGAAAGCCAGAATTGTTAACGACTAAAATTCAGAGAATTTGTATCTGGGAGGAAAAATCCGCGACACTCGGCATATTCTGTATACGAATGAGAAAAATCTGAATAAGAATGCGCATACCGACTGCGTCAACTCCTGCTTGCGGTACGTCGCTTACTAGCACTAAAGGCGACATATAGAATTTTTCGCGAATCTTCCTTTGAGATCTTAGATCCGTCGAGAGATTGAAAGGAACTTACTATTTCTTAAGCTGTCGCGGTTTTTCCCTGTCAACTACTTGTCACTATTCAATCTTATCGACATAGAGAAATTCTGACAACATGAATGCTTAGGAATAAATGATCTGCCGACGGAAAAATTAATGTTATTATACGACAATAAATAATTCAATCTTATAGGGATGAAGTGTATTTTGCGATTTCAATGTTCCTGGCGGATTTAGCATTTCAGAATTAACTGTATTGTAGGATTGTCAAGGAATATCTAATACGTTTGTTTCATTAGCATCTACGATCATAAAATAATTTCCAGTCTTTAATAAACTGAATATTAACTAGACAATAGTATAATTTTTCAGAGAATTATTTTGTGCATGTGCAGAAACACGAGGTCAAACGTTTTTCATCGAATTTATTCTTTTAGAAGACAGATCAACATTGTACAAAATTCTTAAAATTAATTTAAAAAATTTCTACTCGACATGTATCGGCTGTGTGTATCGGCTGAATGTCAGCTTTGTTACATTTATTTAATAAATACACGCACTTAATGTCTTAATTCATACTTATGCCGAAGAGAAAGATACGAATGGATGTTAAACCCGGAATTCAATTATAAAAACTATCATCCTTGCACGAAGGAGACCAGAGGGTGCAACCGAGTGCGCGACACCGATGACAAATGCAAGTCAGGAACAGATTTGCATTTCGCGCGTGTAGAAAAAAGCACGGCGGAGCCGCGGGCGGGTCTTAGTCGGCGGGTATCAGTGACGCCGCGTGATTAATTAAGTACACGACGATGAGCCTTGGAACACTCGGGGAAGTACTTGGGTCGTGCGATGATAGAATGGAGCTGCCGTTTCCAGACACCTGTGACTCTGGACGGCGAACAAGAGAGGGAGAAGGAGGAAGAGAGGAAAAGAGAGAAGAGGGGGGGGGGGGAACAAGCCGAGTAGTTCAATCACCTCTCGACGGTCAAACCGTTGGCCGTACGACGAATTTCCGATAGACATTTAATTATCCCCGTTCAATGAGGGACTACCTTTAAATTCCAGAGTTCGGCCGCCAGCATGGCGCATCGCTTGGTCGTCGAGTCCGCTCGTTACATGTGGTTACCGCGTAAGTATCGCGGCGAGAAAAAAGGTGCAAAACAGTTGCGTTTGCAACCCGATATTCGCTGTAAATTGAAACGCTCTAGTCTAGTATATTATTTCTCTAGTATTTAAATTAAAAATTCTTTTTTTTCCGCTTTTCGTACGTTTCGAATCGCTATTGCACTCGATAATGCGAGAAAAAAGTGAAAAAATAATCCGGCGAAGTTAATAAGATGTTAAACAAAGATGTTTTATCAAGATAAAAATCTGACCGTCGAGGAAAAGACTTTACATAGAACTTTGTCTTCTTCGGACAATTAATTACAGCAAAATTTGTTGAGCGCTTAAAACAGATAAAATTCTGTTTACAAACTTTCATCGTGTTATCGTAGATGCCTCAGAAATCATGAATCCTTTGTAATAAGGGCTACGTAGACTGCACGGTTTAGATCATCTTCTCACGAGAGTATCATATTTCAAGTCTCTATTACTTACGTGATCGCGTATGTAATGAGATGATATCACATTCCTCAGTTAAGTTGAGGAATATGCATATCATCGCATCATTCATAGGAAGCACAGTTAAAATAAAAAACGAGGAAAGTAATTTTGATGCAACGCATAAAATGAAACCGGCTGTGCGATTGAAAAAGAATTGTATGTGACGCAGATAAATTATTTATATTAATAACAATGTATATCGAATATGAAAGACTCGAACTTTAACATCTTCGCATTTTGTACGAATTAAAAGAAAAAAATTAAGAAATCAAATATTTACGTTAATATTTCCATAGTGCTATTATAAATTATTAGAATAAATGGAGAATAATACCGATAAAAGAATAATACGAATGAAAAATAAATACAATAATTAAAATATTTTAGACGTTTATTTATTAATATATTTATTAATTTATTTATTAATACGTTTATTATTATATTTATATTAATATACGTTATCATTGCAGACAAAAAAGAAAGGGACAATAACGATCGCACAGATAATGCACGCAAATAATACTGTTTCAGAGATTAGCAAAATTCGATTAACAAAATATGATAAAAAAATAATTGAATGCTCACCGGTACAAGGCGCAGAGCCATAGTACACGTTGATCTGTAAAATATAAAAGTATCAGATATTAATATATCCAGATATTACATCCAGATTAAAACAGTGCCCAAACAATGCGGAACAATTAATATTTCAGATAATTATTGCACGTATTTTTGCATCATCAATTTTTTATTTGTTTGTTTTAAGCTTTTAATAGCTATTTAATAAAAGAATCAATTCTCGAAGCAAGAACTTCTAAAATTTTTTTGGATACAAATTGTATAAGATTTTATGCAAATAAAAACTTTTTATTTTCTCTCTTCCTCCCCCCCCCACACACACACACAAATAATCTAAATAGATATCATTTTCAAACGTTGTGAAATGTTCTACATCTTACATAAATATTAAATATTATTAATTTATCATTAAATATTTTTTGAGCGTCTCGAAATAACTACAAATGTTTTATATGCGGATTACATTGCATAACGTTGAAAATGGAATGCACCCGTTAAGGGAAAATGGAATGCATCCGTTAAGGGGAAAAACGATTCGCAGATAAGAAATAGAAATAAATAATAAATAATACATTACCCACCATTACTCGCTCCGCTCCCCGGGCCGCCCCCTCCTTTCGCGTTCATCTCCGACCGCTTTTTCGTGGCACTCACGCGACAACACTCGCGAAGACACGACATTTGACACGCACGGCGCTTTGCGCGACACATCCGATACGCGACGCGCGTTTCGCATCGAAAACGATGGATCCGACGCGAGAAAAGTGCGATCGGCGTAGGACTACGAAACTTTTCGCGTCCGCGACTTCTCGCAGGTTATGGCGCGATCGAGTCATCGAGCGACGTGAGGGAATCGCGCGACCAACTTCACGCCGCACTCGCCGCGGCGCGACGATTGTACCTGTTGCTCCGTCCTTCCGAGCGATTTCTGCGTTCTGAAGAATGTACGGACTACGTCTGTTATTTTTCAGAGCGACTCTTAGAGGCTTTCTACAATAAGCCACAAGTCATAAATCAGAGATCAGAAGCAATAAGTTGACCGGTCACGGACAAATGTGAAAAAAATGACTTGATTGATGGCTAATATTTGATTTCTTAATTGTTTTCTTTTAATTCTTACAAAACGCGAAGATGTTGAAGCTCGAGTCTCTCATATTCGATATACATTGTTATTAATATAAATAATTAAACTAAATAATATAAATAATATAAATAATATAAATAATTTATCTGCGTCACCCACAATTCTTGTGGCTTATCGTAGAATGGCTCTTACGTATTCCGCGTTACGACATGCGCAAGCGAGCGAGTCGAAAAAGGATGCAAGATGTCCGAACTGTCCGAACGCACCGACCGCGGCACATCAGACAAATCTCGCGAATCTCGCGTTCTAAACGACTCGATACGCGACCGACGAATCGAAGAGCCAGGCGCCAAAGTATGAGCGCTATTGCGATCGTACTCACCGATTCGGACGCGTCGCGATAAACTCGCGATCAGACGCCGCCGTCGTCGCCGCCGTCCCGATTCGCGATCAACCGAAGCGACGAAAGTGACGGCGGCAACTTCACTCCGATGCCGCGCGACACTGCGAGAGTCAGTTCGACTCTCGCCGAACGACACTTTCCTCCTCGCACGAATACGGATTTACTAAATCGAATATTTTTCTCGCATTCCTCATTTCACATTCAAATTTTTCGGATTATGATTTTATTCGAAATCCACTTTCTCGAGTCGTTCGCGAAATGCTAATCGCGGTGACCATTGACCCCTTATCGGGCGAGCTATCTGCCGGGACGAATTTCATTTCTGAATTCGAGAAGAAGGATTTCGTGTAATAACGCAGTCTACAGCGACCATTACCGTATCCCATCACGCGCGGAATTTTTTAATACCGCCGTTCGATCTGAAAGTCAGATGAAATCCATTCCGGAAGATAATTTGCGATCGCGGATCGAAGCCGCGGGATTTAAATCGCGGAAATACGAACCTCCCGCGCGAGATAAACTGCGATGTCGACAAATAAGTTTCGAACCGATTTGACTTCGTAATTCGCGATTGTCCGTCGACGAAGGGAGCGGAGGGGGGGTTTTTGGATTCGCATAATCCGGAAGCGCAGATTCCGGATCGTTAAAATTTCACGCATCCGTTTTTCCGTTAATTAAGCGAAATTGATTGCCGGTAATTAAATGCCTTTAATTGGAATAACGGAGTTAAATTAGTCGTCACCAGCAGAGAGTGTCGGATGAAATGACAGATGAAGGTAAAGATAAAAGTTCATTGGATAACCAATTAGCAAGTACAATAAAGTGATATTTAGTTTAAAATCCCTTCTTCATGCCTAATGTTTATTCTCTCGCATTCATCTTTCTAGAACCTTTTCTCTTTACTAAAAAATCAATAATATAAAAATACGTATAATATTCCAAGGCCAGTATTCGATTCTTAATTGTATTTAAGACCGTTTACAATCTTAAGATGTCACAAGCCAATCACAGAGTCGTAGCATCTTAAACCTAGAACTATCGTGTTGATCCGTCATCTTTAACGAGTCTTGTATTTAAGTATACATTAGGCAGATAATTAATAATTTAAAAATTGAAAGAAAACAAAGAGAAACATAACACAGTTGTTTATTAAAAGTCATTATAAATTCCTACAATTATACCAACATATTAATTTTAGGAAAATATCTGAAATCCGTCAGTTTGATGGGCTCGACATTACAAAATTAGACTATGAATGCCGACTTAAAACATAAATTAATGTTAATCTACAATTTTTATTTTTATCGAATAATACATTGGCGCACGCGCCAGGAAATCCGTGGTCATTCAGCTCGTTACACGAAGCGTATAACACTGTTTTCTTCTTATTAACATCTACTCGACTTATCCCTGTAAATTGTATACATAAGTTAATTTAAACAGTATTGGCGATCAGTGTATCCATCTAGATATTCATTAGCAATTACGAGGACCGCTTTCAATTTCTCCGAAACTGCTACTTATCGATCAAACAATTAAAAGTGTTCACAATTTCATGTGAAACCCATCGTTGTAAAAGTAAATCATTTCAACTTTGAACTATCCAATTGAAAGTAAATAAAGCAACAATTTGAGACGAGAGTGCGAAAGTTGCTTGGCTATCCCCCAGACACGTAGGCATCGACGTTACCGACCGATGATCTTCCTCCGCGCAGTTCGCCTCGCTCGCCGGCAGGGGGCGCCTCTCGAGCGTCGAACGCCGCGGCCGCGACCACGCAGGATCGTGTGCGGGGATCGGAAGATCATGGTGTCGTCCGACGTGTCGCTCAGCGCATCGAGCCGCATCGTCCGCGAGGATGTAAATAAAGCGCCGCTTAGCTGACTAACCCGCCGAGTGTGAGAGCACGTCGTCGCGAGACCCGCAATATGCGCGTAGCCGAATACGCGACGACAGCCGGCCCGTCGAGCGATCACCAAAGGTACGTAGAAGGAAGACCGGTCCAACCTCCCCCTTCCCCCCGACCGACCTCGCGACGACGCACGTCATCCTGGACACCTGCGTGTCCCGTGTCGCGCCCGCTCTCCGTCGTCCCCGTTCGACGATCCCGGACACACACACGTCGAATTCGGGGGGCCGCTCGACCGTGAATCTCGGAGCACGCACGCATGACGCGAGCCCGCATCCACGCGCCCACCGTGCGCGGATATACGTGTGTCGGTAGTGTGACAGTTGTTTTGTGTTGTTTGTATGCTGGACGGTAGGCGCGGGAAGAGGGTGTGCGATAATGTTAGGTCTTTCGGTTCTCTAGGACGAATTACCAGCAACGATGACGATTTCAGAGGCTAACAGATGTTTTTGTGGAAAATAGAGGTGAAACGAATGGCAAGGTGTGATTCGTTTTTTCGAATGAGAGAGCGTAAAAAACGTGTTTTCTGCGTTGCATAATACTTTTTTATTCTTAGCGCAAGAACGTTCGCTTTTGTTATTGTAGATCTGCTGGCAGTTTTACTAATTTTTATTGATGCAATTGACAGCTATATCTTGAAGAGAGGGAAAGAGAGAGAGAGATGTACATTTGAAAATTTATATCTTGAGTGATATTTTTAATTCCTTTTTAAACTCTTGTATCTCGAGTGTTATATCTCAAGTACACTTGTAATGAATCATGTAACCATTATATTTCAATCACTTCTTATCTGTTCTGATAAGCCTCACAATATCTACAGATTTGTTTTCTAAAAGAATCAAATTTCACTATCCTTGCTCTGTTCTTCACAAAACTAATACTTTATATCAGTAAATTTTTATAAATTTTTACAAATTGATAAAATTGAGTTGATATTAAGATTACATTTAATTCGGATTTATTTAGTTTGGAAAAATTCTTAACTGAAAAATATTTCAATTGATTCAGTTTTTTTTTATAATTTCTTTTTATAAGCATTGTGTGCAGAAAACATTACTCATCACAAATTGTTAACTATCAATCAAGTGATGACTAATGAATGTGCAAATAAAGAAACGAATTAAAAGGATTAAATTCATCAAAATGTTTCTCCATTAAGAAAATGACATTTTGCAAAATAACTTACAGATGATAAAAGGATGTTTTATTGAATACTTATATCTTAAACAAATTGGCAGATAATCAAAAGATCTGACTTGCAATTGTCATTCTTAACATAAATAGTTTTTGTTATAATGTAACTGATTGATTTGACTGTTTTGTGTATATTAGTTTTTGTTACAATAAAAATATATTTATACTATGAAACTTCTTTTAGGAAATCATATTGATTAATGTTGCTAAATTATTTGTATTATGCATGATTAATTTTAATATATTTTAATATACTTTTGTATGTGGTATATATTGCCAACTTTTTATATTAACGAAGTTATTGTATTATATATTATTAATTTATAAAATATTAATTTCTTTTTAACAAAGCTTCTATTTTATTCTGAACACAAAATATGAGACTTAAAAAAAGGTATTTCCTTTTTAGATAATCTGTTTTTACTGGCTTATCATAAACTATGTCTTTTTCTTCGTATTTCCCCTTCCTATTCTTCTAAGTGATAAACTCTACTATTTAATAGGCGTATATGAGGCAACTGATAAGTTACTGCCAGAAAAATCTTAACAGTACATTTGTATTGCATTATCTATGTGATTTACGCTAAGTATGCACTGTAATTACCCCTAGAGATAAATATCTCTGGAAATAATTATGGAGCATACGCAGAATCGCGACAGTAAAAATTCTGAAATATGTTGTCAATTCATTAGTTGATAATAGATCGTTATTTTTACAGATGAACGTTCCATTGTATGGCGTTCTCGGAGCTGCCGCTATCCTATTTGCTTACATCCTCGGCATAGGAACAATTGTAAAACTTTTCATCTGCTTGCTTACATTAATTTTAGGGTAAGATACATATGTCCAGTTAAAAGCAAAATATATTACATATAAAGTATACAAAGATGTGAAGAAATGAAGATATTAATAAATATTAAGTTGTCAAGAATAATTGAGAAGTATTAAAAAATAATAAAATATTTATATTATATTATATTGTTCTGTTGCAGAACATTGATCTGTGTATATAAAACATACTCACCGAATCTCGACAATGTGATTAAGTCCGAAAGAGAAGATTTAACTAAGAAGACTGAAAAGTTCCGGCAGGTAATGAAAATTTCGAAATCGGTCGTCATTTATTTGCGACTTGTATTGTATTCTACGTGTTATGTTTGTAGTATATACTGGATCTGTCTAAGGAGAAAATGACATTTACATTAGATAGGAGAATAACTGGTAGCCGTATCATTGATGAATCCCTGCAAGTACATATTTATAGAACAATATTTATAGAAGAATATCGAATTGATTGTTGTTATATGTTGATTATTGGACTTAATGTATTTGTTGCTATTTTTAGGAAATTTTAGATTTTTTGATCAGAGATTATGTGGAACCATGGTACAGCGTTGTTACGGATGATGAGGAGTTTATTTATTCTGTTCGAGATACTGCCCAAAAAATTGCCATCAATGTAGCAAATCGGTATGTAAAAACATTTTTCATTAATATTTAATTTATTTTTAATTATATAAGAATTAAAATATTTTATTTATTAACGTTTTCTTTAGTTTTATTAAATTTATTTAAGAATCCCTGCAAATAGATATTTGCTATGCTTATTAACGCTTTGAAAATCTTATTAATTCTTACTACGTGCTTAAAATTAAAAGTACTCATTTTGTATATAGTATGAGACAATTATTGTGCTATCTTAAGGATATGATATTTGTTTGACTTTTTGTTTTTCATAAACTTGATTAAAAGAGTTTGTTATAGTAATTAGAAATATTTTTTAATAAATGATTTTACATTCTTCGTAAATAGACTTCTATTTTTAAAAAACATGTACATTTTTCGTAAATGATTGAGAGTGAGTTAATTTAGAGAGAGAGAGAGAGTGTGTTTTTTATTTAGCGAAAGGATTAAAAATAAATTATAAAATCAATACATTTTATTAATACATGTTATTAAAAATATAAATTAAATAATATTTTTAATAAATTAATTTAATAAATTAAAATTTTAATTAATAAATTAATAAATTAAAAAGATTACTTAATCTAATTTTCTATTGATTAAAGTTCTATTGTCTGATATTGCTGTGCAAAACAGGGTCAAGAGTGTCGATTGGATACCCTACTTGACTACGCGACTCGTCGACGATGCAGCTTCGCACGTCAGATTGTATCGACAGGCAAGCGCGAGGATGAAGCAATTACGATCGAACAGGGTCCAGAAAGGTAGTGCCAGCTCAAGCACGTCGGGCGGGACTCCGAAAAAGACTCCCACTCATCGGCGAAATAAGAGCGAGACCGATGTATCTTGGTACTCGCAGTCGAAATTTTATATACCTAATCTATCATCACTTACCGAGCCAATCGAATCATCTGGCGATGAGAAGGAGAATGAATCGCTGGAAAAAATATTCTTTGATCTCGAAGTACAGATGGAAAATAATTTGATATGCAGAGATCTGGTATGCACGAACGACACTCAGGAGTTGGAGTTCCTGGGCGAAATATCTGAAATCTTGTTGTACCTGGTGCTACCCAAGGCAGACTTTGATTGTTTGACTGTGAGATTTGTCTTAAGGGAATTGTTAGTCAACGTTATAATCAGGCCATTGTTGGATCTATTCTCCGATCCTGATTACATTAATCAGGCGTGTATATGGCTGGTTAGTATAATATCAATGTCTTGATGATAACGAATTTTGTAGAGATAAATTTAAGACCTTTGTTCTTTAATAAGTTTTTTAATACTAGATCTACCAAAGGGATCAAAATAACTTGTTTTCTTATAATCATTATTCATTTTCAGTACAACTTTTCTAAAATTTTTTGTGACTTTTACAAAATGACTTTCAAAACAAGTTATTTTGATCTTCTTGGTAGATCTAGTATCAATGAAAGTTCATTTTCAAATTTATTTAAAAAATTTGTTTATGTCTTATTGTTCATTTTAATGTGTTATCATTCATTATGTATTAATATATTAATAAATTAATAAATTAATTCTATTTGAATCTATATGTAATATTCCTTTTTTATTTCAGTGTACTAAGGATGGTGGTTTACCAAGTGATATCTTTTTAACAGTAATTAGAATAACAGATAATTTAGACGAATTAATGGCGACGAAAAATATAATTTGTAAAGAAATAGCGCACCTGCGCTCAAAGGATTCGGGCGGAGATGACGATCTGTCGGTGAAGCAGCAGCTGAACAGTCTGGTTTATGTGAAGAAAATTTTGGAGACGAGGATCATCGGTATGCAGGAGGGTTTAGAAACAGAAGCGGATGGTATTGGCGCTCAACCGGAGTGGAACAGATTGCTCTTACCGGGTCAGAAGTTAGTTAACTTACCATTAGATGAGTTATTGAAGAACAATATCGCGCTCAGTTACTTTATCGATTACATGACCTCCATAAATGCAGAAGCATACTTGTTCTTTTACCTTAATATCTATGGCTGGAGAGTCTCGGCCGAGCAACAGATATCGGACATCGAGTTACAAAAGATCCGAAGTACTCAATCTAGTACAAATATAATCGGTGTTAAACGCAAAAACGCGGATCTGGATAATCTAAAGGAAGCAGCCACAAAGATTTATCAACAGTACCTCAGCGACAAAGCGTCGCCCAAACTGCAATTGGACGACACGTTGGTGAAAAGCTTGCTTACGAGAACGAAGACGGAGTCGGTCAAAGAAACATGGTTCGACGAATTGCGAAATTGCTGCTACGAGAAACTGCAGAATGAGGACAGATTCTTGCCAGGCTTCAAGAGATCATTGGCTTATGTAAAATTACTTGCTGAGCTGGATCTGCTGAAGGATCCGGTATCCGAAGACGATGCAAAATCCTTGGATAGCATAAGTTTGTCCAGTACGAATAACGAATTAGACACTCTGGAGGAATTGTCCGAGACATGCAAAGACGACGCGAAGCTCGCACCCGCAAAGGAGACCACTAAGAAATCGAATTCTTCGACAAGCTTAACAAGCATAGGAGAGACAAATGAGAATAAAGGATTCGATGAAGTTGATGTAGATACGGGCAATCTCAAAAGCGCGAGAAACATGCGTATGGGGGGATCTACCGTGGAGATCGAGCAAACCGATGAGAAGAAGGATGTTTCGTTTTATGTGGAAACTAATGCGGAGCAATTCGTCAAGCTGGATGAAAACAATTACGATCAAAATGCGATCAAAAAACTGCAGCAAGGCCGCTTTGAGATCACTGCCACAATCATAGAAACTGGTATCGTTAGTGATCGTGGGAAAACATATGGCATATATGCGGTAGCGGTCACAAAGAATTACGATTCGGGTTACAAGGAAAAGTGGCATATCTATAGACGATATTCCGACTTCTACGATTTGCATCAGAAGATCAAGGAAAAGTATTATGATCTAGCGAAAATACCTTTCCCTGCGAAGAAGGCTTTCCATAACATGGAGCGCACGGTATTGGAGAGACGAATGTTGATGTTGAATGCATGGTTGTGTCAACTGACGAAACCCGCGATTATGGATGGCCACATGGGATTGCAGAATCTGTTGTTGGCCTTCTTAGAGCAAGGAGATTACGATAAAGGAGTCACTGGCGGGCAGATCTCGAGAACGGTAAATATAAGTCTGTTTATTTATTCATGATGTATGTGTATAAATCTATAATTCAAATTTTTGTTTAAAAGTGAAAAATTCTAAGATTATAAAAAATTACAAATTATAACATACAATAGTCCTTATGATTTCTCGAATACATAATACTAGAAAAAAACTAATTGCCTAAATATTTGCTTTATACAGATAGATACTTTAATGAATCCCTTAAAGACGTCTATGAAAAGTGTCACGCAGGCAGTTAAAACAATGCCGGACAACATGCTGAGTACAGTGGACGGCGTAATGGACAATCTGAGCAAATTTTTCGGCAATCCTAAGAAAACGAGTATATTTTACGAGAATACCAAAGTCAGCGCTGGTCTAGATACAGAGGTACTTTTCTATTCACGATATTGCGTCTCAAGGATGTCGAATTGAGTCATCAATTGAATCATCAATGTGGGTTGTTTTTCACAGACCGATGACAATATTCCATTGCGAATTATGCTCCTGTTAATGGATGAGATCTTTGATCTAAAGGTGCGAAATCAGTGGCTGAGACGGCGGATCATAACGTTACTGCGCCAAATCATTCGCACGATGTTCGGGGACATAGTGAATAGAAGGATAGTGGAGTATGTGTCGTTCATGACCAGTCCGTTAAAAGTTGCGGGATATTTGCGCTTATTCAAGTAAGTAGATAATGTTAACATCTCTCATAAAATTTCTATATAGAATTAATATTCAGCAAAGTATATCACTGATATTTATATACAATTCTTATATTTCATTTTAATTCTTTTTGATTGTGATTATTTCATTCAATATTTAAAGGTAATTTGACAAAGTTAAGTGAATGACGTTTTACAGAAATAGCTTCTGGCCGAATGGTGTGAAGGCCGAGAATAAACCGCCGCGAGACATGGAAATGAAGAACAGAACGCGAGTGGCAGCTAAGATAGCTTTGCTTTCGTGTCTTTCGGATGAATTGAAACATATCATAGGCAGCGAGACGACGAGGCGCGGCTTGCTAAGGGTGTTCGAATTGTTTCAGCGGCCCGTACTGAACAGAAGACTGTTGTACGTGCTGCTGGAAGGTATCGTCGAGACTCTATTCCCGCAGAACAATCTAGTGACAATTTTCAGGAAACTCTATTCGGTTTCGCCAAGAGTGAGGAGTAAGAGTAAAGCGAAGTCCTGATGGAAGAATAGAACGGAATGATGTCCGAATGCAATGGTGTGAGAGTGACTATGCAGTCGAAAAAAATTCACAGAATTAGAAGAATTACGACTTCATTATCAATCTTCAATAAAATGCATCTCTTCTCTTTGAATAACTTAGAGATTCATGATATTAAGAAAATACTCGTGCAAACATAAAAGTCCAATGTCCAACATAAAAGAAACATATTTAAGATATCTATGAGTTTAACCCATTGAGCTCTTATTCACTCTTTTTATTTTCTCCATTTTATATTTGAAAATTGATAAAACTATTTTTTAGTTAAATGTTAGTTAATTTAGTCCTTGATTTTATTTGTCCTCTCTTCGTTTCTTTCTCTTTTATTTAAAAAATAGCAATTATAGTGTGTATGTTGATATAACATGTACTTAATATATAAGTGTGAGTTTAGTAGATTGTAACTACTGTCCAGACTTTGCAGCTTTTCATTTTATCATTTGTCGTTTCTGGAATAAAATGCAGAGTGCTGAATGCAGAGCTCAATAGGCTAAAGAGTCGTCAATCGTTACGCTTATTAAGATATTATTGGATGTTTAGTCTTTTCAAACAGTCCTCTGAGCTGCAGTATGCATATGTATGCCATTGCATTGGGCACCCGTCGCGCCTATAGCTTTCGACAGGGAACAAAACGAAAGTCATACGCTTTCATATTTTGACGATTTATACGTTTAACAATGCGCACGTCGGAAAAGTTACATCCTATTGATTTTCCTCGTTAGTAATCGACGCCGAAAACTTTTGGGAATATTGGGACAAAAAAAATATCTCCAAAATATTGAAACTTTTTGAAAGGAGATTTACGAATATAGTATAAGAAATAAGTAATCTCGAGAATAAAAGATATAAGATACTCTTTAGATTTTAGAAAATATATAAATTACATTGGAATACTAAGATATTACAAGTAAGCTTAAGTTTGTTTACTTACAATTTAGCTTCTTTCTATTCTCTCTCGTTAGGCCACTTATAGGTATATCGTTTCTGTGTACAAATAATAAGACTCTTCCCTATTAAATACAATAAACAAATTTTCCTCGAAATAAATTATACTCAAACCGAGTAACCGACTGCGCGGAGAGACAAGCAGAACTTTTCCAGACGTGTGCAACTATTCTAAGTGATCTAGTGGCCAAAAAGTACGATATATGGATTTCAATTGCGTAATCGAGTTCACAGCTGAGGCTGCTACTCTCGTCATATTAATGTAGGACATATAAAAAGAAACTCACGAATTCCTTGTGATTACCTCGTAGGGAAATGCAATAAGAATGCAATAATCCATGGAAACATTCCACTTGCATTTTAAGCTACACCGGCTAGTTAGTTAATTATTCTTTTTACAACTATCTTCAAAACTACAACGTACTACACGTAAAAGGAACACTGTACATCATAATTTACTTAAGTTATAGACGAAGTAACGCGAAGGATACGATCAATTTAGATGTATAATTTATCGCCGATGTTATACTTAATTATTTAAACTACACTGTTGAACTACACTGAAGTTTATTTGTGCCATCCAATTGACCAATATCTATTTATTTATTAGTGAAAAATTACTAATGGCAGTCTCGATGGCGCCTTCGAACACTTCTGGGAATTTATGAGGACTCTACTCCCTTCGCGTGCGTTAAAGATGCAAAACGCAATTGTATAAAATTGTTATACATCACTCTATCGTACATCTGTATAAAAAGTTATTTCTATCTCATGTTAAATCGCCATACACTTATCACGTTTACTTATTAAAGGAACTATTTATAACTTGCGTAGAGTTCCTGGTTTCACTCCTAGACGCACCCCCGTACGCCAAAAGTATGCGACGTCTATTTTTGTAGATAAATATCTTTGATACCTGGGTATGCGTAAAACTGCCGATGATAGTTGATTTTAACATAATTTCTTTTTTCATCAGAGATTATTGTATTTTTATATTAATTGTATGTATGTATTGTACAACGAAATTATTTTATACGGATTGGAAAGTTTGTTTTAAAAAAAAATCACCGACAAAATTAGTGTAAGTATTGATATTAAAAATTACTCTTGAAAATTTGCAAAAATTAAAGTTAGATTGGCTAGATCTTCTCGAGTTTTTAAGAGAATATATACCACTGTTGCACCGAATCCCTAAATTTCTTTGATTCAAATTAAAGCAATTATTGAGCTAGTCTGTACACCGATGCTAGGATAAGTCGGAGCTAAGTGAATGTTTCTGGTTTCGAGCTCAGTTAAGCACAGAGTCGGCTGCCGATTCAAACGGATTCGATTGTTCGCTCGTCGGGCGTGCGGGTCCTCGCTTTGTCGTCAACTAAGAAGCGAAAGCAATAGACGAGGGTGTTCGAAAACAAAAGAAGTTTATTACCGAGCTCGGCCGTAGAAGCGCACAGAGGGCGGGGGGCCGCCGCGAAGATGGGGGAAGTAGAAAGGGATGCTCGAGAAAGAAAGACCGAACGAGGGGGGCGATCAGTGGTTCCGCCACGGGCAACCCCCGCCATACTTTGTACCGCTTCTCTCTTAACTAGAACTTGATGAGCCAGCATGGTCTTTCAACGTGACGCGCGGAAATAGAAATCGTACAAAGAGCTTTATCCATTAACAAACTCATGAAAAATATCATAATGATAAAACTAATTTATTGGAAAAGTGATTTTTCCCAACTTTCACTCGTTCTTTATACTTAATAATTTTGCCCTTGCAAAATTCTTTTATTTGCCAAAGTAGTAAAAATAAATTGAATATAGATGCAAAACTGCGTAGATTAGAATCAATTCTATTTGCATTTCCAAATTTCTGTGCGCGTCTCTGCCGGGAACAATTTACTGGAGCGCAAAATAGCGTCGCAGGGGGGAGTTAAAGAAGTGATGAAGCGTCGGAGGTACAAGGGAGGAGGATAAGCGTCGAGGGTTTCGTGCGACATAACGAGGGGGGGATACGCGGAGAAGAGGACGAGGGTAGTAAAAGAGAAGGAAGAGAGAATGAGAGAACAGGGGGCAAAAGGAAAACGAGAATATACGGGCTATTGTGCGAAAAGAATCAGGTACTGCGCGCGTATGCATTTTCAGAAGGGGGTTCACCCGTGGCGCGACGTGGCCCCCGGGCTCTCCGTCAGAAAGAAAGGAGCAAAGAGGGGAGGTGAAAAAAGAGTGGCGGAAAGGGGAAGGTAGCGGGCATACGTGAGCGACTACCGAACGGCCCTCGCTTACTCCAACGAAAGAAAATCGATATGCATGATTCACGCACGCGAGAGCGTGTCGAAGAGGGTTGGAGGGAGGCGAGTGGGACGCTCTTGCTAGGGGAGCAGAAGGATGGAAAGAGAGAAGGCGAGAGAGGGAGCCGAAAGAAAGTCATATGACGGAGGGAGAGAACGATGGGGAAGACGAGGAGGGGGGGCAGACCACGCTCTCCGCCGCATCGCACTTCTCTTCCCTCGATTGCCTCGTGTTTTCAAACGAAATGGGGGACGGAGCCTCCGGGTGTACGACAGTAGTACGCACACCGCACCCGGACACACGCGTAATTCTATACATAAGCGTCCGCGCGCGTGTTCCCGCGCGTGATGGGGAGGGGTATACCCCATGATGCTACCCCCTCGGTCACTCGATCAGTCGTGTCCAAGGTACGCGCGTTGTCACGTTGGCGTTGTAGCGCGTCGCATCGCGTCGCCGCGTGTCTCCTCGTCCAGCGGCGACGCGCCACTTCCGGTTAACCGAGTTTTCACCCCCTCCCAAACAGGGGAAACCGTTGTAATTCCGCGGTGAGTTTGCCGTCACGCGCGCGAGAAATGGGAAAATGTGCGTTCTACGCAGCAAATCGTCACGGGGATTATCTTCGCTAGATGCGTTACCAATTTCGAATGTAAACTATTTCTTCGCGTTTCCAAGCAATTCAATAGTGTATTTCTCAGATGGAGTAGAAATTTCAGCATGAAGTGATGAAGAATTCTTTAATCGGACGCGACGCGACGTCTCGAAAGTATGTGAAAAATCTGAAGTGTCTAGGAAACGTTTGAAAAATTAAGAATGTGCCTTTTTTTAAAAATTAAGAAATGCTTCTGCATCATTCTTTTTATAGTTTTATTGATTCTCTTGCACGCAATTTTTAATTTTGACATTAGTTGTACACGATTGAATTAGATGTCGAAGTAAAATTTGCTCTTATTTATTTTTTTGTTGTACTTATTCAAGTTAATTTAATTCAAATTAATTAACGTTGACGCTTCAATCTGTGTAAAATAATATTAGATCATTATTAAAATTGTCCATTTTACATCAATATTCATCAAATAATTAAAAAAGTTATCTTTTTCATTAATTTTTCTAACGTTTTCACATTAAATATATCACGCGTAATTATTAGAGAATATTCCGGAAGCGCTTCGCGCAAAACTCAAGTTTTCGATAATGCACTTTTGTCCAGTCAGGTCTTCGTGATTAGAGCGAATTTGGAACGAAGGCTCGTCGGAACTGCGACGAAACAATTTGGAGAACAAAGTACTCGCCGCCAATGCGGCTGCGCGTTTTCCCGCCACGAGGTGTAGTAAGGGTGTAAGAATGAATGGAGCGGGAGGGTGAATCAGCTCGCGTACGTCGTTCGCGTTGCGAAACACGCGTCGCTTTCAATGAGAACGATCAGCGTCAATTTTTGGATATTTTCGTAGAAAAGATCTCGATGCGCTTCTTTTTTTAATAAAAAAAAAAAATTAGTAATTTTTATCCCCATTGTAAAAAATTGTATAAACTGAAACATCAAACCGAGAGAGCTTCCATATAAAAATATTTACATGGACGAATATTGTTAAATCATTTTTAAGATTGTTGTCTTAATCATTTTTCTTGTTTGTTCGATTCCTTAGTTATAATAAAATAATAAATAGATCTAACAAATCTCTAATAGTAGATTTAAAAAATAATACTGAGGCTCTCGACGGTTTCGAAGTTAAATTTTAATAATGTTCATATCGCAACAATTTAAAAATTATAACATCTCGTAAGAGTCTACAGCGATCGGATGCAAGAATTCATACGCGTTGCTAGGATGCGTTTATAGGATAACTCTTTGATTTGGAAGAACGATCGATTTGGAGGATTTGCGCAATCGTGTTCTCTTCAACCCTGCA
The DNA here is from genome assembly GCA_037157785.1 of Cephalotes varians. Classification (NCBI taxonomy): domain Eukaryota; kingdom Metazoa; phylum Arthropoda; class Insecta; order Hymenoptera; family Formicidae; genus Cephalotes; species Cephalotes varians. The sequence continues at coordinate 402,475 of JANQDE010000041.1, read as the reverse complement.
ACGTGAGTTATAGGCGTTGTAATAGGATTATGTAAGGGACGCATGCAGATCGATTACGTGTAAACAGCGACGAACTTTTCCACTCGGAGAATCAGTATGACTCAGAAAACGCGGTGACGTTACGTGAACGAGAAAAAAATGCGTATGCAACGCGTGGAATCTGCGTGACGCATCCTAGATATTCGCGAAAGTGTGTCGCTACTTTCTTTCACACACGAATACTTTCCGTCTGTAATCGTCTTCTTCTCGATAAAATCTTCCTGTAAACAAAGCAACCATAAAAAAATTAATGCTTCGTTATTAATTCTTTATATCATCTTAATTGGACTCTGATAGATTTTTCCTTCAAGAATCAATCGCAGAGATATGTTTATTTAAATAAACGTCAAAAAATGACAGAAGATAATAATATCATTTTTCTCTTTCCGATTTGGGCAAATAATCCATACATAATAGTTAATACGAGGACAGTTAAAAGAGAAAAGGTTAGCATAGGGCTGGAAAAAATCATGATTTTTTTTTAAATAAAAAAATCGGATTTTTTTTATTTAAATTGGATTTTTTAAATTTAAATCAGATTTTTTTAATTTAAATTAAATTGTTCGAGTTAATTATTTTTAGTAGTAAGAAAATAACTAAATTTTATTACAAAATAACAAAGATGTTTTTTTTTACTAAACTTTAATTTAAATGTAAATAATCAATAATTTCAAACACTATAGGGTTCAAAATAGTCAAGTAAAAATCATTAATTTTAAATTAATTTTCATCAACTCTTATGAATAAAATAAAACTTATTTTTTAATGAATATATTTGAATACTTAAATTTGTATATATAATTTTTTATTCACGAAGATGAACACATATACTTAAATATAAAAATTAACTTAGCTGTCTTTCCGTTTCCTAACGCATTTTTAAGTTACAAAAAACAAGAACCGAAAAAAGAAAGAAAGAAGTACGTAGTAATCTCGGGGACACCAATATATAATTATATATACAAAATATGTTCATATATCCTTCTTTCTTTTATAAAATTACAGCACAGCCAGTATTGGGCATAATTAAATCATAATGAAAATTAACAATTAAAATTTTAATCAAATTCGCGATTTAAATCACTGATTTTAATCAATTGATTTAAATCATTCCAGCCCTGGAAAGCATATTATCGATCCGCATCGTTTGCGTATGTATGTATGTGTGTGTGTATATAATTCRAAGGATCAAGGATTATAGCCCATTTGTCGGAAAGTCGTGGAATAGTGATTCGCCATAGGAAATGCTCGGAACAGGATGACTCGGCGTGGCTGGAATGGGGGCGAGCTGATGTTCGTGCAGGGGGCGGCTTCGGGGATTTCGATGCAAGGCGCGCGCTGCGTCGCGAATCAACGCATGATGTTTGGTCCTTGCCTTCTATCGACTCCTTTTTCCTCTTTGCGCAATCGTAATTTTTATTTTATATCTCTACGATATTTCTGTCGTATTGCAACACGGTATTCTACAATTCTGTATTAATTCCAATACTAATTCTAATCTACATGTGCGTCTGTATTGTATTTTCTTTAGGTCAACTCTGCAATCTTATTGATTCTCCGATATCTTAAAATCAATATTCGCACGTTCGTTAGATTAATCACACTTCATCGCTTTTTATTCAGTTCCGGTTTATTCAACTTAGATTTTATTATGTCCTTGTTTACGTTTTTTAGTTGCTCTTATCTCTTCTGCGTGAATTGCTTCCGAGATATCCGCAAGATTAAACCGTTGGCGCGATTAAGTTACATATTATACTTGCAAAAATGTCTCGAGAAAACCTTGATGACAAAACATACTCTATATTTCTTTCATTGTCGCGCTCCCGATTTCTTCTTTCCGCTTCTGCCTTTGTTTTTCGCTTATTCCGCGTCGGCGTTGACACGGTACGCGCGTGTAACGTAAGAGAAGAAAACGGAAAAACGATGCCGGCCTGCGGTCGGCCGGATCTGGTTCAGAAACGAGATACGCCTGAGAGACCTGACGTAAACAAACGGTAATGTCGCGTCTCCATAGACGATAGCGACTAGTACGTGATCAGCGCTCGATACCTGCTTATCGATCATCAACGCGATCAACGCGTAAGTACTCAATAGATTATTTTGTATACTACACTAGCCAATTTTAAGAAATTCTTCAAGATAGGAGATTGCTCCGCTTGTCGTTCCTTGAGTCTTTAAACGTGGTTTTTCTTAATTTCTAAGTTAAGATTGAAAGATTGCTTATTTAATACAAGATATCACCAGTGCTTTGACATTTTTATTAAAATTATAATTTTCATTCTTAGACTTATATTTTTTCTTATATTTTTTCGTCTCATAAAGGACGAATACTGTTTGGAAACAATCTTTTAAGTTATTATCGAGAACAAACTGAGAACGACAGAATTTCAGAGCCGTGTCTCATTCGCGAAATTTCCTTACATTAAATGATATAATTGATAATGATATAATGAGAGAAAAGGAGAGAGAGAGAGAGAGACATTTTCAAATTTATTTTATTTATCTTAATTCAATTATCTATATAATCTTAGGTCTCTCTTTATATATAACGTAAGATATAAATTCTACGGTATAATTCTATGATATATTATGATATGTTTGAACGACCTTAACAATTTTTATTTCTCATATTTGTCTCATTGTCAATATCTCAGATATATATATCTTCCCAAAAATTTCAAATTACTGTCACACTTCCTGTCACCTCGTATTCTTATGTTTTCGTTTTGATATTTAATATTTATATGACAGAGATGTTGAAACGTGTACGAACATAATTCGGATTCGCTTCGCAGCCTTAGGGTCAATATGCCGGGTAGCACCTGCGCTGAAAAATGCATTTACGTGAGCATCTGCCTCAACGTGATCCACTGGCCCATTTCCAGCTGTGCTGCGTGCCCCGGAAGTGAGGCGCTTGCCTCGATTAATTATAAATTATGCGGGATATGTCGCGTTTCCTCTGAAGCCTATTCCTTTTATTTATATTCCTTGGTCCAACGAGTTAAATCATGAAAGAAAATATGAAGTAGCGCTCATTCTCTCTAGGTAAGTTTGAAAGTCATTCGAGAAAAAAATTGGAAATTTTTTGGAACCAACGTTATTTCGGATATTTACTTTATTATATATATCGTTTTATGAATTAAAATATATTAATAAATTTAATATTAACTTATTTAATCTGATATCTTTAACATTCTAAATTATAAATAATTCTTCGATAAAAATTAGTATAATATCAATACATATTAAAGAGTAAGTGAAAAGGGGAGGATAAATTTTAATCAGTATATCACATAACGCGCATAAAACGAGGTTGAAAAATATCTAAAAGGAACCTGTGTTATAAACAGCAAATAACAAAGAAATACATAGATGATAACGTAGTTGACCTTACAACCAAGGCCGCACTTTGAAAACCTGTCTCGCATTTCGTTAAAAATCGCTCGAAGACTACGAAAGGATAAACGTAACAACTCGCTTTGTCTGCAATAAAAGGCAGGGATTTATTACGATATGATTACACAATTCGTCATGCATATGTAATTGTATAGCAAACTGTTACCAGAAAATTTTGCTTCTGCTACCAACATAAATATTTGAGCCAAAGTAAATAAAAGCTTGAGATACTCTTGGAAAGAAGAGATTCCAAGATTCATTAAGAATTCATTAAGAAAATTATTAATTATCATTAGATAAAAATGAGTCTACTTACTAAAATGAAATTTTGACGCGTGACTTCGCGAGATCACCTCACCCTATATATATTTCGTTTTATAAGAGGTTGATTGGAAAAGAAAATGAGAATTAATAAAGAGGTTAATAAAGAAGGTGAGACTGGCTAATTTATTTCATGCGAGAAACTATATTTTAATATGATCAGTTACTCAGTTTACTAAGATGAAATTCTTTTTGCAATATTTTTTGGGAAGAGGGCAACTTGCGACAATAAAGCATTTCGTAGATTGCATAATAATATTTCTGTATTATTCATTTATGTTTTGTATATAACTTATGTTAAATTGTGGCTCTGTATGAGTGCGGCGGACTCGTAATTAGTGAGTCTCCTCATCTCACGTATTTCAAGATAGCGGGGATGGGACGTAAAACTAACAATCTCATTCTATGATAGAAATCTCTATAATAAAAATCCTCCGATTTTTTTCAGACCACTCAACAATTCTAATTCATAAGGCCAACTTGGGCTATACCGTCATTATAATAATAAACCCATGTAATTATACAGTTTTCTTGATAATTACGGCTATATACCAAGCGACAAAAGACAAAGATAAAACTATCGTTGAGGAGGGGAAAGAAAAGGAGACACGAGGAGAGACGAGGATGGAAGACTGCAATAGGCAGAGAGGATGGTGGCAATTTGCACTTGGCGCAGAGAGTACCGCCGATATCTAGTATCCCGTCGTGTTATTACGCTCGAAGTACTCCGGAGTAAGAGGGAAACGGGGTCCGGAGATGACTGAGGGCGCGGGAGAGACGGGAGGGGAGGATACAAGGTATAGACTTACTTTGGACTCGGGTGTGGAATTACCGTACTTATATTCAGCTCTAATATTAAGTTACCACTTTGCTTTACGGTAAGTGAACAGGCCGCCTGCATATAGGAAGCCATCCGAACGCTCCTGGGACAGTCTGTCCCGTTCGTCTGGGCCCACCTACGAATAATAACATTCGTTCCGGGGAAAGTCCCGCGGTAAATCAACAGCGTTGCTCCCTCGCGTTGATCTCCCTTGAAATATCGAGACGAACTCCTTTCGCCATCGACCGCGTCCTCGATCGCGAAAGGAAAAGAGCGTGAGTTTTTAAAAGACGGTCCCATCTGGACCCACCCACGTGCTTTCTCTTGAAATGCATCTCCGTTCGTTCTCCATGTTATTCACCTTCAACATCTGATCCTTTTTAGCCGGCCGAAATCGAAATGCAATGACGAACACGTGTTGAAAAGAGGTACGTATAACACTGCGAGGAATTCAGTCAAAGGAAATTAAAGTAAATTCTAGTCTACAAAATCGAATCCTCCGCATTCGAAGACCACGAATTGGTCTCGCATCATTAAGTTGTATGTAAATTAATATGAGTTATATACAAAATACAAGAATTGTTCGACGCAGTATAATATCCAATATCGTAAACAGAATTTTCCGCAAATACTTGACCTTTCTCTGAACGAACGTCTCGTAAGGCTTCGGGCTAATCCTGCTTGAAAACTCGCTATCAGTTTGCGCAACACACTTTACGTTACAACGATAAAGAGCGATAGAATTTTCGCATATAAGAAAGTAGAGGTACTGACTTCTGTGCGTGCTGGGGTATGCGTTGAACTTCCTAGCACCATTAGAAATCAGTACTACTCTTCTTAGCATTCGGCAACTAATATCCGGAGCGAGGCGGGATCGTTCCCCGTTCCGAGGAATCGGGAAAAATAGGACGAAAATAATGCATGCTATGAAAATAATTAAACATCTTTTCCCTTTAATCCTTCTCATACATCATTGTCATCATTTGCCTGTACATATCCTGTTCGATTGATGATCGATATCTTTACAACGCGGCCCTATGGCTCAAAGACATGATACTTATATGATATTTATAACTAATGGTGCCCTGCTTTGTTAAATTACAGTTTTTTCTATTCGCCTCCTGCGCGTCTCATTTACGAGATCTCTCCGGCATAACGGTCGTTATTATAATATGCACCCATGGACAATGATCCGGCCTCCCCCTAGTTGAGATGAGTTAAACGTCGCAATTGTCCAAATTATTTTGCCCACGCGACACATGTCTGTGCTTTGCGAGTATAACTATCATATAATTACATAACAGTGAATAGTTGCATCGTGAAATATTTAGTATGTTTAAATGTAAAATTAATATCCATAGTTTCGCTTAATTTAATTAAAAGAGAAGATTTCATTAAATGCAATCGGGCATTTAATAAAATCTTCGGTCGACAAACTGTATATAATCAAAAGCTGGCACTTTATTGAAATTACTTGTGTTAGGAAGGGCTGTATCATTGTTTTCCACGAGTGTAATAATATCGTACCCTTAATTGTAAGTAAATATTACATACACATATGTATATATATTTATATGTATAAACATACTACTTTGCGAGGAAATATGAAACATTATAATAAATAACTTTATATTCATACACAACTCGGAACTATACGGTAATGACTGTGGCGATGGCGTAGTAAAGAAATATATGCCTATATACAATAATATTAAATTCGCCCATACAAAATATAACGTGCCAACTCTCTTGTCTTCTTATACGCGTGTCTGGCGAAGAAGCGACGACAACGAGCACCCAGTTGAAAAGCGAGAAGATCAAGGACACTTGATACCCTCCTTACACAACGCGGTACGTACCAATTAAAACAAAATGTCTACGAAAGAGTCTGAGTGGAAAAAGTGTATGAGTGTACGATTACGAATTCTACATAAGACACTTAATAAAGAAGAAAAAATATATAAATCGAATATAAGAAGGATATAAATCGGATATAAGAAAAAATGTAATTCGGATTTAAATTTAGAAATAAAAATAAAGCCAGATTCACATACACAAATTTCACTTGTAAAAAATGCAACTTACATTTGAGAAATGAATTGATAAATTTAATATTCGGAAATATTAATAGTAATTTCGTATCACGTTTGAAGTTTTACTTATATTCTTTTTTCTGAAATGTCGAAATCAATACAAAAAGTTTGAAAATTCTGCATTTTTATAAAATCGTATCCTAACGTGCGCGTTTATTTCTCTTTATTTATCTCTATTTAAATCCTCCCTAATTATATATAGTTTTACTTGGAGTCCTCGAAATACAGTCGCGAATTCGGCTAATCCTTATTAATTATGACTTATAATTAATGTATATTTAGCGAGACTGGAACGATTTCACCCAAGTGGGTTACCATGATCGTCAAGCGACAGCGAAGACGACGACAAGTAGGATGACAAGTCTTCTGGCGAACTTGTCCGGTGGTTAGGTGGATTCCTTATTTCGATTGGTTGCCTGAAGTCTCGTCCAGGTCTCGCCGAGCGCTTTCGCGAAATGATCGTCAACTACGCAAAAAACGCTTAAGTTCGGGTTCAGGTTAAGGCAAGGCTGAGACAAGACTGGATCTAGATTGGTCCAGCCTGGACCAAGAAGAAATTATCATCACCCAAGGCTGGTCCATATTGAATCCAGAGTGTCTACTCCTCACACGGGACATATGTTTAATGTCTGTACTTACCACTCAGGCCGGTTTCCTTGTCCGTAGTAGTGGCGTTGAAGACGGCCGCATATTTCTTGGGACCCAGAGATCGCTTAAAATGCTCATCGATCGCGGGATCGCTGACGCCACCCACCGTTCTGATACCGGTCCTCTGTCCACCCGAGGCTGTGGTAGACGTCATCGTCGACGTCATAGCAGTATCCTCGATACCTGAAAAAAAAAATGGAAAAATCTTTTCATTATTTTCAATCATTGTTACGTTAATCTTAATCAAATAATGTTATTTTCTGTAAGACGTACGTACGTAAACAATCAGAAACATGTAAGCAAATAAAACGATTTTCAATAAGAATCTAGAAATCGCAATATTCTTCTCAAAGTAGAGTCTTCGATTAAATTAAAGAAACCTTATCAAAAGTATCATAATGGTATCATAACGGTGTTAAAATTATGTTTTAACTGATTACTTAAATAATATTTTACAGTAATTTATCAAATGAGAAATTACTATTATATTTTTCATAAAAAAATTAATTTATGGAAATAAATAATAAATCCATCCACTATTATAGATGGATATATTTGTTATTTTTTATCACATTAATTCCATCTGTAACTAATACAAAGATGAATTTTTTAGGAAAATAAGCGTTAACACGAAGGAATGCCATCGGAAGAGAGATTAACTGTATTCCTATTGAGAGACTTCTTGCATCTGTACAACATCCTGGTACAGCGGGCGATGCATTGTTACAAAACACACCCTGCTCAGATACCCTTAACAACAATGGGAACTTAGAAAATGCCTAACGATGACCGACACAGTCAGAACATCCGTTGTTAATTGAAACAATTCGGTAAAATATTTCAAATAGCTCGAATTCCGATGAGATCAGTTGAACGCAAATTTATTAATATAAAATGTTTCATGTTATAATAAAATTTAATTAAAATCCGATTATCTTGAATTATTTAGACATCGAGCGACGAATACTTCGCTATGAAGTATTACCACTGCAAAGATTAATTCGAGTTTCGAAATGTTCAGTATTCAATCGTTTAATTACATCTTCGTTTCGATGCTATATATGTTTGTATAAATCATTTTATATATTTCATTTCTCTTATAAAAATTAATAACATTGTAAAAAAAAATATGAATTGAACTTAAAGTTGAATCTAATTCTCTTCAACGTTGAAATTTTATATGATCATTTTCCCCGCGACGAAATGGAATTAAATCCTTATTTTTTGTTGTTTATACACGGAAAGAACAATTTTGCTGAAGCATCTAAAAATTTAGTTAAATACAGATCTGAAAATTATTTTGCTTGGATCATCGAAAGATTATATAGAATGTTCAAACTGGTTGCTAGAACCATTTGCTAGAACTGATCGTTAAAACATTTTTCGGCATTGTCAAAAATGTTTAAGTATTTTAAATACATGATTACTTTGATGATCTAATCAATTCTAACATAATTATTTTCAGGTCTGTATCCAGCTAAATTTTTAGATACTTTAGCAAAACTATTCTCTCCGTGTAGTACTTTGTAATTTGACATAAGATTCTTGCAAGATTCTTCTTTTTTCAATATTAGCATTCTTTAAGATTAAAACTTTTTATCATCAATCAAATGATATTTTGCATCAGAATCTTCCAGAATCAAAATGTTGCACTTTATTTTAACCGATACCGAAAGGGATACTAATTACAGTTTTTTTCTTTTTAGGAGTTTTCTGTCATTATTAATTGCTTACCAACTTGCGTGGTAGGAACGATCACGCTCGGTCTGTTGTGGTGATGATTCGTTCTTCCTGCCGACATGTCCAACGCTTCGCTCTGAATCGGATCTCTCCTGCGGTCCTTACGCCACGCGCTGCTTGGCTTTCGATGCAGATTTGTCACCTTCGATCTCTCCTCTGCAATATACGAAGACACCGGAAATACTACCATTGAACGACGCTATTGTACCTCGAGATGGAAATTGCGAACAAGGAAATAATCGAGGAATAACGATCGGATCTATCGATCCAGATAGACCACTTCGCACTTGTAACCTTTTCGTGAAAAATCCTGCCCTTATCTCGATCGATTATTACTTCATACTGATCGCGCTCGGACCACTGTAGCGACTATGTCTCTGCTTCGCTCGCGTGTTTCATTCTGAATCGGACCCCGCTTCGCACTTGCACCTTTTCATTTTAATTTAAATAATATGAGACTATCTGTAGTCAGTGAGATTGGTTACGCCTCCTAAAGCTTGAAGACGAAATGTGCGCATTAAAGAAAAATTCTTAAAGAAAAATCACGCATTCCTGTCTTTGTCGGACTTTATCAAATGTAAAATGGAATGTGAGGAATGTCAACGTTATTTCGAATCGGCGATCTCAAAGTGGGGACGAAAGAGAAGAGTGGTGGACATAAGAAAGCGACTAGGTTGACTCTAAATATTTTCGTAGATTGTCCGTTTAGACGAAAGAGTGAATAAGCAAAAGCGCGCGTATGCGTGAAAAGGACAAAGCAGCAAATTCGATTTGGCTACATGGACCGCGTTAGTCTCGTTTATGTTCCGCAATTTTCAATAGTAATATAGCATATCCATTCCTCTCTTACGTCTATTTACCATACTTCGAGATGAGTCGCGTTATCGATCGGAATCTATCGGAAATCGTGAGGGTCGTCTATTTCCGAGCAACGGGATATCTAAAATTGGAAAGCCAATCAAACGAGACAGCCCTTCACGATTGGTCGAGGAAGAGCGGGAAGATGAGGAAGAGGAGGAGGACAACGAAGGACGAGGGAAGAGGGTAGTAAAAACGAGTTCGGTTCTCAGGATAGGCAGGATGTGCCTAATAGCCGTGAGAGGATCGTTAAGAAATGGCGAAACTGGTTTAGAGGCGTGTACTGCAGGGAAAAGATGAATGGACCGTGAAGATGAACGGAAGCGGGGCGGGAAAGTTTCCTCGAGAGTCAGTTAACTCCTCGATATGTACTGCTGATAATTAACGAACGCGAAAACATAAGTCTCATCTTTTTATGATTCCAAATCATAGAGCGACGTTTCCGTTGCCGTTATCCTGCAGAAATCTATCCTGCAGACAAATCGGGAGAGCCGAAAGTTCCTTTTATAGTCCGAAATTTGACGAGGAAAGCAACTCTTATAACATCGCTCGGTGTTCGATTCATATTTTTAATTGCATAATTTATAACGCGATACAGTTTGTTAACAATATCTTATTATTTTTAGCGCTATTCTGTAAGTACCACAATCATAAAATGAAAAACCAAAGAATTGAATGTTAAGCGAAATGCCGTAAAATTATTTACGCAAATTTACGAATTTTAAAACAATTCCGGAAGATGTGATATACGATGGCAATTATTTTCAAAATTTTGTAAAATATTTGGATTCAATTTGCCGGAAATCCTTATCTAGAAAAAAATGCAATTTTTCTAATTTCAATATTTTAAATCTTATTAATTTAGATTCAAATTGAGCGATTTAGGATGAAAAACGTGAATAAATTTATAAATCTATATATAATGAAGAACATTTTTTTTTTGTAGATATAAAATCTTATCTAATAAAACTCATCATGTTTTGATGACAATTTCCTAATAACAACTCCTTTTTATTGATAAAATTAATTTCAAGTTGAATGATTATATTATCTATTTTCTGAAATTTGATATATGTGTAGAATCTCAGCCTGAAGTATCTGGCATTCCGGAATGAATAGCATTCCTTACAACTCTAATTGTCTAAAGCTACTCAAGTTCGTTTATTAAAAAGCTACTCAAAGTAATTTAATAGTTCTGTTAATAAAAATCGACTGTAAACTTCGCATTAATGTTTTGAAAAATATAATGCTATATTATTCAATTTTTCAATTTCTATCAAACAGATCCAATTAGCCGACAAAGAAACATCTGCAATTCGTGCGCTAAGAAATTGTAATTTTAAATTTAAAATTTTTTATAATAAACAAATTTTTTGTCATAAAAAATTTTTTTTCATAAAGTTTTCTTATTCGTTTTCATTTTAAATTTATTTGGCTACCATTTAGTTTCTTTCCCGGGCTTTACAAAATGACATACCTTCCGATTTGCGAGGCAGTCGGAGGCTATCGACATTAAGCCACGGCTGCCAGAGATGCCTCCTCTTGCACGGGAGCTCCATTTTATTGGTCGTGGAAGCATTAATGGCGAAGTTAAACTGCGGGATCGTCCTTTCTGCCTATCGAACGAACGTTTGACGAGCAAGGCAAAAATTTATTTCGTTCCAAAACGCCGACCGAATTTTTTTCTGAGGATTCAGTCTATTCTTAGTTGAAAATACGTTTTTCAGCTTCAAATATTATAGCACAGTTTAGAATAATTTTTATAGCGATATTATATACATATTATGTATCGATTAGAATAGAATCACACAATTGTAATAAATGAGCTGATGATGAAGGCGCGTAAATAAAAGAAAATATTCGAGTGACAATATTTCTGATAAAATAAGTTATCTTCGATAATGCGACTTTTTCTCGACATATGATTATTTGTTGAAAGCAATCAAGAACCGTGAGCTAAGCGTTCCCGTGTTCTTCGAAATTTTTCATAAACAAATCACAATCAGTGATGCATCGATTCTATTCTTGCGCAAATCGCTATCGAAGTTTTCCAAACAATATACGTCGATTATTTTGATCAGCAATATAATAGATAATCACTAGATAGAAGACTATTCCTGGATGTAACTTTCGATGCACTTCGTCACTTTCAAAAAATGAAAGAAAAAAAAATGAATTTACGCGATACTCCTATTAAAAATTGCATTCTCATTCTCGTGAAGATTCGTTTCTTCTTTTCTCCGAAAATTTTTCCTACTTTCCGGGCACAGTGCGGATCACAGCTTCTGATAATCGATATAATTACCGCTTCATCCGCTCGCGAGTAAACGACCGATCACGTTGGCGATCGCGACGTAAGAAAATCGAGACATCGGAGAGAAGATCGCGGAATCGTCATGGAGAGTCGAAAGAAAAAAAGGGAGATTAAAAACGGCAAACGAAAAGGAAACGGCGAATGCGGCGGGAACGAGAGAAATCTCGAAAACCGCGAGAGATGCGGAAAACGAAGCGGCAAAACAAAAGACACGCAAACACAAACTCGTTCGGCGGATAACGAAACGATCATTTGACGCAATCGCGAGGTGCGCACAATGCGAGGAGGAACGACGGCGACGAGGATGAAAATGGCGACGACGCGAGAAGAAGCTGCGAAGGTCTCCTCAAAAAAAAAAAAAAAAACCGCGTCCCTCAAAGGCGCACTCGCGGTTTCGTGAATGCGCCACTCACGACTGTCTTAAGATTCATTCATTCATCCGCCGCCTCGGCTCGCCGTCCGCCGCCGCCCTTCTCCCCGTGCAACACGTGGGATCGAAGGAGGTTGCCTTTTACACATGCACACACGCATACTGGCACCCATACGAGCATGTACACCGAGAGTATCCTGCACGGATACGGCGCGAATTAAACGTGTATTTATAAGGTACTATAAGCGCGCGCGCTTGGCTGGAAGCCAACACGTCTCTTTTCTCGCTTTCTCTTTCTCTCTCTCTTTCTCTCTTTCCCTTTTTACCAGGTAGACACGATGTACTGGGTGTGCAGAGATTAAAAATTTGCACGTATATTCGTTCTCTGATCATTTACAATAAAATCCGATAAAGTGAATTGCATGTACGAACTACATGTACATTTCTTTCTTTCTTTCTTTCTTTTCGTAGTTTTTAGCGGAAGTCATTCTAAGCCAAGTCGAACTCAAAAAAACGCGATTATTCGCTTATTTTTGTAAATGTTTGCAAGTATACGATATACGGCTTGTTTCAGGCATTCCAATGAAGAAAAACGCCCCGAGAAATTCCCACATTGCAGACGTGATTATTAAGCGAAAAATACGGCGGAAAAGAAAAACCATTAAATCGAGAGCTAATAATCGAAGCTCTCTTAATCTTCCTTCTTCTAGTTGATTAGATTTAAAATTAGATTAGTTCGAGTCGAAGGACGTGCGACAATTCTGCACGATTCTGTACATACACGTTAAAATAACTCCGAAAAACTAAAAGCCAATAATCAACAATTCACTCGAGTTTTTTTTTAAATTTCTATAGTAGATTAAGAAATTACATGAATTGAATATAGAATTAAATTAATTTGATTCGAAGGGCACGCGATAATTCTGCGCGACCCTGTATATGCGCGGTGCAACCGGCCATCGATGCGATGCACGCGCGAATGCGTCGAGCACTTGATAGCATGCGTTTTAGCATTGATAGCATTTTAACCCTTTCGATATCCATGTATCCGCCGCGTATCATCGAGTCTCATTACTCGAGCGCAAAAGAAGAGAAATGAAGCAAAAGAAACGCTGTCTCTTTAATTTTTCCCTGCAATTTTGAGCCTTTTACTGTGCAGGATTTTATCGCACAAAATTCTATCAGAATACATAAAATTTTGCAGATTGACAAGATAATTGAAAATAAGTCAAGCAATAAAATTTAATGGAGGTCGATAATGATTCTTACTTATACGTCTTACAATGTGATATTATTTATATTTTTACATTAAATCTTAGATTTTACATTAAATATAATTTGCGATAATGCGACAATGCCAATTGTAATTCAATGCTCGCTCGTTCGTTTGTACGCATGATTAGTAAGAGTTATCTTTGCATCACTTCGAATTCATAATTCGAAAAACAGAATATGCTATAAAGTGTACGGAACAGTGAGTTAAGCAATTACAGCACATTCTATCTCAACTTCCTGACAAAATGTATCGGTGTAAGCGAAAGACGTTCGCTTGGTCGGAGAATAAAAATTCGAGATCAGCAAATGCATTCGCGCGCAACTCGCGTCGGGAACACGTGTACTTAATCTGCAATACGTGGAATCGCACCTATAAACGGCGACTATAATGCGAAATCCATGGTGACACTTCGCGAATACACCGCGTGTATTCACTTAAGTGAGTTCAGTTAAATGCGCCCTATGACGAATAAAATCATAAAAGATCATCTGATTTTAAACTCATTCAAGTCGAATTAATATTCCTTCTTAATCAAAGGCAACCAGTTTTTATTGTCTTACATGGAAAGAACGATTTTGCTGAGAGATCTAAAATTTTGCTGGATACAGATCTAAAAATAATTTTGTTGTATCATCAATTTGTTGGAATCCTAAAAATAATGAGCAATAATGCAAAAAATTTTGATGTTCTAGCAATTAGTTTGAGCGTTTCTACATAATTATTTTGATAATTCAACAAAATTATTTTTCTGATCTGTATTCAGCTGGAATCTCAGATCTTTTAGCAAAACC
>JANQDE010000041.1:347617-387279 GCA_037157785.1 Cephalotes varians | reverse complement strand
TAGCAACTAGTTTGAGCGTTTCTACATAATTATTTTGATAGTTCAACAAAATTATTTTTCTGATCTGTATTCAGCTGAAATCTCAGATCTTTTAGGAAAACCGTTCTTTCCGTGTGCGAATTGAAATGAATAACAGAAAATATTATACAGATAAATATATATAATCGTAATTATTTATAAATATATGTATAATCGTACGCTATTCCACTTGTTATATCCCTTCCATTTTTCTTTCAGGTCAGATAATTTTATTGAAGTGGTGGCAGCCGACATGTTTCATTTCTTATTATAAATATTTTATTATAATTAAAAATGTATCACCTGCGCTAATTTCAGCATTCATGCTGAATGGTCGGATCATTCTGCAAAGAGAATTTCGTAAGACGGACAGCTGAATACAAAGCGAAGAATGCGATTGCTCACCCGCAATCGATTCCATGTAAAAAACGATTGCCGCGGATTGTGACAGTACGTTACGATCGCGAATTTATGTCAGGCAATAGCACGTTGCATTATAACTCGGCGCCCGCGATAATAATAGCGATACCCACGGCGATTCGCTCCAACTTGCATACGAACGAGTCTTCGTTAACGTCGTCGTGCACGCGCGTGAAATATAGAATGACTATTGAACAAATTATGCAAGGAACGCAGACGGCATGTCGAGTAGTTTTGTCGTCGTTTCTGAAGTCTATGCATTCCGCGCGAATTTGATCGCGTTAAGTTCCATTGTCGAGCCATTTATGTCTTTATACTGCGTTCCCATCAATCAAGCGTTAACATTTTCTTGAGAAATGGATATAAAGCAGAAGAAATGCGTTTTCTCAAGAGAGTGAATAAAAAAAAATGGCACATAAAGGTACAAAGGCACGAAAGAATTTCCGTGAATGACAATGCGGCACAACGTGTTCGACTGGAATGGTGTGTTCTGAAAGGACTGCTCTATTACTGTCTGAAAATTTGTATGCTCCAAATACTTGACATATTTTTTCTTATGACCGAACATTTCGTTTTTTAAGGCGGTCATCATGAAAGATAAAATCTCCGAGTTCCTCTAATATTTTAAGGATGACGTAACTAATATTATTATTGTTAACGAAACCGCCAACAATTCCGCATTTGGCGAACTCGATGGGTAGAAGGGGACGGGAATTATATTTTTTATGCATTTATAATGACAAGAAAAAGATTAGATTTTGAAATTTAAAAAGAGGACAATGTTGCCTTTTAACATAACTTTTAACGTAATTTTTTTATCGATCTTTCTTAAAACATTTTATATTATCATTCCTTGTATTGTCGAGAGAAATCGCGAAATAAAATTCCAAAGGATGCAAACTGACCTTGCATCATTGTCGCTGCTCTAGAAAGAACGTCCAAGGCACTCTCGACGGCGGACATATCTTCCTTTCTTCTTTCGTTCCGTCCGTTCGAACTTTCGTCTTTATTCTTCCCTCGTGTACCACCCTCGCGCGCACCCTCAAAGTCCTCCCTTCGTGGATCTTCAATCTTCTTTTCACGTGTTCCCTTCCTTGTTTTTGTGGCAAGGATACGTCGTCCTTGTCCCGCGCTTCCACGTCGCAAAATCAGGCGCTCTGTATAGGGACAAAGTCGAACTTTAACTGTGTTTGGGCCTTCCTTGCGGCCGAAGGCGGCGCAAATAAAGTAAAACGGGGATTAAAAAACGTGACATTGTCTGTGGAATGCGGACCCCTCACCGTCGGCGCCCCCCCCTTTCGCGGGAGGACCCCCCACCTCCGCGGCACTCCTCTCGCGGGACCTCTTCTCGCGCCACGTATCTAGCAATGGGATCGACACGTTCGCGTTCGTATAGCACGTTAAAGCCGATTGATAATCATTTTAATTAGATGTTACAACGTTATTGCTGCAATTTTCAGCGATTACGTATCACCGAAGGAATTTAAAATCGATTCTTCCTTAAAATATTTTAGGCATTAATTCATTTTCAAATTATAAGTGACTAAAATATCTTTTTTTTACATTGTATTAAATCTGCAACAGTATTTAATAAATTAAGTATTATGACTACCTAAGAAATCTATTTAAAACTGACATTCCTCTAACAAGTTAACCTTTCGAGTTTAACTGCTAAAAATATTCAAAAACCAATTTAAATAAAATTTAAATAATAATATTGATAACCCTTTCTCTAATTTTTTTATATTGATTACCAGTTTAATATCAATTGGGGAAAACTTATCAACGAAGATAATAAGAAAAATTATTTAATTACTTTTCGAACTTTTATCCATTTCCTCTAATAATGCTCAGAAATGCTCACGTTCTTCCCGAGTTACAAAAATTGAAAGTTGTATAATCATCACGTTCTTCTCGAGTTACAGGAATTAAAAGTTGTTCAAAAAAAATTCCGGAATGATGGAATAAACTTTCAAGTATGCAACTTATTGATTGACAATAAACACACAGTTGATCCACACTTAACGTCAAAAGATAACGCTATCACACCTATCGTTATTTAATCACATATTGACATTCTACGATATACAAGTAGAACGTTAAATAAGTCCTACGTGACAGTTTATTCAGACGTGACGGTTGAACTCCTTTCGTCAATGTAAGTAGAACTTTTCACAGAATTCGGAAAGAATGTGTTTGATGAAGGATCAATGTTCAAATATGTTTGATATGATTAGAAAAATGCATGAATAAAGTCTGATCAAACATTTTACAAATATCCCTTGCGATAAACTTACAATTTTTTCGTTAAAAGCCTCGAGAATTTTGAGATACCATTCAATTTTATATTTTTAATAACAATTGGTCAATTTCTGTCTTTCGTGAGTCTTCTTTAAACATTTTTCCTAAAAGAGAAAAAAGAAAAGAAATTGCCTAATATGATCACGTTTTTGCTTTTCATTTTAATATTTTACAAAGAGTTATTCTATATAAAGACGATATTTTCGATACTTGAAAAAGAAAGGGAAGGTTCGTGGCTGCTTCAAAGCCATTGCTATCTGAATCGCGACCTCTCTCATTCCTTCTCGTCCTCCTCGCGTGCTTTTCCCGCTTCTCGCAACACTACCGTACGGTCGACATCACGATTTCATCATAACAATATAAACAACCTTTTATTTCACCTCCCTACCACTTTGCGCACTCTGCTCTTTCCGGTGTTTCGGCTTTTTCTTTACTTTAGAGAATTACGATTTTTGCGAACTCTGCGAGCCGATGGAAATAAAACGACTTCGCTTCATTCCTTCTTTAACTTCATTCCTCCTTAATTTGTTTTTCTAATTCTTCATTAAAAATTATAAGACGCTCAATTTCATTAGACTTAAAATTAATCGAGGAAACGAATAAAGACACAATTTTCAAAAACTTCGATTTACGATATCACACGATTCCTAGAGATTATAAGATTAGATACTACAATTTCGATATTACGGATTATTATTAAATTTTTCTTTATAATTATTGCCATTTCGCGTTGGTTTAATATTAATTATCACAGTTTATTTTATATTTATATATTTATACATATATCAACTATAAATATATTTATATTTATAAAATATAGTATTCAGTTCAGGTATATATAAACTATAATTTATTTATATACACATATATCAACTTTTATAAATTTAAGTTGCTTATTTAAATCAGATTCGAAATTCTTCGAGCTTATTAATTTAAAAAAAAAAAATCTTTCGACCGAGACGACACCGCCCGATTCCGCGCGTCGTTATATTTGTCGAGTTTCTCGTGTGATAAAGCAACGAGATAAGGTTGAAAGGATGAATCTGGTTTACAAAGGCGCGCCGTGCCCCTTCCTCTCGATTTTACGCGAGTGGTGCGCAGTGTAAACGTTTTATGAATCACGGCATCGTCAGCCGGCGTGCTATTTAAACGAAAGGACGGCCTAAATAAAGTGTATCGCGTGAACGCGAGAGTTGTTGCGCATAATGCAACATCATTGTGCGAGAAATGCGTTTGTAAATACGAATCAATGTGAGAGCTACGGAATTTGGAGGCGTAACTCTTTCACCATACACATCGTATACACGAAATTCAGCTGTAATCCACTTACAAATATTTTTACTTCACTCCCTTTCTCAATCGACACAATTCCATTCGAGAACGAACCTGATCTTTTTCAGATTGAATTTCTAACGATGCCAAACTGATCGAACCGAAGCTTCTTTGTTACATGCTTCAATCAATTTCATACGTATCTAATTTTATTCAATTCTTTTTAATTGCATTTTAATTGTGTTTTGACAAATGAAAGAATCACAAGAATTCATTTTCATTTTTCATTTATTGTATGTTACTTTTCTTTTTTTTTTATTGTGTACTATCTTATAATTTACAAAAATTATGAACTAAACAATCATGTTTCAATTAAAAATATTTAAAAAATGTAAAACTTAAAAAAACACAATGAATCTTGATAGAATCAAACAAATTTGATTAAATGTTATCCATTTATAGCCTTAATTCTAAATTTCTTTAAAAAGATTCTATAACTATATAGGACTATATATAATTTTATATAATTATATATAACTATAATTTTATATAACTATAAATAACTATAATTTTATATTAACGTTGTTAACAACTTCTCGACATTCAACTATAAATATCCGAGAATAATCCATATTAATTTAAAACCTATTCATAATTAAACAAGTAGAATAAACGGTTCGCTTATTTTTCCTAATTTGTATTTTTATATGAAAATCGATTTAGAACGTCAACGTGTTCAATTCGATAAGCGTTAAATTAACGATATGATCTATTAAAAAAAAACGGAAAATTTTTACATTTTTAACTAACGTCACGTATGTTACTCTAACTCTCACTTGATCGACAGATTCCCATGTGTTATTTCCAAAGATTTGATCGAATAAATAGTGTTCTGAAATTACTTTAGTAAAAAGAAGCACAGAGAAAGCTAAGCTGGAATGCCAGCTTAGATAATTAATATCGGGATGTTAATAATTTTCAAATTATATAAGTAAGATTTCTGAAAATTAAAGATTTTTCTTAAAGTAAACGTGCGACAAAAGTTCATTCTACTTGTTTAATTACGAATATATTTCAAATTAATATGATTTTGATATGAATTATCCTCAAAGATACTTGAATGTCGAGAAATTGTTTAACAACGTTTTAATATAAACATTTGTATATAGTTATAAAATCTTTTAAAAAATTCTATAGATTTAGAATTAAAGCTATAAGTAGATAACAAAAGCTTATCTTTAAAATTCAATTTAAATTCAGATAATATTAAAATAGAGATTTATTCAGAATATCATTAAAAATCAAATATTTTTCTGATGAATCCTAAGCTTTCGCCAGAAGATACCCCTGGGAAAGTTCTCGTCCAAAGAGTGATTCCGATTCATCGAATAATCCGTATACCCCATATATACACATACATATATATACGCACTGAATAGCACGTGGTATGCGGGCGATTATATACGCGACCGCGGAGCTCGAGAACGCGAGAGCTCGAAACTGTCGATCGAGATTTCTTGAACGTTCTCGTTGACGAATTCGTGAGAAAAAAATTTCAGTTCAAATTATATAAAGTCTGTTATGTTTAAATTTCTCGTCTCAATTTCTCTGATCGCTGCACGTATCTTTGTTGTGTCAGTAAAACACGGAAATGAAATGTGAAATTTTCACAGATGCGTTTTATCGGAATTATTGCGAAAAAGTAGAAAGGCATAATGAATAATGAATACATGACGTTTTGCAGTCGACTTCCTGCGAAAACGTCCCATGACAAAGCGATGCGATGTGTCGCGCCGATTTCTCCTTACGCGTCCGCCAAGTTAACAAATCGACTGTCGTTCAAAAAAGAAAAATAATAACGTCGCGGTATGTGAAAGCACGAGTCGTTAGGATCGCAAGAATTCCGTTGCGACGGAGTGACGAAAAGGCGCGATAAAATTTCAGAAGTGGAATGAACGGAACGTGCGAAAGCGCGTTAACAAAGAAATTTTCTTTTAAGTGAGCGAAGGACACCTTGCAACGCGTTTTTTTTCCTTCGTAAAGGAATTTGCCTGGTTGTTACAAACCAACATTCCACTATGTTGCAACGACTTTTCCCTAAACAAAGATCGGCGTGATCACACGGGAAAAGTTCGACGTACCCGATGGAATTCCAAACGCGAGCGCGTTCCGGAATTTTTACGCGCCGACGAACGAAATGTTAAGCGAGCTAATCATTTCATTCTATCATTTCTCTTCTATTTACCGTAATACGTATACGAACGTTACATTTTTCTCGAAATGTAAAAACATATGCGATAAAAATTATGTGATAAACTTGAAGACGAAGTTGCAAATGCGCTCTCGTGTGATTCAACAAAAGTTTTTATCTCAAACGTATTATTGAAAAAATAAGTAAAGAAAAAAATTAGAAATTAAATTTTAAAATATTATTAATTTTAGAATATTATTTAAAATTTAAAGAAGAAAAAAAATTAAATATCTGATCTAATTTCATAATAAATTTTCTACTAAACCACCTAGCAGAAAGGTAGCCAAGAAATATCTATATTTATTTAGAAGAGAACGAAGTCCAACACTTTTGTAGATCTAATCTCTCATAAATGTCATTGTGACTGTTGCACTTTCTACATTACTACATTTCAAATTTTGTGTATTTGCGAAAGTCACAATTTTAGAGAAAGAGAAGACAATAAATAAATCAAATGTATCTTACTTCAAATGTTTTAATTAAAAACAAGAGAAGATACTCAAATATCAGAAAATAAAATCAAATTTACTCCAGATATTATTAATGAAAATAAATTCTGTTTTTAAATATCTGTGATAATAAAATCGACTTCAAATATTATTAAAAATAAAAAAAAGATATTTCAAATATTTTATTAAAATCTGTGATCTTAATATCTGTGATAATAAAAAATCAAATATACTTTACATTTCAAATATTAGTAAAAATAATAAAATTTTTATAAAAATAATAAAAATAAAGAAAAAAAATTATTTGAATATCTGATCTGAGTTCATAACAAGTTTTTTACTAAAACATCCGCTAGAGAGAAGGTAATCAAGAACATCTATCTTTATTCAGAAGAAAACAAAGTCCGGTGTTTTAATCTCTCATAAATGTCATCACGTCTAAATTTTGTGAATTTACGAAAATCGCAAAATTTCAAGAAATAAAAGAAGATAATCAAATCAAATCAGAGTCCAATGTTATTAAAAGTAAAGAGAAGAAACTGTTTCAATATCTGTCTTCAGCATAAATTTCCTGCTAAAACATCTACAAGAAAAGGTAATCAAGAACATCTATCTTTATTCAGAAGAGAACAAAGTCCGATGCTTTCATAGATTTAATCTCTCATAAATATGCTGTTCCGCGTTGCTTGTATTTTTTGCATTGAACAGTTTCGTTTTTTCTTTCTCTCTCCAATGTGCGAATATATATTTATCTCGTTTTAAATGTAAAACTTTAGAGATTTCAAGCAACGCAAACAATTAAAATCCAGTGTTGTCACATCTGATGCACTTTCCAAATTTTGTGTATTTGCAAAATTTTGCAAAATTTGTCGCAATTTCCAAAAAAAAAATGGAAAAAATAAAAAATCGAACATATCTTATTTAAATATTGTTAAAAATATAGAAAAGAAGTTACTTCAATATTTAATCTAACTTCATGATAAATTTTTTTGCTAAAACACTCAGGAATTTGGTCGAAAGACATCTACCTTCATTCGAAAGAGAATAAAGTCCATCGCTTTCGTAGATTCAATCTCTCGTGAATTTCTCGGGCGTCTCGTGCACTTTCTAAATTTCTAAATTTTGCGAAAGGCGTAATTTCTGTGAAGAAAAGACAATAGATAAAATCGTAAGAAAATACGAGGAAGGCGCGAGTGCGATAAATTATTCACGAGTCATCGCGCAAGGATCGCGTTTCTCGCGAAAATCCGCGTCCAAGACCATATCGATCCCGACGAACGCGCCGAGAAGAATTCCGCGGTGGAATTTCAACCGCCGTGACTTCGAGCCTCACCATTTTAAGAAATGCCGATACTTCGCGCGATCTCCATGACGCCGCCGTGGAATACGCGGAGGGCACGTGCGTGCACGTCGAGTTTCTCTCTCGTTTCTTCCAAGGCGGATCGCATAATTTGCGATTCGCTAATCACACGAAATACGGCGCGGACGGACAGACTCGCCGAGTTCGCATTTACTGTTTACCATTCGCGCCGATTAGCGCGGCGGTTTTTTTTTTCAACGAGATCAAAGGGCAAGTCAAGTCGCGTACAAAAACCGCACGAACGAGCCACGTATTCGCGAATAATGGATTTTTTTTGGCGAACGCGACGAATTTTCCGCAAAATTCCGAGACGCAGAGAGAAACGTCGACGTCGATTGTCGCCGCGTCCTCGACTGACTTTTTCACCATTCACGCGAAGGCGAAATCGCCCCGCTGCGGTGGGAATCGCGTACCTGCTGCGAAAAATTCCTTGACAAATGCGACGATGCGGGAAGAGGCACCGGACTCTCGCGCGCCTTTTCGATGCGTGTTGCGTCTCTCTCTTTCCCTGTCTCTCTCTCTCTCTCTCTCGGCCGATCACCTCGCGCTCGCACGAAGCGGTTTCTTTCGAACCTCCGAATCGCCGAACGGTTCGAGGTTCGCGGAGTAAAAACCGTCGACGACGACGACGACGACGACGACGGGTCGGACGCGCTACTCCGAGCGATCGTCGCCGTCGGCGCCACCGCCGCGCGGCGCGTCCCTCGACGTTCGCGGGGAATCAATAGAGGAATGCGGCGTAGCGTAGAAGAATGCAAAAAGAGACGAGAAAAAGAGAGGAGGGAAGAGAGAGAAGGAGCGATGGAGAGAGCGAGAATGAGAAAGAGAGAGAGAGAGAGAGAGCGACGAGGCGTACGCGCACGGCATTCCTCCGGGAGATCGCGCCGGCACGTCGTTTATTCCCGCCGCGTCGCCCTTATTTGACAGTGCGTGCGGGCACCGCGTACGCTACCACGCGTGTGCGTTACTGTGCGTCTACTCACCCGCGGCTCGTCGCTCCCGACGTCGCTCCGCGAAGCCGATCGTGCGTCGTCGCCGCCGCACCTGCGAAAAACACGCAGGTTTCGCGCCGTGACAGTCGGCCGCCGCCGCGCGCGCTCCGAACGCACCCGGGTGAAAGACGCGACCGTCGATCGTACGGGCACTCACGTCGTCACGGCGCGTCGTGCCGCGGCCGGCTGCCCGTTCCCATTGAAAACCACGAATAATCCGATGGTATGCGGGCGGGTGGACGCGCGCGCGCGGCACGGCCCGTTTGACACGGCGAGCAGCCACGGCTATTCGTCTCCTCATCCCCCGGCTCCCCCCTCCACCCCGCGCCGCGCTCGCCTCCACTCCCCCACCCTCGCCCGCGTGCATTACGCCGGAATGCGCGGTATGCGGGCCGATCGCCGCACCGCGACGGCGGGATCGTCGAGCTTCCCGTGGCGGCCGCAGCCTTGCGAATACGCCAGCGCGGCTGTCGTCGCGAGCGAGAATTTTTCTGCGCAAGCGCGGCAGCGTCGGGCGATCTTAAGTAGCGTATTCAACACAGATTTCGCGGGAATTTATGGTATCGTTGGACCCGTCGTGGAAAGAAATAAGAAACGTCGAAAAAAATAATGTGAGAGTGTCTCTATCAATTAAATAATTTACGTAGATGGTAAACAAAGTTTATGACTGGTATTCATAGCCGGTTCTCTCATTTCAAGACCGTCTTAAGTATAAGAGTCGATTATGAATACCGGCCTGTGAAGTTTATTCTTGTTTATTCTTCCGCAGAATCGAACATATCATTCGTTATGTAGAAGAGAAACCACAGAAAGTCATTTAAAATATTCGAAAAATACGAAGCTATTTATAAATAATTACAAATATAATATATATATTTTTTTAATATTATGACGTGTAATGATGTATAATGTATATATGATTAGGATTATTATAATATCTAATCCAAATAATCTTTTATTACATAATTCTAACAAATTTGCATACAATTTTATTTAACATTGAAAAGAAACATTTATAAAAAGTTACAATAAATTATTAATATATAGCGTATATTAATTTTATGTTATTAATATATAATTTTATTAAATGCAGAAAAATAAAATATATTTGAATCACAATATAGCTCCCTGTGTTACATCTAAACACGAGTCTGCTAGATGATCACGTGGTCCGCTACATGTGTGTGGTCTGTCTTCAATGTGTCAATTGGTCTTCATAAATTTTTTATAAAATATTTCGATGCAAAACAAAATGAAATGTTTTCCTATACATATCTACCGACGAAATGTCCAGCGAAAATAAATTTTGCAATAATTATCATAATTTAGTATATTTTATTTATTAAATCTCTTGTAATAAAGGTTTGGTTAACTTCGTGTATTTGTGTTTTTATAAAAGATTCTATTAATAAGAAATTTGTAAAAAATGAGTTTAGTCAATTACGATTATGACAATGACGATGATGATAGACCTAAAACACCACTGGAAGAAGATTGTTGCGGTAGTGGTTGCACGCCATGTATCTTTGACGTTCATAAAATGCTGCTAAGTGAATGGGAAAATAGAAAGACACGAACGAAAGTTAAAACAGCCGAAAATTTATTATCCCTTTTATCTTACAAAACGTTTGTTATCACAGATATATCCGATACATCAGAAGATTACATTTTAGTTTGTATGGAATATCCAGGTATTATAATTCTATCGATAACAAATGTAACTTATATAAATTATATAAAATGTACTGCAAATATAATTCATAGAATTAATAGAAAGTACAAGAGCCTTATTGAATAAAAAAAATACTTAAAAGATTTTAAAAGATAATAATACAAGGATTACATTTAAAACATCATGGAGTATATATCACATTCAAAAGATATTTTGTATGTCATATAGAATACAAAATAGAAAAAAATGTTATTTTGCATCTCACACCTGGCCAGTATGTCATGCTACATTCCTGGAGCAAATCTCGACCATATACCCCAATTGCTTGGACATATAGGAGTTTAGTTTTCTTGATAAAATTGTATAAGAATGGTGAATTCAGTTTACTTCTTAAAAATGCATCAATTGGCAGAACAGTTAACATCAGAGGTCCTTATGGAGATTTCAAGTATGAAAATAACAGGTGTGTAAAGTGTGTAGAAAAATAAGAATCATTTTCTTATGAGTCAATTCGTTGTTATGATAGTTTTCAGCGGATTGTCATGTTTAGTATCGGCTCGGGAATAGCAGCGCTTTATCCCGTTGCTAAAGCGATTATTGATGATGAAACAGAACTGACAAGAGTACATCTCGTTGCGGGATTCAGGTCGGTAGCGCATGTACCTCTGAAAAAAGAGTTAACGCATCTAACGGATTATTGGAATTTCAAATGTACGTTACAGTTGTCTCAGTTAAACGGTATGTGACATTAGAATATTACAGAAAATATTATAGAAAAATATAGAAAAAAATCTAAAAGTTAAAATTATTTAACTTATTATATATATATATATATATAATATAAAAAAAAATCTCTATACTTATTTGTTATTATTTAAAATTATTTGTTCTACAAAAATTGCACTTAAGTTATACTTTTGTTCACACCTTAATAGTCAAAATATTAATAAATAAACCATATAAAATATAATATTCAGTAAATGAACATATAAAATAAATCTTAAATAAAGGATTAAAATGATAATAAGAATTATTTGAGTATGTAAACAGTTAAATTATATTTAATTACTTTTATAAACAATTCATTTCAGATGATACAGTCAACCTTCATGGTTTTAATATAAACGTCGGTCGTTTAAACAAAGCATTTGTAGTTGATTATCTCCAATCTAATGATACAGAGACAACATTAATTTTAATATGTGGAACTCCAGAGTTCAACCAGTCCATAAAAGAATGGCTCCAAGAAATGAATTATATACACATACATATATTTGAATAAAATATAGATTTTGAAGATCGAATGAATATTTACCTTTATTTAATAGAACAGGAAATGCTTTCCTTGCAATGTGGACAATTGCCATGAATATGGCCAAACACAACTTGATTTGCGGGGTTTGTTTGTAACCACTATTGTAAAAAAAATATATTTTATTAGATTCAATTCTACTAATATTCTTTTAAAAATGTCATTTTTTAAAAAAATATTTCTTAAAATATATAATTGTGTCATTTTATACAAAGCATCTTATTATATAATATATATTATAATTTCTGGCGTACCTCCGACAAACACATCGAATGAAAATGTTTCATACATTTTTTGTTATTGCATATTTTATCTGGCAATTCATTGGTCTCTGATTTTTCATAGAAGCATATACCACACTCATGATTGCCGATAATGCCATTCGAGTCGTCCAAGCTGTCCTGCTGCTCAGGAAATTCATACATATTTAACAACATCCTTAGATTTTCTAAAATATTGCAATCCGGATTCCAATTCTATAAAAAGATGTATTTTAAGTTACACATAAGCGAATTGCTGTTACAGTTATGCATAAAACATACATGAATATTATTAGAAACATCGTCTATTTGTTTTTTTACTTCGTTATCACTGCCTGAGAATTTAAATGTTGGCAGAGCAGTAGGATTCAATGGATCTATTGTAATTGTCACAGATATAGATTGCGACAAATGAATACGTCTGTACATGTGACTTTTGTTTGGTTCTGGTGGGTCAATTACCCAACAATTCCTAGTAATATAAAAATATTTTACATTAGAATATTCTATTATAATAATTGTTTGACAATTTTTTTCAATATAATTAGATTCAGAGTAGAAATATTTTTAGAAATTTTTCGTAGAAATTATAAGCATCATTTTCTTTGTAGTATCAGTTCCTTTTGCAGTTACATTAAGACAAGAAAAAAACATAAGAAAATTACTTACTCATCAATATCTTTTAATTGTTCCCATGCTCTTTCCAATAATTCCACTTGCCACTTGAATTTTGTCATCGCAACGCTCAAGTTAGTTACATTCTTCTCAAAGTCTTTAAACGTTAGCGGGACAGTAGGCATGTTAGAAGATACTACTTTCCAGGGAATTCCAATATTTTTACAATCTAATCTTTCCAACGTAAGAGAAACTCCTCTCAAGGATAATTGGATAGTATTCAGATTCTGATCGCATGACAATTGCACATCCTTTAATAATAGATATTTTATTAATACTAAGATTAAAAGAATTTACAGAAAAATACAGCTGTAAATTTGCTTACAGATGGATTCTGAAGAGCTGTTTTTATATCTTGTAAAAAATCTTTCGTAGATTCAAAGTCGATTGTCCTACAAGCTTTGCTACCTGTATACATATACTTCCCCTATTTACAAAATATATTATTATAATATAATCAATGATATAAACAAAAAAGAGCAACAAAGCAATATATCCTATATTTACAATAAGTAGTTGTAATTGCGTCAAAAATGACAATACTGTTTCTTCAGACTTTATGGACTCGTTCACTTCTCTGCTGAATTCTCTGTTTCGCAGAAAAGCAATGTGCTTGCCGAAACTGACTCGTGCCTCGTGCAATAATGGATAATTGGGTACGACTAGTTTCACCTTCACTCTGGAACATCGGATCTTGTCAGCAGGATATAACGAATCTGAGATGATCAAAAAACCTTGCCAAGTGACAGGCGATTCTGAGACACGTATCATTTCTGGATGCCAATGCAAGATTGCTTCATAATTGCAGTTAGATTTTGTTAGCATCGTCAGTAGTTAATTTATTAAAATCCTTGGTCACGCGCAAAAATATCAACCACATCTGAAAGGATTAGTCATAGATATTTTTAGCTTAATCAATATGGATTCTTATCCATAGTTCTATTCATAGTAATTATATCTTCTCGATAAAAAAAAAATAGAAAAGATACGAAAGAAAATTTACAGGCAATTGTGACGATGAAAGAGCACAAATTGCAAGAAATCCTTTTTAATTCAGGTATCTCTTTCTTCCTCTCTCACGATTAAAAGGATCTCTTAGGGAAAAGGAATTCTTGATGTCTTCGATTTATTCTTAAGATTCTTCTTCTTTGGCCCATGGATATCCAATTGCAATCTGCAATCAGTTACCGTATGCTTTCTGCTCGTCAAATACCAGTACTCCAATTGGCCAGAAGTCCAGTTGTAGTTCGGAATGTGAATATAACTTCTCAGAGGTACAAATGTACGATTATGCTTCTGTCGCCTCCGTAACTTCTCAACCCTATAGGAGCACTCTTCTTTTTAAGATTATGGGTGAATTCGTTTATGCAGTCACTGCTGCAGAGGACGTAAACAAAGATAAAATGATACCTTCTGCAGCAGTGATTGCAACGAATTCACCCTATATGACAAAATCTTCCTTGCTTCTTTATCTCGAGACGTTCTCAATAGTTGTATTCGTTTTACCCTATAGCAGAGAGGTAAACGTATCGTTTACCTTTATCTAATCCACTGAGCTGAAAAAGCTCAAAAAGAGCTAAGCCATTGGGTAAAACGAATACAGCTAATAATTGGTTTTCAAAATGCCTCCGACGGGTAGGTTGAAAAAACCAATGCAAATGTAAAAACTAGAGTCAGTTTCATCATCTCCGGTTAGCTCGATCGACTGATTGGCTGCGTTCAGCAAAGAAAGCAGCTTAGTAAGCGCTTTATGCTGATTGGATTATATTTTTAGATCTAGAAGAATAGTCCTATCTCAATTTAGATCTAAAAGTATAATCTAATCAGCACAGAGCGCTTACTAAGCTGCTTTTTCTGAACGCAGCCAATGGTCGCGTTCAGCAGACTCAACTGTTGCGGAGCGGATCCGTGAGCGCTCGTTGCTATTGGTGTATTCTTCTAGATCATCTAATAGCAGCGAGCGCTCACGGATTCGCTCTGCAACAGTTGAGTCTGCTGAACGCGACCAATGGCAACATTAAGTGTCAACCGTGATTGGTTCATTCTGGTCAAAGACAAATGCGATTGGATAATTCCATTGGAATTCACCGTTGGTTAGTCTAACCAACGGTTGGTTAGTCTCTGAGGGCAATTGGCCCTCAGAGGGAGCGTCGTCCCGATTGGACACGGCGCAATTGGACACCACCAATCACAGTGACCGGAGTCTAGAGGCTTTCCACTGTTCAAGCGCTGTGAGTGGCTCGTGTCCAATTGATTCCATGTCCAAACGGAGGCCACCCTTTTTCAGATACGATAAAGTAAAGTCACATGATCGAGTCAAAAGGCCCAAACAATTTCGTCTTTTGGGTGAATTCGTTTATGCAGTCACTGCTGCAGAAGGTATCATTTTATCTTTGTTTATGTCCAATGAACAATGAAGATCTTCTGACTGTATAAACGCATTCACCCTTTGAGTCAGAAGACGGAAGTTGATTGGGTCTTTCGACTCGATCACTGACTTCAGCGTTTGAGGGCCAATTTCATCAACGTCGGTTAGACTAACCAACGGTTAATTCCAATGGAATTATCCAATCGCATTTGTCTTCGACCAGAATGAACCAATCACGGTTGACACTTTAACCGTCGGTTAGCTTAACCGACATTGGTGAAATTGGCCCTGAAAGACGATAGTGCAAGAACTCCCTATGTGCCGTGCAATCGAACATGGCGGATTCACCATCCAACCAGAGGTCTGTTTTTCATTCCTGCACTCTCTGAACTGGTACACATAGTGCAATAAGTTGAAGTGAAGTAAACATATGTTTACTTCACTTCAACTTATTGCACTATGTGTACCAGTTCAGAGAGTGCAGGAATAAAAAACAGACCTCATATGTATGGAGAGGATCTACGTGCATGCGCCATAGATCGGCAGATTCGCGATTCCAAATTAATCTCGTTATCTAACCTAACAGTACAACAAGCGCATGTATTGGACGCTGATATCGCCAGCTCGAATTTTGGATACTTCAGTTGACTCAAACACGCGTAGTTTTGACTGATTGTGGACGAGATGGGTCGACGTAAGAGCAAACGAAAACCGCCCAGCAAGAAGAAGGCCATTCAACCGTTGGACACGCAATTCAATTGTCCGTTCTGCAATCACGAGAAGTCATGCGAGGTTAAGATGTAAGTATATAGAGAATATACAGTTGTTCAAACAACAAAGACATTAGGTCTCGGTACTGGAACATACTTGGAACATACATCTTTTTTCTTTCGTATTGACGGGTTCCTTCAATCCCGCACTCTCGTATTACCTTTCGAAGTTGATGAATCTGTTGGACTCACTTGATTATGTGAATCTCTTTGAATTATTGTTATTAAAATAAACTTAATATTTATTCTTTTTGTATGAGTTACGTCATTTTGATTCTTTGGAAAAATAAGTAGCCTTTTAGTAATAGTAGTAATGGGAGGAATAAGACTCTTTTCTTGAATCTAAAGATCATCTCTAAAAAGTTAAAGATTACGAATTAAAAAGAATCTGTATATATGGGAAGTATGAGATTGAACTCATGGCCCTGTTACTTACGAGTCTATCACTCTCACAAGGAACTACACGACACC
This sequence comes from Cephalotes varians, assembly GCA_037157785.1. Lineage (NCBI taxonomy): Eukaryota > Metazoa > Arthropoda > Insecta > Hymenoptera > Formicidae > Cephalotes > Cephalotes varians. The sequence continues at coordinate 370,688 of JANQDE010000041.1, read as the reverse complement.
CTATTAGTGTTTTTTAGTCAACATAAACATGTGTCTTATAAAGTACCCAGCGTAATGAACAGTATTACAAATTTTTAGCTTCGGAGGGTTAAGGTAATACGTCTAAATCACGTCTTATATTGTATTATATTAGTTCATTGTATTTTTGAAATAAATATAATAAATTTTTTTACTCAAAATTCTCTTCGATCATAAATTGATCATGAATTGAATTTCTAATAAATTGAAGTGAACCTGAAACTATTAACAGCTTTGATTAGCTTGATCCTAAAATTAAATTTTAGTCAACTTGAACAAAGCAACATTCAACTCTTTCTTGATTCAACTTGATTGCACATATTTTGTTAATTAAATTATCACAGGCAATTATAAACAGTAATTATGAACTTAATTGCTTAAGAGACTTATGCCAAAAAGAGACTTATGATATGACTTGACGAGTTTGTGACAGAATGATAAATTTAAGTTTTCTTTCTCAAATTCTTCTTTTTTAGGGACAAATCCAGGAGTACTGCCAGGATAACTTGCAGGGTTTGTTTGGAGGACTTTCAGACAACGATAAATCTGCTATCAGAACCTTTGGATGTATATAATGATTGGATTGACGCCTGTGAGACCGCTAATTGATTATTAGTTAATATATTCATAAGATTTCTATATATTATTTATAACATCTTGTCATTTTTATTTACATTTTTATTTGCATCATCTTTCAAGTTTTATAAATATAAATTATATTTTTCATGAATGAAGATGCAAATTTAACTTAAAATGATGTATTACTAAATGGGGCTGTTGATCGTAAAACTATATATTAAATGCACATGATGCTATCAATAAAAGACTTTTTTGCACTTGAAAAAGTAATGCAAAATCTAATTGTATGGCCACATTTAGTATTGATATTTAAGAAACTTAAATCTCGTATATTTTATCGTAAAATATGAAACTATTTCTGAGCACGTACACACATACACACACTATACCACACACACGAGATTTTATATATATCATCTGATTATTTTAATATCAATTTTACTTTAATATAAATCTATAATGTAAAATATATATATAACGTATTATCTGTATATAATTTTATTTTTCATACATGATAAAACACAGCGTGAAGATGTATATGTCTCTTTAATGTTCTATTAAACTGTTACAAAGAAATTTCCCAGGATCTTATTCAGATCTTTCTTTTACAATGCCGCAATTAATATTTAATAAAAAAAAATGATTCGAATTGCAGGACAATGTAGAATTTAATAGTGTGGACTATCATGGTTGGGATTATAATTAACAATTACATATATATATATATATATATATATTGAATTTTTAATATACAAATATATATATAAAATATAAAGTATGTTGTATGTATAACATGAAAAGCAAACTGTGTACGTCTGTAAAAAATGATTTTTAATAATTCGACGAGATACAATAGACATATTCCAAGAAACGTTGCGTCAAGCTTATAGGACGTAGATAAGAAAATTCCAAACCAAACATCTGAAAATATACGCGACCTTGAATTAATAGAAGACCGGACGGAACGAAAAAGTTCCATATTATCTATCAATATCTTTGTTATTCCGAAGTAAATGATTGTTTCCAAATATAAAAGCTATATTCTTTAACAATAGATTTCCCGTTAGCCCTTTGAGAAAGATACGTGCTTATCTCGAGGTGCAAAGTTGAGATAAACCGTAATAACATTCCTATGAACTAACGCTAGGTCAAGTTTCTATTCCGATCATATATCATTTGTGTCGCTTCCGAGGATTCCTCGTGTTAAACGGCTCGAATTATCCTCGGAGGCGCGCAGCCAGTCCGATCTCCGGAATTCTCGTGAACACTCGGCGGCGGTTCGCAGCTCCGTTCATTCGGGCCATTCGGCGGCGGCAGCGGTGGCGGTGCAACGGCGGTGGTGCAGCCAAGATGGCGTTCGCCGAGCGGAGTACGCCGTCGGGTAGGAGCGCGTGAAAGAAAAAGGAATGCCGCGGGGTGCCGCGACGACCACCGACGCTTTGCGCGGGGTGCTCGCGTGAGGTGCGAGGACCGGCCGACGGGAGTGCGTGCGCTCGGGAGTGCGTGCGCGCGGCCGCACCGGATTATTCGACGTTAACCTAAGTGCGCGGGGGAATAGCGGCGCGGCGCGGAGCGGAGCGGAGCGGCGTGGCGACGAAGTGACGTGAAGTGCGGCGCGGCGCGGCGCGGTGCGGTGCGGACTCGGCTCGGCTCGGCTCGGCGCGGCGCGGACGGGGACTCTTCCGCCGCCGTTGGGCATGGAAGCGATCCGGTCGCGCGGCCGAGCTCGTCGGACGTGAGACGGTGACGATCGCCGCTCAGCTACGAGGAACACGAGAATGCGACGACCGGCCATGGCGTCCGTCGCGCGCGCGTGATCTCGCCGATCAGGCGGCTGATCGTGAGAACGAGAGAGAGAGAGAGAGAGAGAGAGAGAGAGAGAGAACATCAGGACGCGTCTACGACGAAACGGTACGATAGGGCACGCCGCGGAAGTGCAGTCAGATCCCGCCGCGTAAACGGAGTAAACAAACGCTCTGGCCTATCTCTCATCCTCGCTGCTTCCTTTTTCCGCCGCTCCACGTTCGATTGCCATCGTCACCGTGATCGTCATCGTTTTAGACACGTGTTCGGATTATTTCGACACTCACGTGCGCGATGTCCAATGCTCGAGACTGAGCCTGTCGTTCAACGGACAACGTGAGCGGTCTTGGTGAGCTGCGAGATAACATCTCGGATAGAAAGTTGCGTCTGTCCTGCACCGCGTTTCTCTAAACAAATCGGTTTTCCAGAAATCTACGAGAGTTGGACAAATCTTTGTGTTCTCCCTTGGCGTTCCATAGATTTAATGGATGCCGTATCTCTGGACGATAATTTAAAAGGTACTATTTAGAAAATTTCTAGCTAAGTTTTTTTTTTTCTAGCTAAGCGTCACTACGCGTTAGAATGTTCTGAGAGATTAGGAAACTTTATTTTATACAAAATGTTTTCTGCTGAGTGAAGCGAAGAATGATGACTAAATAGATTTGGCATGCTGTATATTGTTAACTATTTCGTTTTATATAAAAGTTGAGTTTATATAATAAAAGAATAAAAGTTGAGACAGAAAATTTAGAATATTTTGTCAATATTGTCCATTGTGTCTATAAAAAATATTAATTGAAAAAGAAAGCTGTCGAATATGCTTCTTATTCTTATAAAAAGTTATTTTATCAAATTTATTTATATTAATGCAATCTATTTGTCATATTATTAAAAGTTAGAATTTTCTTGAATAACAATAAAACTAGCATAATTAAATTTCTACTATTTGACTTTACACATAAAAATTATACAACTGAGATTTTACTGAGATCTTACACATGCTTTGTTTTTTCATCAACATATAACAGTTTTAAAATATATAACATAGTTAAATAACAACGAGAATATAATATGTGTATCGTTACAGGAAGGGGAAGGCATTTTAAATGACAATTAAATGATGTGAGTGTTAAGCCAATAGACGATTAGTGTTGTGTTTAAAGTATTTAAACGTGTGAGACATTCCATATCAGTAAGATACACGTTGTGACTTCATGGACGGTGCGCACCATGTCTAATAGTCTAGACAGCTTTCTCACACGCATAGGGGATGTCACAATTGAACGCGTGACTCCACGCGGTGGCCCCAAGCCTAGTGAAGCGAGTATGATGACCAGTGAGACTGCGACAAGTGCAAACATGAGCCACGTTGAGCCACAGGCGACTAATGACGAGAGCTCGGACGAGTCGAGCGGCGAAACGACGGACGGAGAGCAAGAGAAGAAGCTCGATGCTTTGCAATCCGAGGAAATAGAAGAGATACGCTCGGAGGGTTCAGGAGACGATATGGATCTGGACGAAACGATCGACTCCCAGATCGGTGTGAGAGTGGAGTCGGAGAGGCAGCAACACCATCCGTCTGCAGAAGAGGACGATGAGGAACAAGTTAATATTCTGGATACTTTACCACTGGAAGGTAAGAATATATATATATTATACACATATACTAAATTTTTTAAGAATATAAATAGCATACAGTCAGCGTTTATTAAGTGAATTGAATTTTAAATTAAGATGCTATGTTAATGAAATTTTCTGTTGAATCATTTTTTATGCGATAATTTTGCGGCTTTATATCTAATAATTTGATTAAATTAGATTAATATAATAATTAATAATTAATATATTTTGAATCGATAAAATAGAATTTTATTTTAATTTAATATTTCATCTAATTTCTTGTATTTATATTTTAATTTTAAATTTTTGGTTACATAATTGAATTAGTTGAGCTAGTAATAGATTGCATATTTGAAAATTTACTGTTTTAAAATATATTCTGGGTAACCTTTAGCACAAGTTATAAAATAGAGGAATARACATTAACTGTTAATCTTTTCAATATTAAATTATATAACAATGTAGCATTATAAAAAATTATTTTGCTGTAAGTTTAAAATGATTTTTACCATTATTATTGTTCTACTTATTATTATTATTATTATTCTAATACTTTTTCTTATATTATCAAAAGGAGCGCCTATAGAAGGTCAAGAAGTATCTGAAGCCGATCTGCTAGGAAAACCGATATCGAAGGATTCAGAAGATGAGGAAAGCATAGATAATGATAATGAAAAGACCGATGGACAGTCTACAGGCGAGGAAGGTACTGATAGTAACAAGAGACACGCCGATTCCGATCATTCCGACAGCGCGAAAAAGAAAGCGAAGAAGGATGATAGCACCGAAGGTAGCACGTCGGAATGTGAATTGAAGTCGGAGAAAAAGCTGGCCAATATGCGAAGAAACATCCGAGAAGTGATGGATGAAACGCAACTGGACGAAGCCACGTTGGCTGCTCAGAGGCAAGAGATGGAACGTCTCAGGCGAGTGCAGGAGCAGCAGAGGATCATTCGCGAGGTGCAGCGTCAGATAGCGATCAACCGGCAGAACAGTAAAGCGCAGACGCGTGTTATTAGTCTTCTGCAGGGCAAACAGAATCAGGCTGGCACAACTATGATCTCGCAATCGTCTTCCTCATCATTTCCGACGACATCGCCGTCGTCTACTCAGGTCCGTTTGCCAAATACTGTGCTACTGAAAGTAAATTCTGGTACCGGTGCTCAGACCACTCAGACGACCGGGATGCAAGGACAAATGCAGAGGAGATCGATTGACGGTGGAATGCGTTGGAAAGGCAGAGGTGGTTATCAGGGAGCGCAGACATCTATTTCGCGTGTCCCGAATCGTTCCAGTGCACCCAATATGTTACAACAAAGGATCCGCATGATGACACCATCCGTGAGTATATCCCCGGTGGTGCCTAAAAAGGAACCCATGGATCGTGCGGACTATTATTCCGATTCCGAATTGTCCGACATAGAAGCAGAGGAAGCGATGCGCTGCGAGAAGCAGATGCACGCGACACGAAAGATATCCGGTGTGTCCAAATACCAGAGACCAACTAAAGGTAAGGATGTGGTGACGATATCCAGCTCGAGCGAGAGTTCGGACGACGATTGCATAGTTCTGAGTGATCCTAGCGGTGAGGAAGAAACTGACACCGAGGACGATCCATCCAACTCCGGAATGCATACCAACGATCGTTATAACATTCCAGATGAGCACGGTCGAGTATTGATCAACGTGGGTCATCCCGAGACTGAGCCGGACGTATTTCTAGCACCACAGGTTGCTCGCATTATCAAACCACATCAGATTGGCGGCATACGTTTTCTTTTTGATAACATCATCGAAACAATTGAGAGGTACAAGACCAGCAGCGGCTTCGGCTGTATTCTCGCCCACAGTATGGGCCTAGGCAAGACTCTTCAAGTTGCTAGCTTCTGCGACATTTTTTTTCGATGTACCACTGCCAAGACCGTTCTCTGTATTATGCCCATAAACACGCTTCAAAACTGGTTGGCGGAATTCAACATGTGGTTGCCGTATGAAGATCCTGCCACTACCGCTGAGAAACAGTCCAAGGCGACGAACGTTAAAATGGAGCCAGGATTGGATGTGAAGCATGAAGTGAAGGAGGAAAGTTGTGGCAATCAGAGCGATATGTCTAATATGTCGCGGCCTATCAGCACAGAGTCCGCGCACCGTTTTGGTCAGGACGCAACAACCGCTGTTGGTGCATCGCAACAACCGATGAACATCATGTCAGAGAATCCCTACGCAAATTCCCATCATGGTTACGAACAGCGTAATATGATGCCGAATTACATGCAGGATCCTATGATGAACAAGAACTTAGCTGAATCTCATGTATCGCATATGCCACCGAACTATCATCAGAGTGAGATACCGCAGAATCCATTGTATAACACGAATTCGAATCCGCTTTCCGGTTTTCCCGATCCGATGAAGCCAGATCCAATAAATTGCCATAGTATGCCACCCGGACAGAACATGACGGGGTCAAAATTTGGCATGGAGAATCAGGCCACTGGTGTTATGTATCCCGGCATGGAGAATAGGCCGCAAGGTGTTCCCATGTATCCCGATATGGATAATCGAAATGCTGCGGCAATGTATCCGAGCATGGGTAATCATCATCCTAGTTCGATGTATTCTAATTACAACAACATTCCCGGCACTTTTGTGAGCTATGGCAGTCAGACGAATCAACAAGAATTGGAACGAGAACCTAAGAAAGAGAACATGCTATCAGGAGGAATGTCACTTCAAAACACAGAGGTAAATGTGAAGAAAGAACCGGAAGAGATCAAAATCAAAAAAGAAGACAGTATGTCGACAACGAAAGAGGAATTAGCGGACGAGAAGAAAGAAACGATAGAGAAAGTGAAAACGCCGTACGACGTAGACACGCCAATCGGTATGGAAGTACGCCCGAGGCACTTCCACTTGCACATCTTGAACGATTCGCATAAAACTATGACGGCAAGAGCGAAGGTGATACAAGAATGGCAATCAAATGGCGGAGTTTTGTTAATAGGATACGAATTGTATAGACAATTGTCTTTGAAAAAGCCTAACAAGGCAAAGCGGAAACGCGGACAACCTTTTAAAGACACGGTAGATGTAGAGGAGGAGGACAAGAACAAAGGTTTGCTGGATGAGATGCATACGGCTCTGGTGAATCCTGGACCGGATCTGGTAATCTGTGATGAAGGTCATCGAATCAAGAATTCACATGCGAGCATTAGCATGGCATTGAAGCAAATGCGCACGAAACGTAGAATCGTACTGACTGGTTATCCATTGCAAAACAATCTGCTGGAGTATTGGTGCATGGTGGATTTTGTGAGGCCCAATTATCTGGGCACTAAAAGCGAGTTTTGCAATATGTTCGAGAGACCGATACAGAACGGTCAATGTATCGATTCCACGCCACAGGATATACGCTTGATGCGGTATCGCGCACACGTACTACATGCTCTGCTGGAGGGTTTCGTACAAAGGAGATCTCACTCAGTGTTGCAAATGTCATTGCCGCGCAAGGAAGAATACATTCTTCTGGTCAGGATGACGCCTCATCAACGCAAATTATACGATACGTTTATGAATCAGGTAGTGAAAACGCGTGCAGTGCCGAATCCGTTGAAAGCTTTTGCTGTGTGCTGTAAGATCTGGAATCATCCGGACATCTTGTACTATTTTCTCCGTAAGCGTCAAGCGAATGAGGAGGATGACTTGGATCTGGAGGAGACGATAGGAGAAAAATCCACACCGGGTGGCAAAAAATCCAAAGCGCGCCAACCGAAAGGAGAGTCAAAGAAAACCAAGAAGGGCACAACGATAAAGAACAAGCCCGCGGCCAGTGTACAACCGAACGCTTCCTCATCATCCAGCAATGATAATTCAGCGGAAGCCGAAAATGCGCACAACACTCCGAAACAAAATAATTATACTAACTATACGATGCCAGTTTCCAACTCGGGATATTCCACTAACTCCATGCCGCAGGGATCTTATCCTTCTCATAATTATCAAAACTATCGTCCAAACGATCAAAATACTTATTTTAGGAACGATAATAACAATCATGGAGAATATAATCACGGAGAGTTCTATAATAATCAAGGACAACAAAGATATGGCAATCAACCGTTCCAGTCATATACTCAAACATCAACAAACTACAATACATCGCAAGGATATGCCAATCAGTCGCAGAACTACATGCAATCGAACGAGCAGTCCACGAATCATCCCCAGAGATACAGCGGTACAGCAGCTGGATCCGATTTTCGATCGGATCAAAATCAAGCAAACAATTATGAGACACCCGGAATGTTTCCACGGCAGAATTATCCCTATCAGGATCAGCAGCGTAATTATACGTCAAACGTAAACCAAGGGCCTAGCAATTATTCTCAGGTCCCTAATCAACCTTCCTTCCAGCCTCAGATGTCGAATCAGTCTGCAAATATGTCAATGCCAGATTACTCGTCGTACACCACGAATCAAAATCAAAATTATACGCCGACGCCGACTCAGACGAATCCTATGTATCCGCGAAATGATGCGCAACCACTGCAAAACTCGACAATGGGATATCCGGCGTCTCAGCAAAGTCAACCATCGGTTCAAACACAGACTACTGGCTACATGGCGCCGCAACAGAACCAGAACACATCACCCGGTCAAAATCGTGGTTTCTCACCGAACCAGCAGAATCAGAATCTAGGTTTACAAAATCAATCTCATCCATATGCAAGCCAGCAACCGCAGAGTGTGCCTCTTCAAGGCCAGGCACATGGCTATCCTACGCAGGTGAATCCGACTCCTCCGCAGACTCCGCATGCGTTTAATCAGCAGTCAGCTCCAATGCCACAAACTTCATCACACGGTTATATGCAGCCGAACCAATCGAATCAAGGGCCCATCCCACAGGGTCCGATGCGCGGCTACACCCCGGCGCCGCAGGGTCAAATGAACATAGCACAAAATCAATCCAATTACTCGGCTAATCAACCCGTGCAAAATATCAATGCACAGAATCAGACGCATAGGTATCCTCCAGATCAGTCAGGCCAGGCGTCGAATCCACAAAATGCAGTTCACAATTACGGTCACCATATGGTGCCTCAATCCGCAACTTCCAATCAGGCAGGATCATATCCTCAACAGAATCAGCCAAGTCCGGCGGTACCGCCATCGAATACCCAGACTCACCCTGGTTATTCTTCAAATCATCCAGGCACAGCGATACCACAGAATCCTGCACATCGTTATGGAGCCGCGCAGCAGACACAAGTGCCACAGAATCAACCTATGACATATCCGCCGAATCAGCAACAGTCTAATCCATCTCTGGGTCAGAATGATCAGCTTTATCCCAGATCAGATGCCGCGGTATCGCAGCAAACGCAGAATTACGCTCCGACCACAAATGAATTTTCGAACGATCGTTCGAGCGCAGGCACCACCGGCAATTCCGGCAATAATTACACCGCCAATCAACCGCATACGCAGAATCCTGTTATGCCGAATTATTCGTCAGATGGTTCGCATCAGAACCCGGCGGTAATCGGGCAGATGAAGGGCACAGACGAGTCCTATTATATGCAGCGTAGTTATCCGCAGACGTTCCGATCGGATCAGCAATGCAGCGATTCGTACTACAGAGATCAGATAAATCCCAGCATGAACCGTTATTCAAACAACTATTTTCCACCGCAGAATTATTCAAATCAGTACGACTACGCAACCGGTCACGGCACGGACATGAATTCGCGACCAGACGAGTCCAAGACTTCACAGCAACCCATCAGTGCTCATCCTTCTGGTGCACCGTCTGATAAGAGCAAAGACATGACATCCAGCATCGGTGTGCAGAGTCAACCATTGCATCAGAATAATCTCACCGGCGCGCCAAACTACACCGCAGAACCGAATCGTCAGAGTTCAGCGACTCCTGCGCCCAGATCAGGACCGGGAATTAATCCGGTGCACAGTCCTCGATTAAATCAGAGCGAACTGACGAAGGAGGATGAGAGAGAGAAAGAAGACCAAGTAGAGAAGGATAAAGAAGATAAATCTGACGATGAGATTCTCACGAAAGACGAAGAAAAAGATTGCAAGAGTTCTCCTAGTGGAAAAGATGATCCTGGAATTCCATATGATTGGGTATATCAATATATTATTAGAATATATTCTAATATCAATAATGGAAAAATTTGATTTTGGAAGTTTTAATTTTTATAATTTTGTTGGATTTAATCATTATTTTATATTTTGTCATTTGACAATAATTCTATATTGACAATAATACTTAATTTTATTATAGGCAACCGAGTTGATGAAAGGATATGTACCGGGATTGATAGATGCGTCTGGAAAAATGACACTTTTCTTTTGCATTCTCGAAGAAGCTATTAAACTAGGGGACCGTGTACTCGCATTCTCACAGTCGCTATTCACATTGAATCTCATAGAAGACTTTTTAGCGCGAAATAGCTTAAAATATCCGGATGGTCAAACTGATGCTTGGATTAAGAATTTGAATTATTATAGACTGGATGGAAGCACTAGTGCGTTAGAACGAGAAAAGTTAATCAATGAATTCAATAACAATCCAAAGATTCATCTTTTCCTTGTTTCTACACGAGCTGGTTCGTTGGGTATCAATCTTGTCGGTGCGAATCGTGCGATCGTATTTGATGCTTCCTGGAATCCTTGTCACGATACACAAGCTGTGTGCAGAGTCTACCGATACGGCCAACAAAAACCGTGCTTTGTTTATCGATTGGTCACTGATAATTGTTTGGAAAGGAAGATTTATGATCGACAGATTAGTAAACAGGGCATGGCAGACCGTGTGGTTGATCAGTGCAATCCCGATGCGCATCTTTCGCTAAAAGAAGCGACAACGTTATCGTGGGATTGGGAAGAGGACAGCCAAGTGCAGGATTTCTCGCAAATTAAGGACAGTTATACGGACGAAGTTATGCATTGCGTGTTGGAGCGTTATTCTTCGTTGCTCACCAAACAACCGTTTCATCATGAGAGTCTGCTTGTTGATCGGAAGGACAAGAAGCTCAGTCAAGCTGAGAAACGATTGGCCCGTCGCGGCTATGAGCTTGAGAAGATGGCAGCTAATTGTTCTAGGCCCAGTTATAACTATGTTCCTGGAAATACAGCTACACGAGGTACAATTTATATTCAAGATAAAAACTTTATTTTAGATCAAATAATAATCGTGTATACATATATTAATTATTTATTCCAGCAGGTGGATTACAAATTAGAGCAATTCGTGGCGGCGATGGTGGTACTACGCCAAAACCTGTTGCGTCTGTCAGACCCATGCAACAGCGAGGTGCCGAAGGATTAAGTCCGCGAGGTGTTACTGGCAGCAGATGGATTCCGGCGGAAGTATGGCAGAGACAAGGAATGAGCGCGCAAGAGATGACATTACCTTTAGATGTTGTTATACCGACAAATTCTCCGGATAAAGGAAGTATCGTTCTAAAAGCGGGTCAACGAGTAATGGTACTGAAAAGTCCAAAAGGCATTTACATGCAGCTTGAATCCGGCAAAATTATAGCAATTCGCACTGCGCTTAAACTGAATCAGCAAAAACGAGAGGAGGAGCCGAAGAAAGGCGAGTTAAATTAGTATATTACTAATAATTATATTTTTAAGTATTAAATTATTGGAAAATATTTTCTCATTTAAAAAATTTCAATATTTTGCATTGCAGGAGTTTCCTCGATGATACAAAGGAATTCTAAGTCCGAGGTTGGCTTTCCCTTACGAAATAATTCAGCTATTTCTATAATACCCAAGTCATCTTCTAGTAACCAGACTAATCGGCCTCTCAATAAGCCATCACCGAGCCCGAGTTACAAACCATTTGGCGATAAGGAAATCTCTAAGAGACCTAAACCAGTTGCTACAGCGACAGCCAAACCTTATTTGAGTCAAGTAAACTTGACCAATCAAGTTTCTCTGTCGAGATTACCCAAAGTTAAACAAGAACCAATGGATCATTCTACACTCGGAGACAATTCCAACTCCTCCGACGGTCAACTGAGAACTGAGCAACGTGTCGAGGAAGTCAGATTGGAAGATGTGGTGGCAGAAGTAAGCTCGAATACCGAATATAGTCCCTCTAATCACACTCGTACTACCAATTCGGATACGGATACGTCTCTGCCGAAATCTTCTGAGGAAGGCACTCAGGTTTACACGCCTGACACCGTTTCCCTTGCGCAAAGTGTTCAAACACAACATGACCAGTCTGAATCAGAAATACCGTCAACCGCTGACAAACAATGTTCACCATCGGAGAAGGAATCTCTTAAGTCGGACACATTAACAAACTACAGTCGATCCTTCCACAGTCAAACGGAGAAGCGAGAGATTATCAATGATGACATCATCATTGAGGAAGCGTCTCAAGTAACGCCGCAGATGACGCCGCAGGTCGCGACGCAGACACATGCGGTTGCTCCCGGTCCAATGCCTTCTCTGTTGACACAACCAGTACCGTCAGCTATGCCGGTATCATCAACTATATCGATACCGCCAAGCTTACCAGTACCGTCAAATATGCCTCCGAATATGCCACCAAATATGCCGGTACCATCAAACATGCCACCAACCTTACCACCGAACATGCCGGTATCATCAAACATGCCACCAAGCATACCGTCGAGCATACCGGTATCATCAAACATACCACCGAGCATAATGATATCGTCAAATATGCCGTCAAGTATGTCATCGAATATGCCAATAACGTCAATATCATCGAGTATGCCGATATCATCAAGTATACCGGTATCCTCGAGCATACCAGTATCATCGGGTGTATCGGTACCGTCCGTATCTGCAAGAGGTTCGGAAATACCTAAAAGTATTGCCGATTCAATCGTCAACGCAACATCGACTGCTTCCGTGTGCACTAGTACTAATATCACTTCTCCGAAAAGCGCTGAGCCGACTCCAAGTATGCGAGACAACATGATCCAAGGTGATCCGACGCCAAGCGTACCCCAGGGATATCCTTACGCTCAATACCCGAGGTACTACGATTACAGCGACCCGCGATCACGCTCGCTGTCTAATCCCTATGGCACTTACTTCCCCGGCGTTCCACCGCATACGGCAAATCCCAGCAGTAGACTGCCAGTAGACACGACGAAACCTCAGCCGGACCTAGGCAAGCCTATGGACGAGAGGAACGTGATGAACGTGCCTACCGCTTACTCTTCTCAAGTATCGAGCATTACTGCCAAAACGCTAACGAACAACTCCGTGACGGAATCTAAGGGTACGGACAGCACGGTAACTACGGTGGCCTCATCGAGCAGAGACGAGACGCATATACCTACTGCATTTAGTCATCCTACTAGCACGCGGTATCCTGGACCGTATCCGCCGGCCCCATATGACCCGTACTCGCAGCACTATCCACCGGCGCCTGGCTCTTCCGCAGCTTATCCTCCTGGTGGTGAGTCTTAAGTCTTAAGTCTCTAAGTGTAAAATAAAACGAGAAGTAAGGTTTTGTTATCTGTCTATCAAAATTATATATAATTTTGGGGATATCTTTTAATTTTTCTTAAGAAATTTTTTGCGTTTAAGAAACATGTCTTGAAAGTTTATTAGCGAGAATATTAACAGTGTAATTAATCTGCAGGAGCACCAGGTTATCCAGCATATGGTGGACCTAGCTACAACACAGATTATGCTCGCATGTACTCGGCGTTCCATGGTCCGCCACCTCCGACGGATCCCTACATGCACAGAGGATACGCTCCTCCCTCTTCGCATCCCCCTAATTACTACACGCCGTTCCCCCATCCTCCGCCACCCTATCCCAATTATTCGTTCCTGCCGTATCCAAATCCGAATATGTCCAGCGAGCCTCAACCACCCACTCAGTAGAGAAGCAAAGTGGCTAAGGATCCTGAATTAATGGCCGCGAAAAGCGAAAAAGCCATCGCAAAGCCGCGATTGCGAAGCTTAATAGACTGAAGCTGTAAAACGCATCGATGTAAATATTTAGTCAGAAATATTGAGATATTAAGAGGATATTTGATGGTAGGTATTCGAATACTTCGTAATACCGATATGTAATGTCGTGAAGGACGAGCGCGATCGCCGTCAACATTGAACCGTGCAATCTGTTGAAATGTTCAAAATATTTTAACGCTTGACTTTGTCGACGCCGTTCTTGCGATGCGTTTTTGTTCACTAGTTAATTACAAGAAAATGTACTCGTCAAGCGATACAAATTACTCCTTTGTTTAATCCTCCAATTTCGTTAAAGCGACGTCAAGTGAAAGATTTTTTGCTTAGACGAATGCTTAAACGACTGCAATTTAAATTGCAATACGTTTCATACATAATTGCGTTTTCTCGTAACTTTTTCTACTTTTTGTACTTGCGCGGTGTGCTTCATCAGATTAGCCTCTTATCAATAGGATACTCAGCTTCTTAACATTGAAACTGATAGGTTTATCTTCTGAAACTAATGAATTATTAACGCATATGACTCGAAGAAGATTGAAGGAGGAGTAACTTGTATCTTCTTGAATGATCGAAGGGAGAAAAGGAGCACTGTATATTATCGTTTAGCTTCACGCGTTACATTCAATCACTTAGCTCATTTTTTGTATATCTTGTTTATTTTTTGTAACAAAGAGGGGGATGGTCATTACAACAGAACAAAATTTTTGTATTAAGAATGACTAACATCCATGACGCGTTCATTCCCATGAATTAGAGGTAACAAAGAATGGCTAAAAGCAAATTTACATATGACATTTTGAGTTTATTTTTTTTCAAGACTCGATTATAATATTAATCAGTGATGATTCTACATTTTACGGGTAATACCTTAGAATTTATACATATGAATTTATTCACATATTAGTTTTTGTAATTTTCTCTTTTTTATCGGATTTTAGTATGTCGATTCTTTTGATTTTAATCTATCTAAGATTCTCTTGGTTTTGAAGAGGAAATAAAAATTTGTATAGAAAACTTCCATGATAAATTTTACGCGAGTTTGTATTTGATCGACTGATCCCCCTTCATGATGATACGGCAAGAGTAATGAATATTTGCAAGCTGTCTCTAAATCACATTATAAATTATATCATAAAATGCAGATTGAAATTCTATCGCGCATGAACCGCGTTAGAATCTACTGTCCAGTGAGATGCTTTCTTATATTTTAATATACATAGAAATACATGTAATTGTTACGCGATTCTTGATTCAATGCTTTTACCCTGAAATTGTTTCTCTAAAGATCTATATCGCTCTATTGAACCGTATTTTTCGTTTCAGCTCTAATAGTTTAATTTTACTTTGAAATTTTGTCGTGCGGTATTTCAAGTGAAATTATCGTCTGGAGCAGGAATTTCAGAAAAGAATGGAAAAAACGATAAATGTTTCTATTCGAAATCTTGGTTTAGATAATAATTATTATTTAAGTATTATTCATTATTTAGATAATAAATTATAGATAATTTTGCTAGAAAGGCTTTCAGGGCGAGAGCAATGGATCGTGCAGAGTTAAATTTGATTTGCATTATACATCACTCTTCCGTAAATATGCTCTTTTTTTTTTACATATTGTCTGTACTCTCTCTCGACGAAATCAGTTGCTGTTCTCCGCGGCACATGTCACGTCGCGTATACGTGTCGTCTCTTTCAAACCATTTTCCACATACACACATTTAAGCGCGTAATACATACGTACACACAGTATTCATGGAACATTTAGCAGCCAGTAAATTACAGTCTACAGCATCCCTAGCGAGTTGTATATGGATTACGTATTATGCTATTAAACGTTACGGTTTCCGAAATAGATAATCTTATAGTAGAGCGTAGGATTGTTGTTAACTAGGAATGTCTTACGACTTACAAAAAAAAGGAGGGGAAAAAAAGCGAGGAACTCGCCGTCTCTCGGACGTGTAACGTAAGCGTTAAGGGGAGAGCCATGATTTTCAGGAGCGACTCTTCAGACTCGGAACTGTGATATTTTATTATTAATCTCGTGTCGAATTCGCGCTGCACGCTCTTGCCCGGAATCGAAGTCGCCGACCTTGGCTTCGGCGGGAATTTCGCGGGCGGGCCCTTGGGGGGGAGGGCTTTCCCTTCCGGTCCGCCCACGTGACGCTCGGTCGAAATTGTTGCATTTACGTTAGCGTAAGTCAATCGAGTGCACGAGTTTTAATCCGTTTTTCCAAGTGGGACGCAGAGGCGCGCACGGGTCTATCATGGTGCTCCCTGTACACATTATTATTAGACCAGTGGTATTCAACCCATTTCAATCCCGAAAGCATCCCCCTTTGAAGATATATTTTTTTAATTTTTCCTCCGCCCTCCCGCCAGAATTTTGTATACTCTTCCGAAGAGGCAGTCTCCTCTCTCTGCCCGCGAGGGATCTTTTATAGAACTTTTTTTTTTTCTACGATGTTTTATACATTCTCGTTTAGTATCGCGCTTTTACCGAGTTTCTCTTGCATGGACGTTTAAGAACGAGGGTGAACGGCAACTCTCTCCACACACGAATTCTTCAGAACTTTATGGGTATGTCAGAAGTATTTATATTCTTTTTTTTACGTACACAATCTTCGTACTTACCAAAGTTCTCTTTTAGCAACTCGCGCGGATCCTCCGAATGTCCGCGGCTTGGCGGACCCCCGGAGGCACTCCAGGTTGAATACCTCTGATTATAGACGAATTATTCTAGCGAGATAAGCGTTCATGCTGGATATATGATTAGTAATACTATGTCTCCCGTGGCGGGTCTCGGTGTTGTCTGTTTGCCGCGCGATGAGACGCGACGTTCCCATCCTTCATCCCTTTCCCTCGCCCTCTTCGTTTACTTGGAACGCGTCGCAGCCGCACGTTTCGTAGGTTCTAAGTGTACAGGTGTTACGTTTAAGCGCGACGTTCAAGTAAGCTGTGCAATCCCACGCGAACAGGCGACAGGGAGACCGTCGCGTAAAAACGCGCGCGCGAGAGAGCCGCGAGCCGTATCGTTGTTCTGAAAGCGGTCGCGGAGTTCCAAGTATCCGGGATTTGCCGGGTCGTCGCCGTCACACGATCCACCCACCCCGGATGCGGCTGTCGAGTTCCTTCGTGTAACATAAAGATCACCCTCGACTTTACCGCAGACCGGAAATCGCGCGTATGACTCGGCTTCGAGTTCCGTTTGCGAAACGCAACGAAAATTACATTCGATGTTACTCGCATTGTTTGGGGTTGAATGTGGATTTATGGATACAAATCGGCGGCTTGATATTCTCGTAATAATTAAGGCATCGATCTTGAAATAGATTGGCTTTACTTGTAATTGATATAATTTATTATATAATTCGTTATATAATTTATTATATATAATTATATCATTTATAACGAGACGAACGGACAAGGCATTTCTTCAGTGAGACTTTTGAGAGAATCGACTTGCGCCACTCTCAGAACAAGCGGCTCATATATCTGCAGAAGGAAGGCAATTATTTCATCTCTGTTATAGCTTTTTTGCCATTTACATACTTGTACATACCCATTATTTACATTTCATACTTTATTTATTATTATACATTAGCCATTATTATCGCTTTTTTTCGATGTCAGAGTATTACCCTTATGTAAAATAAATTGTTTACACACTGATGAGAAAGATTGTTTTGCTCATACTATATTGTTACGCAGAGCAAGAGAGAAAGAGAGAGAGAGAGAAGAATGAGAGCCTATGTATATTTTTTTTTACAGCATTCATCTTTGCATCTAAAAACAGGATTTAGCAGGCTCGTGTTCTCGCCGCACTCTTTAACGCTAAATACGGCCGTCTGATCAAGAACTTAGGCTATTTTTATCCGATAAACTTCCTGAGAAACTGGAGACATAAAATCGTCCAATAGACAATAAACGAATCTCATTATTACAAAAAATCTTAGAAACGATAGAAGAAAGTGATTATACCCTGATGAAAATTTTTCTCAGAATATTTTATATAATTTTTCAGAATATTTATGAATTTTCAGAATTTCTGCATAATTTTATAACTTTCTCATACTTTCTCATAATTTTCATACGAATTGGAACATTTTTTAAAAGTGCTTATAAATATTTATAATTTCTGATAAAAATCTGCAAGAGTTTAAGGATTTTTTCAGGAAATTACAGAACGAGAAATTTTAGAATTTACATGTATGAAAAATTCTAAGAATAGATGTAGACTTTTCTCAGTATTTCTGAAAAATGTTCCAATTTGTATGAAAATTCCGAGAAAAATTTTCACTAGGGTAGAACTTCGGAAATTGAAGTTCGAGGTATCGAGGACTTAAAGGAGGGACGGGTTTTCGCACCACGCTTCTCGGAAGAGAACCTTCTCTACGTAAGATTTCACGTAGCAATTCGATAAATCTACGATTTAATTATAGCGCAATTGCGGTGACGCGAAAGTCTGCAAGGATCGTCCGGACGGCCGCCTTCAGCGTGCGGCGAAAATACACGCCGTGGCGCATGTGTAAATGCTTAATATAGTAAGGGATGATTTATTCGGAGTCGACATTATGGGATTAAGCGAACAAATTCGATCAGCGCGAGAGATCCGTCTTTCAGTCCGACATTTTCTGCGCCGACGTGATAAGATTTTCGCCGACGCAGTCACGCTCTTCGTCTGTACACGTTAGGATGACTAGGTGCATGTTACACGCAGGCTGGGTTCATCGAAGAGTTATATATAATAAATTTGCCAGCGGAGGATTGACAATGCCTCGTGTCGAAGTCTCCTTTTCCTCAGCTTTTTTTCTAAGCTTCGCGTTTCCATTGTAATTGTTCTATAAACTGTGCTATGGCATGTGTGAGACAAGCTGAGATAATTAACTAACGAAATAAAAGTATTCGGATATTAAATTGTTTCCTGCGGATAGCTTGAGACTCATGACGTTATACAAAATAAAAAAATCGTATACATTTTATTTTGTTCCGTTTGGAAGCACGGATATCATCTTTCAATAAACAGTTGAATTTAGAAATGTGATATACGGAGTTACAATAGCTTTCATTGCAACATTGTTTAATTGTTGATACATAACCTTACAACAAGATTATTGTAGTAAATGCAAATAAATGTAACTAGATATTTTTCATAAAGTAAAAATTCAAGAATTTTATTTTTTAATATCAATATGCACATTATGAAGTGAAGTAAAAATGGCGTTATTTCCAATTTTATTATTAAAAAATGTAACATGTGTAGCTCTTTATTTAAAGGATCACATGTTTTCTGTAGCGCCCAGTAAAAATAATAATTTGCCAAATAAGTTTCTTTTTAATTATTTCTTTTAGAAGAATAACAATAAATGCAATTTCAAAACAAAAATTGAATATAATAATAAACCACAAAATATGAACTAACCGTCTAAATTTTAGTAGCCACGCAAACTTTCATAAGTCATCAGTTTTTAATGATATTTCGTCTGTGATAGCTATCTTGTTAATTATATTGAAGTTATTCCGATTTCTTCTTTTTTTTCCTTTTGGCCTATAGGTATCCGACAATTTGTCACAGTACCATGCTTTGACTCCGATTTCAATTTCCCGCGCAAAAGCTGCCAGTAGCGTTCGAATGCCCCACGGTGCCCCGAATAACCTAACAAGCCACGGCGCGGAACCGCATGGCGCGCGTACAGTGTTGTTAGGCGAGTCATCTTTTTGACGCATGCGCGTTCGGACATGGCATCAGTGCTGTATTAATGTCAAACTTATAAAGATCCCGTAAGGCCCTATTTTGACGTATCTATAATTTTATATAGATTATATATTGTATATAATATATTTTTKKKGGAAAATTWATAAGGATTATAAAATGAGAAAAAAATTTCAATAAAAAACCAAAGATATGAGCAAAAGAAGATACAAGTTTAGTGCTAAATGTATTTTCTTCTTAATATGAATAGTGACGAAATAAATTTCATAACTTCGAGTAAAATATCTCTTCAATCGTGAGGAGATAATAATCACATACTTAAAGCATAAATTAATATTAGATTAAGTACATATAGAAATAAATTAAACAAGGTAAAAATTTTTTTTTAAATAAAACAAATATTTTTCTTTTTTAACAAACAAATATTTTTCTTTTCTTTTTTACCTCGTTATCCATTATAATTTTGCTACTAGATATAGTCGACACTGTCGACATCCCGCCGAAACTATAGGAACCGTCAACCCGTCACTCTGTGGACGTCACTGGATTTCACTAACGCTGCAATGCGCATGCGCGAAAAGGTGACTCGCCTAACAACACTGCGCGCGTAGCGATCGCGTGAAGGTGTGATCACTTCCGCGGCGAATGCGGCTTCTCAGGCGCGGTTTGCATCATATCGCGCGTAGGGTTGCGGCGCACCGCGTGTCCGGCGACGTTCCGCTCGCGAAACCACCTGTCAGAGGCGTCGCGGCCACCGCCAGTCTTCTCGATTTCAGCCGGTGGGGCACCAGGAAGGCGAACAGGAACCTGAAAGTCGCCCTCGCGCTCGACATGGTGGATCCTAAGGTCGATGAAGCCCTAGCGCCGCTTCGGGCGAGCGTCAAGGAACAAGTGAGTGCCATATGGATGCAAAGTAGAGCCCGCGTGTCTCGTCAGGGCTTTTTTTCAGTATTGATTCTTAGCGATACTTTGATCAATCTTTGGCGATCTTTTTGTGATGTGAACTGATCGTTTTTTTTTTTGTAGGGTGACTATGTGCGGAAGCTGAAATCCGATGGTGCTCCAGAATTGGATATCAAAAAAGCTGTAGCTGAACTGAAGCTACGCAAAAAGATGCTGGAAGACAAGGAGCTGTCTCTCGCTTCCAACAATATAACATTCGACAGAGCGAGGATGGAAGATCTCTTGAAGCGTAGATTCTTTTTCGATCAGTCTTTTGCGATTTACGGTGGTATCACCGGTCAATATGACTTTGGACCCATGGGTTGTTCGTTGAAGACGAATCTAATAAACGCCTGGAGAAATTTCTTTGTACTGGAGGAACAGATGCTGGAAGTCGATTGTTCCATTTTGACGCCTGAGCCGGTGCTGAAAGCGTCTGGTCATGTGGAGCGATTCGCTGATCTGATGGTGAAGGATGTAAAAACTGGCGAGTGCTTCCGGCTGGATCACTTGATCAAGGCGCACTTGGAGAAGGTAATCTGCGACAAGAAAACGAACGAGAAGACGCGCGAGGAGTGCAAAGACATCATCATCGAGTTAGACGATATGACGAAGGACGAGATGGCCACAGTGTTGGTGAAGTACAATATCAAATCGCCGGTTTCCGGTAACGACTTGACGGAACCGATAGAATTCAACTTGATGTTCGGCACTCAAATCGGACCGACGGGGCTCGTCAAGGGCTTCTTGAGACCAGAAACGGCCCAGGGTATCTTCGTGAACTTCAAACGATTACTAGCGTTCAATCAGGAACGACTGCCGTTTGCTGCGGCGCAAATCGGTAACGCCTTCAGGAATGAGATCTCACCGCGATCCGGACTCATACGCGTCCGAGAATTCACCATGGCGGAGATCGAGCATTTCTGCGACCCGAATGACAAGAATCATCCCAAATTCGAGACAGTCAAAGACATGAGTATGCTGTTGTATTCGGCTTGCAATCAGATGGATGGCAAGAGCGCGCAACGCCTCACGATAGGCGAGGCCGTCTCGTCCGGCTTGGTGGCGAACGAGACGCTGGGTTACTTCATGGCCAGGATTCATCAATTCCTATTGAAGGTCGGCGTTGATGCGAACCGCCTGCGTTTCCGTCAGCACATGAGTAATGAAATGGCACATTACGCCTGCGACTGCTGGGACGCCGAGTGTCTGACATCTTACGGATGGATTGAGTGCGTAGGATGCGCCGATCGGTCCGCTTATGACTTGACGCAGCATACCAAGGCCACCGGCGTGAAATTGGTAGCTGAGAAGAAATTACCTGCTCCGAAAACGGTGGACGTTTGCGAGATTATGCCGAACAAGGTATTGATCGGTAAAACATTTAAAAAGGATAGCAAAGTTGTGCAAGATGCACTAGCAGCATTAAACGAGAAAGAGATTCTGTCTTTGGAGAGAATTTTTAGCAAGAAAGAAGAACACGAGCTGACACTGTCTAACGTCTTTATGAAGATCACCAGGGACATGATAGAAGTAAAGCGTTACCAAAAAACCGTTCACGTCGAAGAGATTATACCCGCGGTGATTGAGCCTTCCTTCGGCATCGGTCGTATCATGTATGCTCTGTTTGAACATAATTTCAAAGCGAGAGAAGGTGACGAGAAGAGAACATATTTCGCCCTACCGCCGGTAGTAGCGCCCTTGAAATGTTCGGTATTACCGCTCAGTGGCAACGATGAATTTGTGCCGTTTGTGAGAAAATTATGTAAGCAAAACATACGAGTCTGATTATTATATTGTATTAATATTAGAAAACAAACAAAATGTTTTTTTTTTTTCATTTATTAATCTTTATAGATGAAAGCATAGATAATAAAATTTGAAACTGTTTGTATGTAGCAAAGCTAAATATATTAATGTTTTACAGCGCAAGATCTTACAAGAGCAGACGTCTCGCACAAAGTGGACGACTCTTCCGGTAGCATAGGACGCAGATATGCTCGTACCGACGAGATAGCGATACCGTTTGGTATTACCATCGACTTTGATACTTTGAAGACACCGCACAGTGCAACGCTTAGAGACAGAGACAGCATGGGACAAGTCAGGATAAACGTGTGTATATTTTTTCAGTATGCTGCAATTTATATGAAATTTGTATTGTATGTGTATAAATTTTAATTGGTCTAGAAACACAAAATTTGATACTTTTCATTACTAATAGATGTATAAAGAGAATAAAAGATTTTTATTTTGTTTTAACGTAAATTTTTATCACAGTTGGATGAGCTACCCGGCGTTGTGAGGGATCTTTCCTATGGAAGGACTACTTGGACGGAAGTGGAGACAAAGTATCCCAAGTTTGAACAACAAGAATCAACAGAATCATAGGAAATTTAGATAGGCTCG
>JANQDE010000041.1:126334-347507 GCA_037157785.1 Cephalotes varians | reverse complement strand
ATATTCAGCATATCGAGGTGCCTATCGAAAAATATGCTGCTAACTTTTGGAAGATTCTATCAGGAAATTCACACAATGTTGCAATTCTATACGGATTCTAGAAATTTACGTAATATGTACTTATGTACTTATTCAGAAAATAATGTAAATTTTGCGAAATTTTGCATTGTTAAAATACTTCTATTATAAGTCTTCATCTCTTCGACTTATTGGCATTACAGTCCCTCGCATTTTTTGAAAGCATTTACTTATTTAAAAGTTTTTATAAATCCTGTATAAAATATAGATCTGTTCCTTCATTGATTTCATTTTACTTCAATATCCTATTGTCATTAAATATAAATAATATTCGGTAAAGAAAGAAAATAAAAAACAAAGTTAAATGTAACATTAACAAGATGCATTTTACATTTTACTCGACTAATATTGTAAATTTTTGTCTAAGATTGAATAATATATGTTCAGTTATGATTATTATTTTATATATATATTTATATATTTTTATAAACATGCATATAACATATGAATTAAACATATAACATATATGAATTTAATTTTATAAAAACAACAATAAAAGATGATTAAGGGATAATCGAATAGCCATATTATAAAATACAGAGTAAATATATAATTCTTATATAAGAAATACTGAAATACAATAATTTGGTAACAACATTTAAATTGCATTTTAAAAAATGATCCATTACACTACACGAAGTTTGGCAAATGTATGTCAGTTGGCATATGTGAGAACCAATCAGCGTTTGAATTTTGCGTGTCACAGTATAAGGCCTTGTGTACACGTGGCAAGAAATTGGTCCAAGATCTTGAACGGAGAGAGGATTAACCAATCGCATTGATCAAGTGACCGAATTATTCAAATGCGATTGGTTAATCTTCTCTCCGTTCAAGATCTTGGACCAATTCCTTGCATCGTGTACACAAGGCCTAAGGTTGACAATTAGTAGCTATAATCAGAGTTACTGTATAACGGATACGTGCGAGAAATCGTTTCTGAATATTAATGCGGAAATTCAGATTACATATAATATAATCGAGTGATTTTGGCACTGAAATTACGACGTGGCGCGAGTAAACATGCATTAATACTTTTTAAAGAGTCAATAATATATACACGGGGGGAAAAGTAATTTTGTATGAATTCCGTGGATGGAAGTGCGACAGCGCATCATGACGTTGAGGTAAGTTAAGCACTAATAATAAAAGATAATTGAGACACTTGAATATGTATGATATAAAAAGAGACAGACACCATTATTAAAGATATTTAAATACAATTTATGAAAATAAAAATTGCAGTCTGATTTACTGCGTAAAGTTTGCAAAATGTATGCTAGAGAGCCAACCACAACGTTCGTATCTCGATTCAGATTAATATGTCGACAATGGGTGTATTCAGCGGATTCAACAGTTGAGTGAGCGTTTGCTGCTATTTTGGTATATTCTTTTAGATTCATCGTGGACCTAAAAGTTTATTCCAATCACAGGCAATAATCATTAAGCGCTCACTTAATTATTGAATCCGCTGAATGCATCCAATTGATGCGATAATATGGCGGCCAAGATGCCCGCGCAAAATCGTGCGTGAAATACCTATGTGAGTCGAGCTAGACATGTAATCGAGCGGTTATTACACTGAAAACACGATGCGTGAAGTATCGCGAATGAAAATGCATTAATATTTTCTGAATATTAATAAACCCATTTGAAAAACGTTACAATGTTTTTAAAAACATTTTTAAAAATTTAATGTAGTTAAATATAGATTTAAAAATAATTTTGTTAAATCAAAATATAATAATTATGCAGAACGCTTAAACATTGATAATAATGCTGCAAAAAATTGTAATATTTTAGCAATTAGTTTGAACGTCCTATATAATTACTTGGTAACTAGTTTGAACGTCCTATATAATTATTTTGATGATTCGAACGAAATTATTTTAAGATCTGTCTAACTAAATTTTTAGATACTTCAGCAAAATTTTTTCCCCATAATTATATCTATCTATTTTATATCTTTGTATATATTATTTAACAGGTATATTATCCACTCCTGTCGCGCATTCTTGTGCAGGCGAACAATTTTGTAGAAGCGCGAAAGCGGAAAGAGAAAGAGGAAACTCGTGACAGAGCTCTTCGTGGGTGCGGACCTAATTATCCATAGTGGGAGAATTCTCGAGAACGAGAAGGAGGAATTTAAGCGGTTGGGAGGATGGAGCATACCGAGATTTTTCTCTCCTCTTTCTCCTTCTCGACGCGCCAACATGCCCTTCGCGAGAAGACGTGCCGAATCGATTCGCCGCGACTCGTTTACAAGTTGTTCTGCGAATGGCACTTCGCGAACTGCCGTGCGTTATCCCGCTTATTCGCGAATCCGCGTTGGCGAAACACAAATGCACCTTGCTTTATAGCGCGATATTTTCAAATCGGTCGCTTCGAGGAGGACGCAAATTTTCGAAAGTCGAGACAATGACATGATAATATCTTTGATTCTTAGACAGTTGCTTTTTTTGAATGATAACTCATGATATTATTTTGCGAGTGTTCTATAACTTATATAATTCAAAATGTTTATTAAAAGCTAGAACTTTCTACGAATTCGATAACTTCCGCACAACCAAGTTTTTTTTATTACATTTCTAAATTAATTAACAATGTTGATAAAATAAATGAAAGCATTTATTTGTAATGTACCAATTTTTTCAGATTTATATCACTCGATTCCAGAATCTCTTTAATCAAACTAGCACGATTAGCAAAATCAAACTGGATTTTTCTCTGTTGGAATATTTATTTATTTTATACTAAATTGTACCATTAAAAATAATTTTTTACTATTAATTTTGTTGATTTTTAATCTTGTTTTTTTTTTTTTTATTTTTTAGTCTACTAGTCTAATATTAAGCTAGCAGCGCCGATTTTTTTTCAAAATGGTACATAGTACAAAATTATCTTTAATAGTATAATTTAGTATAAAATATTCCACTAAAGTTGAGTTTGCTTACTTGATCCTGCTAGCTTAATAAAGGTAATAGAGGTTTCAGATTATTATTTTATGAAATTTTGACGTATAAATTTATATTTGCCTTAAAAAGATTAAATTTCTCTGAAAATATGATCTAAATACTGAAAGTGATTTAAATAATGTGACAGCTCTAATTTTATTAATTATTTAAAAGCGAGCTTAATTTATTAATAATTCCATAATTGATTTGCCACCGAGGAAGAAATTTTTGGAATATAATTTATTTCCATCTACTAAATTCTGGAGATAAGAATAACGTAGAAAGTTGATTCGAATTTTCTAAGATTTCTGGGAAGTAGTTAGTTTTACAGAAATAAATGATCGATCTCTCGCACAAGTTTGACAGGCGTCGTTTAACAATCTTGAGTGATACCGTCATCGACCGAATCAGCTTACAGCTCGTATTCTTGGCACTGGGTTATAAAAACATTGTTTTGGTTCTATCTTCATCTGAAACGGTTCCGGCATGGAATCCACACACCCATTAGGAATTTAAATGTTTTTTTTCTTCTCTTTATGTCTCTTTTTTCGTAGACTCTCCCCGTTCCGTCACTATCTTTTCCTCGCTCTCATTCAGTTGCAATCCGTTGATGCAACTCGTTGAATTACGACTTTCGTAATTCAACGCCGCTTCCAAAAATAGGTCCAGGAAGAATCTATATTTGCGTCGCGGCAGGTCTGTGCGACATTATTACTTTTATAGGCATCTATAGAGTGTCTTGGAACAATGGATTATTAATCGTAGTACGTAAGCAAAGAAGAATAATTTTTCCTATAAAGTCGAACTTTGCGCACGTAAATAGGAAAAATAGTATACGATACTCGTGCGCACGTAGGTCATCCCGCACTCGCTTCGCTCGTGCGGGAACGACCTACTTTGCGCACTCGTATCGTAATGTACTATTTCGGATCTGTCATTGACAATTTTCGAAGTTTCGAATTTTCTAAAAGCTAAAAAATTTTAATAAAGAGCAAGAAGTAAAAACTTTTTAAATTTATAATTTGAATTTCGATTTAACACAGATTGTATTGAAAATTGTCATTTACTTAAATCAAATAAAATCAATATAACATCGATAAAATATCAATATCAATATAAAATATCATTATATAATAAAATATTATTATATAAATAAAATATCAATAAATGAGAAAATATGAAGTCCAAAGTCAGTTTTATTATTAGGAGACAAAAATAGTGCTAGTTGATTCGGAGCTAGAATGCGGAAGGAACGATTTTGCTGAAATATCTAAAAATTTAACTAGATGCAGATTTGAAAATAATTTTGTGGAGCTATCAAAATAATTATGTAGGAATTCGAGCATGAAAGAAAATTTTAATATTCTGGCAATCAGTTTGAACTTTCTACAAAATTATTTTGATAGTACAACAAAATTATTTTCATCAATCTAGCTTAATTTTTAAATACATCAGCAAAACCGTTTTTTCCATACTACACTGATTTGGCAATAAATCTCTGTTTCGCGTTAAAAATTTAAGTTTGGAAATTCCGATAAATCACGAATATGCGATATATCACGAATATTTAAATTCTCGTGCATGCTAAATTAATCGCATCGACGAGTCCACAGATAAAGGAAAACGAGAGAGTTCAGAGACACCCTGTACAGATCGCGACTTTATAATTCCCGTGAAAGCATTTATTGGAGCGTAGCTAAGAAATACGCATTCTCAAACGAAAAATCTTTTCAGCTGGCGTAATTCTCTCGAATAATTCCTTGACTCTTGTCCCGCCTTCTCTCTTCGGCTTATCCGCTTTCGAGGATATAACTGCTTGCACATAGGTGAATGAAGGTCTTCTGGATGTTCGCGAACGGGTTGTTAGCGCGCAAAAAGTCCCGTCAGTATTCCTGTTTCTCGAGTTTTAATTGGTGCCGTGTAATGCGTTTGTACGACGTATTATGAGACACTGCGCACATTATTAATTCTAAGTCTATAGGGCGGCTCAGAAAATGATAAAATCAGGATGTATTCGTTAATTGAGTCATTTTAGCTTATTATCTGATCTGATTAACTTCTATTAGTCAATATTAAACATTCCGGTAATTAAGCTATCAAATTAATTTATTTATTACGTTAGTTGCTATTATTATACTCTACTATATATACTCTTACATGTAAATTATCATGTAGTAATTTAGAAATTAGAAATTCCTCGAATTTAGAAGTACTACACGATACATGCTTAATAGTGTATTGCTTTATTCTATTATCTATACTCTATTAATATATTTACTAATTTACATATTGTTATTATTGTTGGCCAGAAATTTTATGAGTTTTGTCGCAAGTAATTTGTGCAATACATTTCCAAAATACAGTAGGTTTTTCTCGGTGCACCCTATACGTACACGTTGGAGAAAAGATCTTCCTTGCACCATATTCGTACTCGAGTTTTAATTGCGTCGCATAATGCATTCATACAACACGTTACGAGACATTGTGCACATTAGTATACTTCTAATTGGTTACTCTTAAAGCAAAAATTAGTTCACAGCCGAGAAATTTCTCGCAAAAAAGTAACTCCTAAATAGTTTTATAACTATTATAAATAAATGGAGCGTCTTTCTTCATTAATTATCTTATTTATTCTTATTTATTCTCAATACAAGTATTATCATTATTATAATTATTATTATTATACAACAAGATTATAAGATTATGAAAAATACTTCCCCGCGCTAGAAATAATTAGTCAAATTAACATCAATATCAATAGCTAATGATGTCGATTTGATCACTTTCTGATTGGATTGTGATCGCTCAGGTTGTTATGTAAAACGTTTATATTTTTGCAAAATTTTATCAGTTCTTTTACAAATAAATATTTCCCAAGTATTAATATTCATAAAATCGTTCGGGCAAAAAATAATTACATAAAAATTAGATACAAACAATCATAAAAAACTGATCCTTTTTATCGTCCCAATTCGAATGGTTCATCTATTGCAGAATACTATAACATTTATTTATATAATATTATATTTGTTATTACAAATTATGTACACGTTTTGAAGAAAATCTGTTTCACCGTCACTTTCGTAAAAGAAAAGTGCGTTAATCATCTTTGCGTGCTCATTAAAAACGTGTTCGACCGTAGATACAAATGGCATGGCGACGGATCGTTAAATCGTGTCGCGATTATTTTACGCTATGAATTTGCATAAATATCTTTCGGTCTTACGAGTCTGCAAATCGTAACGTCAGTTATACTCGGATCGTGACTTTCCTGGCAATCTATCTGTCACGTTTAGTTAGTCTCTTCCTCGCCTGCCTCTTTTTCCTCCCGTTTCTTCTCACCGACGGAGGTGGAGGGTTGCGTCATCGCGTGCAGAACTTTGTGTAGGATTTTATGGTCGGCAGAGGTGCTCCAAAGTCCCTCGTACTATCCGGTTTGCACAGCGTAAAAAGGTATTAATCGCTCTGGCTTATTAAGTGCGCGCGCTCTTGCGGGACGTTATCGGATAAATTATTACCGGGACATCGGGATTAATTAACGGAGGCGTATCGTTGCGCTGATGGAAGCGGATTTAATGCCGCCCGCTCGGTATAGGAAGAGCAAATAAAGACTTAACACTCCGTACGTGCGTGTACAGTTCCTGATTTTTGTTATTTTTCGGAGAAACTGCGACTTCCAGATTTCATAATCGCCCATAACATATATGTATTTTTCAAATCAGTGTTATTTAGTGTGAGGCTGGTATTGCAGTTAAGAAGAAAACCAACCTTCTTAAATATTCCAGCTTGTTTTGATCGAACTTGTCGGTTCCATCGGCCAAAGTTAATCGCTCTAACACTCGTTCTCTTCGTTTTTCTTTTTGTACGGACTGAAACGATCTCGATTTTACATGGTCGTTCGAACGATGTCGAGACGTCCGCGCGCATTCCGAGGATTTCGTCGTTCGGTCGCAAGCATGTCGCCGACGCTCGACAGATTTTCGATCATCCGGTTGTTTTACTTGTGCGTTGATACGAAACAGGTACGTCGGGGTGGGAATTTATAGGCGTTAATTAATGTTGTTCATTAGGACTGGTCGCGCGCGTCTCGGTAGCCGAATTCGAACTGCCGAAGACCACCGATTAGGTGGTGGCTGTAGTACGCGTTCCCCGGTAGACCACACAGGACGAGCGTACACTCGCGTATCTCGCGATACTGAAAAATGTCGCCCACACGCCAAGGGACGCGGAAATGTCCCGTGAGAATCTATTAAAACTCCGGTAATTGTGACATGCCGTTTCGCACAAGTCCGGTACAATCTCGCGGTCGCGAAAGTACGAGGAGTTTTCGAGTTTAACGAACTTTTATCTCTTTCAAAGCTATTACAAAGCGATGTCACCCCAAAATAGATTTAAGAACGTTTGTTATTTCTAATATATAAAGAACTTTCCGCAATTTTTCTTCAACTTCTCTTTCAACACTTTGTAACAAATGGAAACACAAAAAATTAAAAAAAATTCTTATATTTATTTATTACAATTAGAAATATGAAATATTTTCTGTTACTAATTGTAAGAAAATCGATTTCGGCGAACTTTTATCGGGAAAGAATTTGAGGTTTGCCTTTTTCTTCCTCGTAACTTATCGAAAAGTGGGTCTGATGAAGCGGTCTGATTAGCAGACTTGATTTATCGCTTCTTTATACATATATCTGGCGCTCGCAGTAACGGGCGTCTTTCCTTTTCTCCCTCTTCTTGGCTCGCGGTCTCGTTAAAATTTATTCATGATTCGGCAGTGCGGCACCCTTACTTCTCCCGAGAGACTGGTTCGACTGGTCGCGGTTCAAATATTCGTCGAGACCCCGGCCTATTTTCCGCGTAACGCGATAGGGGCTTAATACCACTTGTGAACCGGTCGCGGGGGTCTGATTTATCGAACGGCGGTATCGACTTTGTTCGGCTAATCCCCCGCGTTTCTCTTCGAGCCGTTATCGCGGCGCTCTTTCATTGGCCCGCCGACGTGCACCGGGTACTTTGCATGTTAAAGAGTACAGTAACGAGTCATCAAATCGGCCTTACCGAGAACTTTTAGAAAATTGCGTCCCCTGATTGATGGCGCGAAATGTACGAGAGTTCGCGTCGCTGCGATTTTATGAAGCGCGTATTCCTTCTTATCTCTCAGAACATCCTACGAATAATATATAACTTTAACACTTGGGGAGCCTGGTAGATTTTAAATTCGGGTAAGCCTTGGCCGAGGAGAATTCCGTGTAGTTCGGAAGAGTGACGCACATCACTCCGGTTTTGTAGGCGTACGCCTGTCTTTCTTCGTGCCTTTAGCTTGTATTGTACAATGGATTACACGGCATCAGCGTGGCATGGAGAAAGAGAAAGAAAGCGAATCGCCCACCTCTGAAACTAATAAGTATTGTCCATCAGGCGCATTGTTTTGGTGCCCACGTAGGGCGTACAACATGTTCGAGATACGAGTTACACTTTAGATCGCTAATGTCGTTAGGCCATCGGATCGACCTTATTAGAGCGTGTCCCGTAAAAATCTGATAAAACTTACTCATTCGATTATCAACGTTACAGCGATAATTAAATTTCTAAACTAAATTTTTAATAAAATTTGAGATTAAATTAGAGTGTCTCGAAGAAGTAAAATTAACATTATCAAGCAATGTTTTGATTAACATGAAGATTTTATCCAAAAACAATTTAGTTCACAGTTATTTTCAACACTTTTAATAAAAAGAATGATTTTACTGAAATATCTAAAAATTTAGCTAGATACAGATCTGAAAATAATTTTGTGAAACCGTCAAAATAATTATGTCAAACTTGCTAGAATATCAAAAAACAGCATTGCTTATTATACCAGAACATTCTACAATCTAATTATTTTGATAGTCCAACAAAATTATTTTTAAATCTGTAGCTGGTTAAATTTTTAGATACTTCAGCAAAATTCTTTCTGCGTATTATTAATTATATACCAAATATTCTATAATTTGAATATTCGTCGTTTTCAGACTCACATTCCTTATTTATCTATGGCTTATTATAAATTTACAATATACCTCAGAAACAATATACCTCACAAAATTCGACAAATATTTATTTACAAATTTATTTACGAATATTTATTAGTTATCATTCCTTGCGACATTAAATATATGTGCTTGCAATACGGACCGTTTCCAATTTCACATTAATTCATGATTGATGCGCCCATAATTCTTGACACAATTCCCGATTCTGCTTTACGGGCTTTATTTAAGGCACTTTAAAGTGCTCGTTACGACTACTCGCATTTTAATTTTTACACTCCTAAAGTGCCATAAATCAGTTTCGCAAGTCTCCGATGCCTTAACGAGGCTAGTTATTACTTAATATTTTACACGGTCGATTTCCCTGCATAAGTTCGCCAATTGACTTAAAGTTATAACTAGAGTCACATAATACAATCAGCGCCTTTATACTGAAAACCTTATTTCGTGGTCGCTTTTCACAAAATTATACCATGACATAATATAGCGAAATACTAGAAATTATGAATAGACTTCTTTGACATTTAGAGTTAGTTACATATTTTTATGATACATGTTAACAGCTTACTAAAAATGTATATTATATGTTACGAGTTACGACTTTTATTTGTTAAGTTCTCAAATCTTTTCTTACCGATTACTCTCGAAAGACAAACGAGTCCTGGGTCGTGTGTGTGAACTGTTCGTTAGTAGTTACTAGTTAGTCGTACCTTTGGTACCCAGGATCCATTCTTCTAGGGCCTCCGTTGTTCGCCTTCCGCCACTATTTACATAACACTCGTAAGCGTCATGTTTCGGGTTTAACCACTTCGAGAAATCATATTAACCAAATACTGCGATCGTTATATGCGCATGAAATATATTACCGCGAGACCCCCTCGGGATGCGTTCAATGGAATGTAGAAAGAGAGGAAATGGTCCTCTTCCTCCACTTCTCCCTTCTCCTTCTTCACTTTCTGTGTTCGCAGGGATCTATCGCATCTCTGAATTCTTTACGGTTCCTATTCAATCTCTTTATCGCCCCCTTGACTCGAGAATTCCATTCTTGGATTTGTATGTAACGTGCGACGCGTGGGAGTCCCGAGCTGTTGCAAAAGAATGCACCTGCATGCATCCTTTTCCTTCCTGAGTTTCCTGAAAAAAAAAAGAATTCAATTGACAAATTCAATACAACAGTGACTTAATCCGTTTTTAGAAGAAATTTTAGAAATCTGAAAATATCAATTTTAAATTTGAAGGAATTATATGTTTTGTTTCTGTCAAGCTTTTCAAAAACAGCAAAAATCAATGCACTTAAGTTTCCAATTCAAAAGAGTTTTATTATAATTTTTATAATTTTTATTATATTATCCAAATATAATTTTTATAATGCTTTAAATAATCACATAACTCTATTTTCATATGGATTATACGAAGATTATACAAATAAATAATCGCATCTGCTTCTTTATACACGCCTGTATCCCAGGGGAGGACATCGCGGTGGTTGAATATGAATCAAACGATATTCAGCATTGTTTTCGCGATAAATTACGAAGTTATCCCGCATAAATTGCATACTGATGTCCGGCTCGAAACAGGAGGGAAGCCGGGAGAAGAGCGGCGTCCCCCCTCGTCCCTTCTCCTTTTGGGCGCGAAATAAATTGGCCTTTATATTAGCGCGAGCCGCGGCATAAATCCCGAATGCTCATTGTATCGGCCCCCGTGGGTGTACGACGCTGTGCACACGTGGGCAAAATCCGCTTCCCTCGGCCGTCGCAAAAGTGGCGCGAGATCGCGCGGGTGGAGGAAACGCGGAAGAAAGGGAGGAGAATTTTATCTGACGCGGCGGTGTGGCACCGTGTAGATTGTTGTAACACGCATTGCACTATCAAGTTGGTTGACATATGGGTATGGGTATGGCCACGTGGGAGACCGGAACTGCAGTGCGGTGATCGAACTTAGAATTATGCGTGTGAAATAAAATTTGACTTCGCAAAATGGAATTTCGAAAGAAACGTTAACTCGGAAAATGTAGCAAAGAACTTTTGGATGAACGAAATCGCGAACTTTCTAGGTTTCTCGTATCTCGTATGCTGCTGCAATCTTGCGCGTTTGTCACTCTCGTATTTCGCAGCACTTTAAATTTTGAGAAAAATGGATATACATATAAAAAAAATTGTTGGGTTGAAAAGACTGATCATTTACATCGAGAAATTATTTCATAACAAAATTACACCTATTAAAGTAACTTTGCATAAAAAGAAGATTTTGCTGAAAGATCTGAAATTTTAGCTGAAAATTAATTTTGTTAAACTATCAAAATAATTATGTAGAACAAACTAGTTGCTGGAATATGAAAATTTTTTGTAGTATAGCTCATTATTTTTAATGTTCCAACAAAATTATTTTTAGATCTGTATCTGGCAAAATTTTAGATCTCTCAGCAAAATTGTTCTTTCCGTGTGCTTTCACAAAAAAATAAAAGAGAGGGACTTTGTGAAATATCGGGCACAAATAACCGTTTTGTCATCCTTGTTCGTATGTCAGTTTACATTGTCGGGTCGACATTTCAGCGACATGACACACGCTATTTGCGCCAGTTGAGTGTACACAACATCACAAGTCTGGGTAGGAGGCACCATCTTCTTCCCACGTACTCGCTGACGAAAGTCGCGTTAGAGTGAGACGCGCGCACGTGTGACCGATAAAATAAATGTTCGCGTTGATCTGGGGATGTTAAGTGACTTCCGCGCATAAGTCCGCAGTCGCCTTTAGCCCGATTTTATGTGACCCGTGCAGCAGTAAACCGGCGCCTACGTTTTAAACCGCGATTGAGTCCAGGAACTGGCAGAGAAGGACTGTAAAATTGGAGCCAAACGACAATCGGCAGGTGCCGGTTTCTAAATCGGACGGCAGATTGACGAGTTTCGGTTATCGAAAATTACTAGACAAGAGAGAAACAATTCTCTTCTTTGATAACATTCTATTCCTTTTATTTTACCTTTCAAGAATTCATATACAACTTTATCGTACAGACAAAATAATATTCGCCATTGAAATTCTTCTCTTACAAAAATTTAATATTGGAAGATAGTGATTAATTATTTATTTTGAGTATTAAAAGTATTATTGTTCCGTTTCTTTTAAATCAAAATATGTAATTTACATTATTAAATTGACAACTATTAAAATAGATTTCTGTACGGATATTGACATCAAGTTCAATATTTATATTTGTGCACGAAAAGAAGAACGCTGAAGTAAGTAAAAATTTTTAGATAGATATCTAAAAATAATTTTGTTGAACTATCCAAATAATTACGTAGGAAATTCGTAGCATGACAAGCAGTGCTGCAAAAAGTTTGAATATTCTAGCAAGCTTGAACGTCCATAATTATTTTGATATCCCAAAATTATTTTCAGATTTGTATTTAGCTAATTTTTAAGATACTTCAGCAAAATTGTTCTTTCCATGTGTTATTTTAATATCTGATCTCTGATTATTTTGATTTATTAAGAAATAATTTACATAAATTATATGTTATATATGAAAATAAAAAAGTTACTTTTTTTAAATTGATTTGCTACGAATTGCAATCGCGGGTGTAAGAATTATACACTGTTGAGGGGTCTTTAGGCATATGCGGGTTGCAGTAGGCGACTTGCACGCGTACGATACGTCGAGAAGATGCCAATTTATATTCATCGATAAATCGCGGTTACCGGCGCGGCCACGAGTGAGGCGAGGTAATTTGCCGAAG
Organism: Cephalotes varians; assembly: GCA_037157785.1. Lineage (NCBI taxonomy): Eukaryota > Metazoa > Arthropoda > Insecta > Hymenoptera > Formicidae > Cephalotes > Cephalotes varians. Next base: position 334,703 of record JANQDE010000041.1, on the reverse strand, counting down.
AAACGATTCTAGGGGATTATCCGCGTTATTTATTATTTATCAAGATATACTCGAGATAAATGGCAATAAATAATACTGCAACCACCGTGAAATCTTTAAGTGTTGTCATTACGCATTGTACTGCATTCCAAAGGATCCGTTTGCTTACGTATCGTTCAGTATTCCGTGATCGCTTTACCTTCCTATATCTATACACGTATGTAAATACAAATATAGTGTACATATTTACAATTATTCAAAAATGGATAAATACATGGAAAAACGGTTTTGCTGAAAGATCTAAAATTTTAGCTGGATACAGATCAGAAACGTAATTTTATTAAACAAAATAATTATAGAACGCTCAAATTAAGTTAGAATATCAAAATTTTTTGCTCATTATTTTTATTTCAACAAAATTGTTTCGATGATCCACTATTATTTTCTGTATCCAGCAAAATTTTAGAACTCTCAGCAAAATTGTTCTTTCCATGTATATTAAAATAATTTATATCGCAACAATATATCTATAAAGAATCAGACGGCTTTTAAAAATATCATTCTAATTTTATTCCTTTTTCTCCCCGAAAATTTTCGAACTTAGCATATGACATAGATGTGACTTTTAGAATATTTATAAGAAGAAGCACTAATAACGTTAATAGGATTATCTATGATTTCATACTTAAATTATCGGCGGAAATGATTATGAATAGATTTTACGATTGGATGAATGTCGGAAGCTGGCTAAAAATATTCGAGCCACCTTTCGTGAAACAAGTAGGGCATATATAGCGGCAGCGGTCATTGCGAGACGTTTATCGCTCCACGGGTTAATACAAGAGGCTAACGTTAACGAATCGACAGGATTTACGAAACATATGTGGCTTCGCCGGGCTCGATCGTATTTCTTTCCTCATGCGAGACCGAGAGACGCGCACGCGGCCGAAAAGTACCTTCGTACTTCGTGATAAATCGCGACCGTGTAGGACGATAAATCTCGCTATAGCCCGACCACTCCGTATTTGTCTCCAGCCTTTTAGTATATTAATAAGCGATAATATATTAGCGCACGATCGCGGAGAAAGAAATTGCTCATGGAATATCACGCTTAATTTTTCAGTCATACTTCATTATGTACAGGATATCCCACCGTCTTCGATTATAATTTTTAATGATGAATTTTGTGATAAATTCGGGATCGAATCCTCCGGAGAACCCTTTTTTGGGAAGAGATTAATAGAAATGTTAATCAGAGCGTAATAAGATAGCCATCTTTGTTTTTCTTTTTAATGTAGAGTAAAAACAGATTAAAAATACATTCTTTTTAATGTAGAGTAAAAACAGATTAAAAATACATAGTATTAAATGTTACTAGAGAAGGTAAAATAGCAATACGTTGATTTTATTATTAGATGCACACAAACGCGATTCTTTATATTACCTAAACCTTTTTTTTAATGATCTCTTCCTTACAAGTTTCTAATTAATCATCATCGATCTCTGTATCGGAGTTCTAACCGACATTTGTTAATGATGACGAGAGATAAAAAGGTAGTCAGAGGCCGCCGACGCGGTATCCACTTTCCTCATTACCCACTGCGCAAGGTCGTTTATACAATCAATCCTCCAAGTATTATGATACTTCAACATTATTAGCCTCTTTTACCTTTCAACAACAATATTTATTATTCAACAATAATATTTTAGATACTTATCATAAAGGATTACCACGTTTTATAATGCATCTAAATAAGTACTAAGTAACAATAAAATATTATTTTATATATAAAAATTGAAAGAGTTAAGAATTATTATTAGTTTTAAATTTTGCACTTAATTAAAATTTATTAATATTAATTTTGCGCAAAGTTTCAAGGATTACCGAGACCATTCCCTTTTTTTCTTTATCCTCAATGTTTCAAAAGATTTTCCAATTTGAATTAAAATATATTGTGATATAGAGTATATTTTTGTGTCACGCAATTGTGCCGTTTAACTAAGCAACGCATGAGGGAAGTTCTGACATGGAAATGGAAATTGACCGCTTTGCTAGCCGCGGATGTGCATTTACGACGAAAGTAATTACGAGTTTCCCCGTCACTTCCTTGCGGTCGGTGTTGTGACTGTTTCTTCGCCGCAGACGATGTGAGCGATGACAAGGAGTCGCGGACCCAGTGGGAGGTCTCAACAATGGCCATCCGCCTCCGAGTCGAGTGCGCTGCTACCTGGAGATTCTTGGCTCGTGGCGAGGCTAGCGGTGGCTTGCGAACGCGATCGAAACTTGTTCATCCACATCAGAAAAAAAAGAGAGAGAGAAAGAGAGAGAGAGAGGAAAAGAAAGGGAATTTTAAATTCTTCTTCACAATTTTAAATTATTTTTTATAAAGTCAAACAGTTTCGTCAAACATTAATATTACTAGCAGAGAGATATATATTAATAAACAATTGATTTTTTACATCATGTTTTAATTAAACATATTTTATTTTATTTATTGTCCTAATTACAAAATAAGCTATTTAACGTCGCTATAAAATCGATAATATTTTAGACACGAATCTCTCAAAAAAGTCACGTCGTTGATTAAGTGTGAAATTGGAATAATTAGGTAGAATCTTTGATTGTTCGCTTCGATATTGGCTCGGGCCCTTTCGTCGAGCTTGAACGAAATTCAACTGAACCGTGCACCGTCCGGGCAGTTGAGCCTCTCCTCTGGAAGTGAGACAGACCTCCTTACTGATCGTAGGTGGTCCCCGCCGTCGGACGCAACGATTTTAAATTAAAATTAAAGTCAAGCGTTCTTATGGTCCTTACGCTCGACATCGCCGCCACCCGCGTAACAATGTTAATGGCCCCGCAATGCCAAAATTGCGAGTCCTGTCCTCCCATAAGCACACGCATCGGAGGATCCTGCGGGGCCGCAGGAGCATGAATGTACCACATTTATATCGCCACGAGGTTTTCATCAACACTTATTTCAACATTGAATATGTTATCGTTCTTGAGAAAGATTCTCTTTCTATAAAAAGAGAAAGTGCATAATGTCTGAAACATAGTGTACATATCGTAGTTGATGATTCAACCTTCCAGCAGAAGTGATTGAAACAGGAAGTTGTTAAACTTTCTATGTATTTAGTTTATTCTATCATGAATATTTAGTTTTTGTATAATTTGTAGAAATTAATTGAGACGGCACATAAAATAGTTATTATTCATTATGCTTGTAATTTTGTAAAATATTTCATCAAGTCAAGTTTCCTTAAATAGAAATTATATTAATATTATATAATAATATGAAGAATATAATCTCTCTCTCTAATAATTATATTAAAAATCTTTGAAAATTAATATAAAAATTAACTTTTTATGAAAAAAAGGAATACATTATGCAACTTTTCATTTCGTTAAACGTTATATGAATTTATCATGCGAGCAATTAAAGGAAAGAAAAAAATATAGATTTCTCTGATTCACCATATTTAAGAATTACAGAAAACTTCGTTACTGAAAACGAATATCATCGTAATTTGGTTGCACGGTGATGGTACCGTGCAACCGTTTGTATCCGAAAAATACATTTTTCACATTTTGATTCGTATTTCTGCGCCGTGATTATAACGGTCACTGCCGTTTTCGAATGCGCGTCGTAGCTCAGCTTACGCGATTACAACTCTTGCATAATTTGGCATAGAAGCCCGAGGCTCGTGTGTCCGAGTGTCGATTTTTGCTCATTGTTGCCCGACACACCGACACGCCGCAAGGCGAGAGTGCTTTACGAGAGGACCGTCCTTTCTCACCGGACCGGTGCATAATTGGCTTCGTGTTTTTCGGAGTGTTACGATGTTTGTACGCGCGTCGTGTAGTCGTATCACTATTTCATAATTAGCAAGAAAGTTATTGTGCGTATCCCGCGCGTCCCCGCATGACCCGTGAAAAACGAGCAATGTGATGTCGTTATTATTTCATTAGCTGCTACGGTTACAACACGCTTCGCGACGCGACAGTTTTTTGATTGTCTTACGCCTCGTTATTACATCACATATACTATTTGCGTGTATATTATACCGGCGTGTACCAGAGTTGAAAATTGGATGAGAAAATTCTAATCTGAGAGTCCGAGAAGGGAAAAGTTGAGTAAAAAGTTGAAAAAAAGTTTAAAAATAATTGAGTCTAAAAATATTAAGGAAAATAATTGAAAAAAGAATCTATGGTTGAACGAATCGAATATCAGGAAGAAACGCAATCTGATATCGTGAAATTGAAACTCGGCATTGTCACGTCCACTTAATTAATTAATTGATATAAGATTCRGAGATCGTTCTTAATGGTTGTTTTTATTCTTAAATAATATCCCTCTTACGTTTCATTGCGATGTTACGTTATTTCCGTCCGCTATGATTTCATAAGCCGTAAACACCTTTGATAGGAACATCGAACCTTTGTTTTATCGTCGACATCGAACCTCGGCCACGGATACTTGCTTCATGTATCAAAAGGATCCGAGAGGACTCCTAATTGGCAATTAATTTAAGCTCGGGTAATCGTCGGTTTGAGTTTAACGACAACGAATACCACTCGATGGAACAAACGAACAGAAAAATTATGAGCATGGCACAACCTTGGATACGCTTGAAGGCTGGTCGTTTGCTTGTTATCGCATCGGATATTTCGCTCTAATGAAACTTAGCCAGGATAATTAGAGAACGCACAATGTGAATCTGACTATTGTATTTGAGTCAATTATTTAATCAAATGTTGATTTCAAACTAATGTGTTTATAAATTTGCAATTTTCGCATATAAGAAAATAAGAATATCTTTTTTTATGATATACTTATTATAGATATAAATGGAAGTGAATTTAATTATAAATTAAATTATTTTTTTTAGAATAAGATTCTTCTTATTTTAAAGATTCTTTTTAGACAATTTCTTGATTTTTCTAGTTTAAAATGTTTTGGAAAAAGTGAAAAATTTACATTAAAATACTTCTAACTCTTTTATACTTATACCTTCGCTAGAAATTGAATTTTGTGAAAGATTCATATTATTTCCTATTTGTCGCTGTCATAGAAGATTCGTGAGCGAGAGCTAAATGGAAACAATAAGTGAAACGTAAGCAGGCACATAATTAATTTCGCAAATTGTCCAAACCCACGTCACACATTTCACGCGCGCATAAGTCACGCATTTCATGGACAAGTGCGGCTCCTAATTTTCGTGCCACCCTTATGCCGCGCATTCGGCGCTGTAAAAATTCCGGTCTAGCTGGCTGGTCTGAAAGAGACTCGCGCGGCCGATGAATTATCTCCTCGGTGGTCTACTGATTTTATTTTGATGAATTTCAAAAGGGAGAGAGATGCCCGCGGCCATTGGGCATTAGTCACGGTGTAATTGGCGGTGGGAGGGCGGCGTACAACACGCCAACCTGCCGTCAAAGAATTCCTTGCGCGGGAATTCCGTCCGGCAAAACGCCATGCCACGTTCTTCACGATTAATTGATAAATCGATCAAGTCGCACACACATGCGTCACATTTTTTTTATGAGCCCAAATTTTATGATTTATTTTATCCTTGATTCGTTTTATCTTTGCATTCTTGAATTTATTCTTATTTCCTTTCGTGACACGTAAAATTTCTGCGCTGTAAAATTTATTATATTAAATTCTATATTAGTTAGTATTTTATTTTTATTTAAAGATTTTTTTAAACAAGATTTTTCTTTAAGATCGGAGAGATTAAACAAAATCGAGGATCACGGATTAATTTTACAAAGTTTCCTTTATTATGAAAGCTTTATATATATTATAAATTATATATGTCATGTCTAAATAGAACTTTATGTGCGTCTGAGTACATTAAAAGAGACTGAAAATTTTCTCCAATAAGTTTAATAATAAAGTTTGAGTGTTTTATTAAAAAATTAATATGTGAATGTATTTTTAATTCTATATCTGATACAACGTTAGAGGATTTTACGACACGTAGTGTCGACGGAACAATTCATAAATTTAATCTACACGAGCTCGCGAGATAACGCTAATTTCGGCGACGCTCTTTGAAGATCGCAAAAGCAAGTTTTTACGCGGATGATTTGCAACGTGAAACTAACCTCGGCGAAGAAACAGACCTTACCGTTGCTCGGATCCCTCATAAAAACTGTGCCGATAAGAATCCAGATCCCGTCTCGGGTCCTGCGAATCTCAGCGAATGCCGAATGGTTTTCAGAACCGTATAGTCTCCCCTGGTCGTAATTGCGCGGAAAGAGAGACCGACGCACGTTGGTCTTTCCGTAAACACGCAGAGCAATAAATTTCATCGTTCTTAACGATTCTTAACGTTCTGACGATTTCGAAGAAGAGCGAAAGAGAGAAAATCCATGCGCGAGCAACAGAATCGATTTTGCTGAGAAATCTAAAATTTGGCTGGTGACAGATCTGAAAATAATTTTGTTGAACTATTAAAATAATTTTGTTGAAATCTTAAAAATAATAAATAAAAAATTTTGATATTTCAGCAACTAGTTTAAGCGTTCTACATAATTATTTTGATAGTTCAACAAAATTACTTTTCTAATCTGTATCTAGCTAAAATTATAGATCTTTCAGCAAAATCATTTTTTTCCGTGTGGAAATAACGGGCATCGAACTTGCAGACTTGTACAATCTACGCTAGACAGAACACGTATGAATAAAATAGATGTAGTAAATAATAAAAGAGTTGACTATATGGAAAATACGTATATTTAGCTCTAACGTAATAGACGAGAATATATAGTATGTACGCGCTATCAAAATTGAACACGTCGAAAGAGAGACGTTATCCCACGAGCCGAAGTATAATTTACTGTTACAGCACGACGCGACACCGGTGTGAGATGCATGCGAATTTAATTAGCATATAATTATCAAATGTCGAAGGTAACATGTTCCGCGTGAATGTAGATCCCAGCAGAAATACGAGTCCTGGAGGCAATAATCTGTCCTGTAAATCACGCCTTATATCTTGATTATTTGATCGCGGATTATTCGATCTGCATACGAGAATAATAAGTATATGATAATGCGTATGTTACTGTCCCGCGAGATAATTGCGCGAGAATATCTTCTGAGATGTTGAGAGGCTGGGCAAAAGTTATCTTCTGAAACGTTGCGCTAATCCCTTTAATTTGCTCGATCCTCGAGTTGGCCGATGCGCGTTAAACACACGCTGATAAGAAAGTAATTATTTTTTAAGTAATTACTAAATATTACACGGTTAAACTAATAATTTAAATGCGGTTTCAGATGCTCGTTTTCATCTTATTACTCACTGATTTCTTTTTTATTTACCTGGTGAAATATTATAGAGTAGCGTCATACGAAAAACTGTTGTCCAAAACATCACATTAAGTTTTCTGCATTAAATTTTATTATTAGCTTTAAAAACATCGTTAAAGACACCGTTTATATTCCTTCGTATGTCGCTTGCGCTTTCTCCCGCGTTTCCTTACGCGCCGTCCCATCCTTTCTCTGCACGGTGTAATTCATGCCGTTGGAACATTATATGCAAATCCGCGTTAATTTCGCGCATGGTGGGAGGAGGGGTCCTCTCGGCGAAGCGGGACACGTCGAAGTGGCGCCACGGCATTCCGCGATCGTCAATTTCGTGCAGCCGCCTGGCGCTCGTCCCACGCGTTTCCACGGTTTTCAGCTTGCTCGTGTGTGGCAGTCCCTACCGTGTCCTTTTTTTTTCCCCCTCGAAGCCTCTCATCCTTCCCGCCTAACCTTCCTCCTCTCGTCCCGAGTCTCCGCCGTCGCTTCTTGCCTTATCCGAGGCTCTTTAATTCGCGCGCGTGGGCGCGCACACCGTTCCGTCCTTCTTCGTCTCGTTAAACTCACGTTAAACGCACGTCGGTCTCCCTTTCCGCTTCGGTCCCTTCCTCCCGTCGATTTCTCTCTCACGCGCTGCACACGCACGCCAAAAAGCACGCGTGCCTTTAAACCGCTACAATCGCGTGGCCCCTTGGAAGCTAATGCATTCGATCGTTGATTTATGCACTATCTGCGTCGAACGCATCGGGACTCTCCCCGAGTATGAAATTAATTTCGTACATGCCCCGTTGGTCTCGCGGCCGTGTAACTATCAATAATAAAAGGTGGGCCTTACTCCGTCCTTTCTACGCGGCCCTTCCGATCACCCTCTTCAGCGCTGTTGTTTCATCCCTCACTCATTGTGTATCCGCGTTCCTCGTAGCATTTTTCCCATCCGCGCGCTCACTTAATCGATTAGGCGGTTATCCATCTTCCTCGCATTCGATATTTATTAAGTTTGCAGACGAATGAAATGAGTAGTTTATCTAAGTGGCTGTAGGATCATAATTACGTGTGTACAGGATATAATAAAATATAGCTTATAATTTGTCACAAAATTTCGAAGTTTGTAGATAAGTTTAATGAAATGTGTATAAATATACATGCAAAATTGCGATTAGTCAACGTTCATCATGTTTTTAATCAAGTCATAAGCCCTACGCTAGAATTATCTGTTCGCATTTGATACTGCTGTCACTCACGTCTTTGATATTCTTGATAGGAAAGAAACTCTGAAAATTATGCAATGCGATATTTTATATAATGATTGCACTTTCCTCTCAGACCGAGTGTACACCGGCAAATTTCGCTTCTCGGAAGTGTAGACTTTCATGATCTAGAGTCGCTCTCGAAGCAAGAGTGCTTTACGAGTAACTATCAAGTCTCGCGCAATCGCCGTTAATTGACACGACTTACGCCAGCCTAGTTATCAACGTGACTCCCGTGATTTCGCGCGCTAAATTACGGGGGGTACCGTTAATTAAATTTTTAAGTGATTCATAGCGCCTTTCTCCCCCACCTTTTGGAAACGAACGAGGAACTTTGCCTTTCTCTTTCGCGCTCGTGGCGAACATAATAAAATGCATTCGTGTCACGTAGGAAGAGAAAGGCGGCGGACGCTGCGCGGAAGCGTCCAAGTTCCAGAATCCTGATACACATGTCGCGTTATTAATATCAGCCGCGCCGTGGTTCACGATCTTGTTCTCTCGTTCCCTTTCTCTCTCTCTCTCTTTCTTTTTGCCTTTCCATCTTTCCTTCGATTCTCCTTTTTTATGCCCTGGAATCTCGTTTCAAAGTGTATAATCTTGCGCGCGAAGTTTGGGGACACGACGCCACCCGGCAATCTGCATACGCTTACACTCCGACGAAGTCGAGTTTCGTAAGAAAAGAAAAAAGAAAAATGTGTGCCGGCTCACATGGGAAATTTCATATCACGCGAGCTGTCGTCGAACGCCTATATACGTATTTCTCAAACCGTTAAGTACTATTACATTTAGAGAAAACACTGGATTGTCTTTTCGTGATACGAGGAACTTTCATGTCACACTTGTGAAAATTGTAAACGGATCTGAAGTGTAATTGTATAAAAATATATAATCGGTCGCATAATCTGTAATTAACTGTAACTTCTCAAAGTTCTTTAATTTCAAACCTTTAGGATGTTGAGAATTACAATTACCTTCATTTGTTACACGATTTTATTAAAGGATCTAAAAATTTAGCTAAATCTGAAAATAACTTTATTGAACTAAAATAATTATGTGAACGTTCTCTCAAAGTGATTGCTAGAGTCAAAATTTTTTGCAGCATTGCTTATCATGCTTGAGTTTCTTACATAATTATTTTGATGGTCTAACAAAATTATTTTCAAATCTGTATCTAGCTAAATTTTTAGATATTTCAGCAAAATCGTTCTTCTCGTGTACACATTCTGATTTTTTTATTTTGTACGCAAATAAGCAGGACCTTACGAGATTTAATAGTGAAACTGTGCCTAGCGGAAGATGCACGTATCTTTTCGCGTGATAAAGCTAAGCCTGCGCGATATCTTTTGCGAGAGTCTTTTTTTCCATGGTGTAGATTACGAGGTATCGATCGCCCTGTGACTAATGGTCGTGTCTGATATCTCGCTATTCGATCTCGCTCGACAGATTCGTGATCGTTAGGGATGACTGTCCGATCATATAACGTGCCGTGTCTAGTACTTCTCGCGAGGTTATGCGCTTCTCTCACGAGTATCAAATACCGATCGCTTCGATCGCTTCATGTTATACGAAGAATTCGCAGGCTCGCGCGCTTATCGTGAAACACGAGTTTTAAAAGTACAATGAAGTTGAAAAACAGTCTGCAACAAAAGAAAAAATATTAGTTGTCTGGAGTTTTAATTCGGCTACCTTAAACGCGCGTTCAGGAACGAAAGTTCAGATCTTCGAATGAGATATAATTTAAGATTTGAAATTCAATACACAAAAAACGTATTTTTTATATTATTTATGCATAAAATACAATTTGATTTTCAAATTGGATATCTAATATAAAATTTTAATTCTAAATTTTTAAAGTTTTATTTTTTTCTAATTTTTTAATAGTTTATTTACATTATTAAAAAAATAAAAATTTAATTCATACAATTAAAGATGTGCCGTAATTTATATATAAGAAATTAATTAGAATTTTGCAAATTTGTCTATACATAAATAATAAAAGAATTAAAATCAATTATATTCTTCATGATTTGATTAATTTCACAAAAATTAAATTACGTCGTGTTAGTAAATAATGCAAGAAATAGGTCAGTTGGACTCAATTATGCATTACTTCCGACATCCAATTCTGCATTGGGTCTCTAGCGAGGAATCATTTCTCCTACAAAACCAAGCACGTAGAATGTTTTTCTCATGAGCTCACGACGACGCACCATGGAGACTCGTTTGGATCGCGTTTGGGAGGTAGACCATACCTCCACCTTCCATATATGTAATGACCGAGGTTCGCGAAAGACGAAAGAGAAAAAGAAAGAGAGGGAAGAGCAAGAGAGAGAGAGAGAGAGAGAAAGACACTGAGAAAGGAGGAGAAATGAGAGAGAACATATGAAAATAGAGGTGGGAGCAGAAGATGCTAGCGAGAGAAAGAGAAAGAAAGAGGGGGACGCGCACGGATCCCGGGGTCCGGGAGTACTGGGCCCCACCTAGACGCGTGGGACCGACACCCACGATTCCCCGGCATCAACGTACCGACTCTCATCGCGTACACGCAGCACTTACATACATACAGGCTTTTACGACGGGGGAGACAGCCTGTCGGAGTAATAAGAGAGGCCCTGGCCACGCGCGCCGGGCCCGACCAACCACTTGCGTTCAAGAGTCGATCTCTCCCTTTCTGCGAGGTCGCACGCAGACGTTACTCTTTAGCCTCTGATCTTGCCGATGGTCGATACGATCTAGGCCCCGATCGTGCAATCGCAATCAAAGATCGATCACATTTGCGAGAATTGCATAGGTACGGAGCCCTATAAAGGATAAAAGTAGTAAATGAGAGTTTGCAATGACTCAAGAAGAGAATTTGAGGAAATCACAAAAAAAATATCAAGACATAATATTGTAATTATACTAATTATATTATATTAATTTAATTAACATTGATATTTGATAAAAAACTAGAAAGAAAAGTTTCGCTGCAAGCTCTGTAAAAAGTTTCATGTACAACATGAATTTATAGAAATTAATCTCATTAAAAAGATAATAAAGTTACTCCGAAGCGACATTAACGAAGTTTGCTCAGGAAACTTTGTATATTAAATATTTATTAAAATATAACGTTTAATGACGTTTAATTGATATTTTTACTTATTTATCTATTAAAATTATTTAAATTGAAATTTATCCAATTACTGTCCTGTAAAAAGAAATATGAAGATCTTCGGTGAAATGTTGAACAACATTATCGAAAAAAAATAAATCATTTTCCGAGAAAGTATTTTATCCCTCATCGTTAAAGAGTTAAATAAATCCTAACTGTATTGCACGTTACGATAACGTATATTGGACACCGAAGAACTAATTGTTCCCCAGCGCGCGAGGGTCTATTCATGGTGAGATTATTCTTGATTCCTGGACGATTTATTATTTCAGATCGAAAGCTGATCTCCGGCGTTCTACACGTGTTGCCTGTTGGCTCAGCGAGCTTTCTGATAGGGAAGACAGATCGCCTGGCTGGAATTGGACGTGGATCCGCAGGAAGCGAGTAGGAGGGTAAGCGATGTTACACTCTCTTGTCGGAACGTAATAAGTGCGCAAAGTGACGTCTCCTCCGCGAAAGGTGCAGTGAATAATTGCGCTTGAAAGACGCGTTATTTAATTTTGGAAATGGCTCATTATGCGCTCGGGCCACGTGGGCGTGATGCTACGAAAAGGCATCGCTTGGACGTTTCATCGAACGTAAATCACACAAATAATTTTGCAAGAAACCAAAGATATTAGAGAAATGCGATATCGAGTTTTTAATGGAAGTAAGCTTATTAAAAGGACGTTTCGGAAGTTTTTGCAAGAGTTTTACGTACGACACAAGAGTTTTTAATAACTTACCGGATTTGTGTCGAGCGATCATTTAAATGACAATTGAATATATTTATTTTAGATAACTATTTTCGGGATTTGTTTCTTTAAATAGCTATTTTGTGATCTCATGATAATTTTATACATGAAACACTCTAGTTAGCACACTTCTATGTGGTATTTTTCTTTTAATGCTATTAAAGAAATTTTATAAATAATAGATTTCTTAAATGAGAAATCTTAAATATATAAGCCCGTATTCAGAACACGCTTCTAAAAATGTGTTAACGCGTATTTTTGTTATTCTATTTTTATTTTATCATTCATTAAACAAAAAACAAGAATGACAAAAGCATGCGCTAACATGTTCTTTAAAAGCACGTTCTGAATACGAGTCATAGTCTATATTTTCTAATTAATTTTGCACGAATTTTATTTTAAGAAATACAATTGAAGCTTTATCAATTAAGAAGTAATTAAAATATCTAATTTATAAGATGGAGATGTGTGTATAAATTATTACATTCGACTCGTTATATTTTCTTTGATGATTCGATGAATTCGATGTCTTTAAAATTGGCTTCATATTTATTATGAATATTATTTAAAATAAGATAGATCTAGAACACCTTATGTATTTATGTAAAAATTGCAGGAATATCAAGAATAATTGCATTGTCTTATATAATTGAAAAGCGAACGACACAAGTTTTGCCGCGCTTCTTCATCAGCATAATTTTCCTTGAATGAAGTCTTCATAATGATGTCGCGTCGATGCGGACACAATGTTGTGTAGTCCATCACAAAGCATAATTATCCTGTGCGATGAACTTGTCGATAAAAACGCAACATTAATCATTGCCCGTTTATCCAGTCGCATTCATAAAGTTCTTCGTGTAGGATTTTGTTTCTAAACGCGTCAAAGCGATTGATCTGAATTCCATTTTCTACCGTTCTGTCTTTATCGAGATTCGAGTATCTCCGAGGCGGTAGGAGGAGTGTCCCGTAATCATCTGAACAACTAAATCCTTGTAGGGCTAAGTTTTATCGTCTGTCCGCGCCGGGACTTATCCTCTTTGTATTGGCGTAATAATAAATGAATATCCAGAATATATTATATGAATAATTTTGGAACCATAAGTATACAAAATTATTTTTAAAAGATAACTAAATGATAATTTTTAAATAACAATTAATATAATATTAACATTATTTGAACATAATAATAATACAGTACAATAATACAGTAGTAACACAATAATATAACAATAATTAGTATATTTATAATATAACATATATATATTTATAATATACATAATTAGTATGATTGATCATAGAATTAAATTTTTAGTGTAAGTACATAATAGAATCGTATTTGGTTCAATTTAAAATTAATTAAATTTTAACATGTATTGTCTAATTATAGATCTGATCAACCTAATAGTTAACACTAGTTAATGAAAATACGAAAAGAATTTAATACAAAAATTGTTAGACGGTCGAAAGAAAATGCGCCGTCATTTAGACATTCTCGTGTAACGTTTCTTCCTTTTACATTCAAGCCATGGAATGACGTTGCTTGTTTTAATTCTACGGGTGTGACTATAAAAAGATTAGGATTATTGCGACAGTGTGAAAGTGTGTCCAGCTTCAAAGCGAAAATATTTTGAGTCGCCTGAGTGTAAGTCGGAAGCCCGGGCAACGTACCGAATCAACATTTCACAGCAAAAGAAAGCAAGAAAGTCCTGTCATCGAACCGACCATAAATCATAATTAAACGTCAAGGAAATGTCCTGTGGCCAGGGCCTATAACTCGTCCGAGTGACTCCAAAAAGCAGTTGACCTGCTCGCCACACCTCCGCAGTCATGTTTATACTTCATTACTATTCTAACGCTGCCTCTAAATCACAACCTCGGCCTTTAAACGCCTTACTTCTCGATTCGCAACTGCGCCGCGCGATTAGATATTTTGATTTTATTCTTTGTAGATCGTGACGCATGTCTTGCGTGCTTATAAACTGAATAGAATGCGTAATGATATTCAAGAAAAATATTGTGGCAATGTTGATCTATCGGTCCCCGAAGAAGAAATTCTAATATTAAATAAAGAAAAAAATAAAGAAAAAAATGAAGAATATTTAAGTACACGGAAAGAACGATTTTGCTGAGGAATCAAAAATTTTACTGGATACAGATCTGAAAATAATTTTGTTCGATCATCAAAATAATTTTGTTGGAACTTTAAAAATAATGAACAATGCTGCAAAAAATTTTGATATTCTAGCAACTAGTTTGAGCGTCTTACATAATTATTTTTATTTAACAAAATTATTTTTTGATCTATATCCAGCTAAAATTTTAGATGTTTTAGCGTGTATTATAGAATCGCGATTGGATAATATTTAACTAATTAATTATTGTTAATTGAATAATATTTGATTAATAACTATCGTTATACCTCACTCAGACTTATAGCTATATATATTTTAAAATTTTTTAACTCAATTTTAATGATAATAACTTGGAGCAATCTTCGTTAATTAAGTTTTTGAATTGCAATTGAGGATAAAGTTATTTGACATTAATGAACATAACAAGTTAAATTCTTTTTTATAAGAGGTCTTAACTGATCACTTTGAATAATCGTTGGAAATACATTGCTACAATAAATGTGCAACTGACGTTTCTCAAGGCTGGTCGTGGACCCAACAATAATCGTGTGGCCCAGTCGACCGAGGGGCCTGATTCACGTCAGTAGATCCCGCGGCCAGATTATTCATGCAGCTCGCTTCAAACTCGAAGAAGCATCTCGATACTACGTTAATAAATCTGCCTAATACAAGGCGCGGCAATGCAAGTAAAGCTCTTTTCACACTGTTGCATGCCAGAATATGCGTTCCATTACGTCGGTTTGCATAAATTTTATCCCGTATTGTCAAGAAAAATTCCTGCAAATCAACTTATCCTGCGTGCCTGCACAGAATTTTTTTTTTCAATTGCCTTATTTAAATAGGAATCTTACCTATCTAAAACCATTCATGATTTATGAGATTATTTAATGATACGTACATATCATTAAATAATATATATGAATTACTAACTTTTCTTATTATATTATTTTTCGACATATTTTTAGATGTCTTGTAGGAATCCAAAAAAATTGGACAAATATAATCTTTTTATATGCTATAATATTATATAACATAAATTTTTTTGTTTAGATTTTGTTTGCGTAAAGATAGCTTTTATTCAGTCATTTTTTGCACTATCGATTAACCATCATTCTATATAGCCATTTATATAAACGACAAAATGAACATTGGCGGTCTCAAATATAGGTTATTGTTTTTCCACGAATCACCTGATTTATCCTATAGGAGTTCTATTTCTGAAGCCTCTCGAAGTTATATCGCACTGCCCCAGACGCTATTAATTGCTTTATTTCAAAATAAATTAATTAACGAGTCCGATTCGTTGCCATAGAAAATATCGCGAAATCTTCACCATTGAGAGATTATTCCTTTCTCTCTCTCCCCGCGATTCCCCTTTCTTTATCATTTCCTTTTCTGGCGTCGTAAAGCTGTCAGCTGGACAAGATCTTGCTGCGTCTCGTTGCCGAAGATGCGCCTCACGGTGCATCGGCTCGAATTTCTGGTTCTCCATTGTGCACGCTCTCGCGCGCCCATCTCGCTCTTTCCTTTGTCTTTGTCCTGTCCCTCCTCCATCCGCCCGCCTTCTCTCGCTTTCGAAGGATTCTATAAAGGCTAGATTGTAAGCGAGACGGTTCTCTTGTATCAAGTTGTTCCTCCGAGCGTGGGAGGAACCGCCACCACCGTGTTTCGTTTGCTTTCATCCTAGAACAGTGTTTCCCAAAGTGCAAAGCCCGGCTGGTGTCCTTTTGAGGTCACCTCTTCATTATACCGTTCTTCTTCTCTGAAAAACTGACTGATCAAATTTCGGACATGATGATGTCACATGAATAGATAGATATAAATAGAGAAGTGGAATTTATTTTCCAACTAAATTTCTGATTTTTGAAATTCAATTTATATAATACTTTTCAATGTAATGCAATTATGTTTAATTTAAAACACTGTAATACTATAATTTGTAATTTAATTTATTAAACTTTTATTAAATTTATAATATTGTAATTCAATTTATACATATCAATTTATAAGTTATTAAAGAGATAACATCATCACATTTTATACATACACATTTTTGCCTTCGCAATTTTTATTTCAATGCAATATTTTATTTTCAATGGCTTTTGAAAGAATATAAGTCTTATTTCTGCGCTGCTCTTTGGAATTCACATAATAATCTTATTTTCTATCATACATATCATTTCCTTTGTACGTGAGATTTGTTCGATAGATCAAAAGTTTCCAGTGCTTTTCCATATGAGATTTTACGAAGTCGAAGAGAGGTAAGCTTTCTACACGAACTTTCTAGGCAAAGAGGATAATGATCAATATATTATGTTATTCTGCAATACGTATACTTTCTCAAAGTTGCCTGTTAGAAATGATTTAGCATTATATTCTTTGTTTAGGTTGTGAAGTCTTATGGAAGGATATTTAGCTTTTATACTTTACGAATTCTTATTATGATGAGAATAATATTAATAGTTTGAAAAGAATAATAATGCTCGCGATATTCACTTTTTGTTTGAAACAAAGTTTGCGTCACAACTATTCTTTAACGCGGAAAAACATAGAATCGTGATTTAATTTTTAAATTATAGACTAAATATAATCAAAAAATCCAGACTTGCAAGATTGGGAAGCACTGTGGCTTAGAGAAGGCAGTGATATTTGTTTTTCTTTTTCTTTCGCGCGAGCAACAACGAAACGGAGTCTCAGCCGTCTCAGGTAGTGGATGCGACCTTTATCGTGAGAGAGAATAAACTTTCGGCAGAATGCGCAGTCGTGTAGTCACCGCGAAGAAAAGAACAGTCGTCGAAAGCGATCGATTATCCGACGATACTTCGAGTGCACTGCACTCCACTCTTTTCTTTTCTTCTCAAGACAATTTGAGTTCAATCGGGAATCATCTCGATTGATTATTTCTCGTTACTTCTCGTGGTAGCTTCTTCTTTGACGCTTCCAGTTGGAGTTGCTTTAGGCTACTGCCTTCTTCGCTCTTCTCTTTTTCGTTATCATCCCGATTTATTGGCGGACCTTGAAGGATCTCGTTCGATACTTAAACGTTACTTATCTACGTTCCTGAAATATCCCAAGGCACAACGTATTTCTAAAAATCAATTTTGCAGTCGCTTCCGGGCAATGCGGTCGTTTATGCGTTTGATTTCTTCTTCTTCTTCTTCTTCGCGACGATAGAAGCGAGCGAGTCGCTCACTTTTCGGCTTCGACTTTCGTCCTGTTAGCACGAACAGCCTGTAATCTGCGCGCTCAAAGACGGGTAGGTTTCTCGCGCGATGGCCAATAAATATCGCGCCCACTTCTCTTATTAGCGCGATCCACCATTACCCAGGTTCTTCACGTCCCGAAGCGAAATTACCACGTTGCCGTCTTAACGCTGCGACCTGCGAAAGCTATGGAGTGGTGGTATCGGAAAGTATTGGAATCCTGCAACACGTTGCTCCTCGAAAGTAAACAGAATGTAAATTGTGGTTATTATAACGAAATAATTTTTCAGTCGGTTACTGTACAGATACTTTGGTATACGTGTGAGTATAATTAGAACTGTATTTAAATTTCCTCTTAATTGAGAGAATATTCAACATTGACGACTTTTCATGCTTCGTTTTTGTCAATCATATTTGAAATATTGATGGAATTTAATCCAAGATTTGCAATTTTGCGAGGAAATAATGAAAAAGAAAAAAAATTTCTCCTTTAAGAACGTATATATTATCGATTCTCGTTCTATATAATTTTGTTTTTTCAGTTTATTCCAATCTTGAAGATATTTTTTATTCACTTTTAAACACTGGCATTTTCATATTTTTCAGTTCTTCGAATTAATGATGTCCTGGTTGCTTTATATGTCTTTGCATTTTGAATTACTCGTTCTGAAGGTTCATACATCCATTTATTTGCGATTAGCGCAATTATCGATGTCGAAGCCCCGTCTTACATACGTTGTTTATCGCTTTACGTCGTGCAGGGGAAAGATAAGCGTGATTTTGTTAGCGCGTCGGAGCGGGTAAATGGTGCTCGTGCGACGAATATCGAACAACTCGAAACAGCGTGACGCCGCTGCGAAGAGGCCGCTGGATCGGGAAAGTGAGACAGTAAGAGAAAGAAGGAGAAAGAGAAAGAGAGAGAGAGAGAAAGTGAATAAATAAAGAGGGGCACAACGTCGTTCGCAATATGATTAATGTGGCCGATCGAGAGAGGAACAGAACCAGTCGGTCCGGAACGAAAGCCGCCTTCGGGTTAACTCTTCAAGGATCAGTGGCTCCACTTCCCCATGGGGAGAAGACGGAGGGATCGATCGGGCGCCATCCAGTCAGCTTCTCGATTCTGCTTGAGAGAAGCGTATCCTGCGCGTATCACGATACACATCTCGCGGCACTAATAAGCTATTTCAATGAAGATGCGTCTGTCAAGCGGCATAGAAGTCAGATAGACCGGACCTTTATCCGAATAAGATCCCTCTCTGATCAAAGAAAAAAACAAGATCATCGTTAAAATAATCGTATAATGAATACTTCTAACGATCAGGATAAAGTTAAAGTATTTGATATTAATTTTACATATCCTTAACTTCATAATGAACAACCACATAATGAAAATATTATCCTTATGATAATCATTGATAATATAATAATTTTTTTATAAAAAGATTATTAAAATCTTTTTATATAAGATTATTATATTTCTAATATAATAATTTTTTTATAAAAAGCAGGTATAATCATTTTTATTCGAAGTCAGTTTGATTAGAGTAGAGTATCGTTTTGTACGTTTCGGAATTTGATAAAAGTATCGAAGTACATTCCCATGAACGGCTTCAATTTATCTTTTTGTCTATTAAATAACTCTCTCAATTTTGTCCCATCTTCACCTCGGCTAGCAGCCTGCTGTGAACCGGTTTCTTTTTCGTATCGCTTTCGTCGGAGACGCAACTTCTTCGGGACTTCCATATCTCACCGTTCGACGCATTTGCTCCATCGGCCGGTCTTTATTTTTTCACACCGTTTTCTCTTCTCCTGATCCTGGCTATTCCGGATGCCCCGATCGTTTGTTCGCGTCATTAGAGGTTCGCGTGCGGCAATTTGCCACGCCCAGATACAAGAATTCGCACCTCCGGAACGCGATCGACCAAACGCGAACGAAAAAAAGAGAAACGCGCACGAGGCTTTTTCTTATCAACGCTCGAAGAGCACGTATGCCATTCTCGTCTCGTTTGAATTCTTTAACAACTTGTGAATTAACCTGACCCTTGTCGCCGATGTAATACTCGTAAATAAATTGTTTTAAAAAAGTATACGTTGTTAAATATTTTAAATAAAGTACGAAAATTATTTTATTAGACTATTTCAAATAAAAATGGCGTGCTTCTATTGATTTATTGTAAGCTAATAGAAAAAACAGAATTATAAAACGAATTTTATTTTACGACAAAAATTATAGACAAATAGAAAAGAGATTTTTTTTCATTAATTTAATTTGATTGTCAAAAGTGTGAAAAGACAAAGCTTTAAGAAGCGTCTCTTTGTTTTGTTAATTCATTTGTAACCATATATGTACGAAATTAGTAAATAGAAATTATGGGACTGTTGCTTTAAACGGTGTAAAAAGTGATTGATTTATATAGTCAGTTCGCTTAACGTATGCTCGAGTACACTCGCGGTTTTCTTTCATCGTACGGAGGATCAGAGAATATAATTGGAAGGAAAGTTCGATCGTTACATAACGCTGCGCTTGATAACATATTCTTGTAATCAAAAGTGATATCTTCAGCGAACGGCAAACAAAGATTGTTATCAACTTTCTTATGCGCCAGAGATATTCTTCGTCGTTTATTTATATTTTAATATTAACGTCGATCGATCGATTGGCGCCACATTGTACCTTTAATAACTCGCTGAAACGCCGTTGCATAATGGCGAATAATTTTCCACCATTTAATTAAGCGACGAAAATTTGTGATCGTAATCGTGATCCGGTCACTCGAGGACGCGGTAATTAAACGTAATGCGAAACGACAGGCGTGGTGAATTTCGTATTTCATGCGAGTCCTGGCTCCGGCGTAGCGTGTCAGAATGTCGCGTTATTATCAATCAGCGCGTGTTGTCTTGTTTATCGACGAGGCTAAAATGTCGAAAGGCTTATTCAAATGCGGCACTTTAACACGCGGGTGAGATTCGACGGGGGACGGAGATTCACGTGGAACGCTGCACTCGGCGTATCTGTCACTCCGTATTAACGTACCGATCGCGTTGCGCGTCCCCGGATCCGCGAGTTTTCGTTTCGCGATCCCGACCGCGACCGGACAGGCGGCTAATTCGCCACGAGTGAGCTGATAGAGATGTTTGACGGGTCCGCATAATAAATCAGCATCGGACGCAGCTGATAACGGGGCTCCGCGCGTCGTGTCGTCTCGTCCTTCCCTTGTCGCCCTGTAAAACATGCGTCCGTTCGCGCGAAACAGGTTTCCGACCGACGCGAAAAATAGGAAAGTCCCTTCTTTTTTTTTATCTATGAGCCGAGCGACGAAGCTACTGGGAATAGACACCACATGCTTAATTAATCCGCGAGCATTATCTGTCGCGGTTACATGTCGCATGAATCGTCTGTTTTGAATATTGGCTTATCATCCCGCACGATTAATTTTGCCAAGTCGCTATTGTGACAATTTCTTGGAAATTTCATGAATCGGAAGATATGAAGTAATCTTTGTACTTGGATAATCTAGAAAGAGAGAGAGAGAGAGAGAGATATGAGAAAAGAAAAATTCTGGGATTTACTTCTCCTTTCGTGAGAAGTCGTTTGACAAGATAAATGATAGCGACAGGGAAACACTGATATCAAACTCGCAAAAATTCGACGAGAAGAAGTCATAAAAATCGTCGATAAAACACGAAGGAGGCGCGGGAGGGAGGAAAACGCGGGGAGCAAAGGCGCTCCTGGCATACCAATAAGCGAATATTTACCGAGGACAAATTTGTGAAGATCCCAAATTTCGCGAGAGTGTCCCGCCTTCGCTTCGTCTCTGAACGTTTAAGGGTGTATCGGCAAATATTTGCCCGCGAAAGCGGCAAGGTACTCCAAGCAAACCGAACGAGGTATCGCGAAGCCGATAGGCAGGGAGGAAAGAAAAGAAAAGAAGAGAAAGGAATATGAACGGTCGCGTCGCTTGTGCACACAACCTAACAAATTGCCGGTAATAAATCCGTTAGACCGAGATTCAAAAATCTGCATCGCAAAACGATAGTCTACGAACCGTGTCGACAGTTACTTAATATTTTTGTCCCTCAATTAGAGGTTTACTCATTTCTTTTTCTCTCATTCGAGATAAATATATAATTTTAATAAGTAGTTCTGTCGTAAATTAAAGTCAAGTTGCTGCTATCGTTAATCAATAATTGCATAAATAGTGATTCATGATTTCAGAATTATCCAGTATCGTTTTTTTCAATTTACAGACATGTTCTGAATTATGATTTAAACAATTTATACTTCCTAATTTTAATATCAAAAGATACTTAAATAAATATTGGGAAAACTTTGCATAATATAAAAGCAATATAAACATGAAAATTACTTCTTTCAGCTCTCTTGTTTATGCTCAAGATAGTTGCTCAGGACACAAAACTGGCCCATGCAGAAATATTTCTCGAGTGTTCTCAAACAGAAATGACTTATGGAAAAAAAATTCGCATTTCTTCTGACGAAGCGAAGAAGTTGAAATAGCGTATTTGTTAACTTTCAGCGGTCGTATGCAAAGTTTCCCTTCGCTCTGCTTGTACTTCTCATTTGCGAACTCCGTCACTCGTACTCGGCAAAATTCTTCAGTGTCAATCCATCATGATCTAATAGAAATCTCTATAAACCATCGCTCCAATGCCAATTGCTGCTCCAAATAAAAATATTCATTTCATAAATTTATTTGATTAATTCTGAAAAAGCATGTACAGATATTTTTTATATTTGTTACATGCTTCATAAATGTAACGGAATTTGCACAAACAAATCTCTCTCTTTTTTTACGGAAAATTATCCAGAAATATATGGCACTTGTGCAGGGGTGCTTTTTCGCGTCATTATTTATTATCGCGTTATCGTGTCCGTACGCCTCGCGCTCGCACTTGTTGCACGCCGAAGCGATTCGGAACGATTGAAACATCGCGTTCGGCTTTACGGTGGCGTTAAAATCACGGTCGGCCGCGGGTAATTGCACTTAATTGCGCGTCGTCGGATAAATTCCGCGCGCCAGATCCCGCGAGCGCTCGCTTCGCAATCCGGAACACTTGCGGCGAGATCTCTATAAAGTCGTGTCACTCCGAGGGAAAACATGATCGTAGAGTCCCGGGTAGTCGAGTGTGTATCCTCTTCCTTTTTTCGAAATCTTTACTGCCGCTCCGCCACTTTCCTACGTTCCCGGGAGCTATCTTAGAGAAAGAACGATTATCCCGTCGACTGTAACAAACGTTCGCGATCGAGGACCGACGATGCAGAATCGGTGTCACTCGATATTCAATCTCGGATAGGCTCACTCGCGCTTCCCTGCCCGTGGGTGTTGCAATCCGGTATCGATGATCAAATCGATGCGATGCTGTTGTATTCCGTTAGCGATGATAAAACGTTCGATCAAACGATCTTCTCTCGAGAAAAGAGATACTTTGTACAATGTGTCATGGCGAATTTTGTACTAAAAATATGACAGTTGTTCCAAAGTCGAGATCTCGTAGCCTTTAAAGCATGTTACGGGTTTTAAAATTAAAAATGTTTAATGATTTAAATTTCGAAAGTGTCAGTGGACGAAACAAATTCTTTTTTACATAATTTTAAGTAAACTCTGGCAAAAATTTAATTTAGAAGTAATTGTTGATGTTTAGATCAATCTAAATTTAGTTTAACTTACGATTTTTCTTACGGAAACCCTCGCCTTGTTTGACGAAGAGACCCTTGGTTCTTTTAATATGAAAGTTATCGAAATAACCGCTGTGTTTTTTAATACCGCTCCATCCGCGGTAGGTCCACGATATTCTCTACGCCATCGTAGAGTATTCTGACTTGCGTTTGGCCCGTACATAGTCATAAATTTTTGAATATGGGCGACCGTGGGTCGCTAGATGACTCATTTACGGTCATCACAAACGCGCAGTTTATGCGACCATATCTCTCCGGTCCGGCGTATACCACAAATACGCGTAACCATAAAGCTTTAACCGGGCGGTTGTAATCGTGTTTCCCTGTTTTTTTTCACACAGTATTCATGTCGGAACACTAATCGTCCCCAGACTTTGGCATTCAGGAATTCTGTTGTGACAACTGCGATCGAGATCGTTATCTACGATTGTGTATCTATGATGAATATATTGCAGTCAGGTGCACGGAAGTATAAATACTTGAACATTCTGAAGGAATATACAGAAAATGTAACACCAACGGTGTCTCTCAATATTTTTTCATTGTTTCGAGTTTAATCTACACAGTCATTACAGAAGTTATTATTCTGTTATGTTAAAATCGTTGCTGTTTAATAAACTTTAATATTCTTACTATACATATGTGATGTAAAATACAGTTGTATAAAATATTGAACACTTTGTAATTATTCCAATTTTATAAGTGTTTAAGATTTGCTTTCATAGAATTTTTTTCACTTTCAGTCGCAATGTTTGGTTCAGGGATTTTCGAGAAATATCTACTTTAAAGGATATTGTTCTATGTATATTAGAGTTAAATTCATGCGTCGATAAATCAAAAAGATTCCTCTTAAGACACCCTGTAGATGAGTACGACGCTCGTTGGTGCCATCACAGAGGCATCGCTGTGCGTGGAAGCCCTAAAGAGGTGAGGGGTCCCGAGAGGAGTAGACGAAGAAACCCGTTCGGTCGCGTGGCGCACGCCCACGCGTTGCGCGTGTGTACGCCACCTTATGCCGCCTTTCTCTCGTGAATAGTCTTCGCAATCTCCTAGATCTCAAGTTCTTCTTACTCTAACGGATCTATTTCATTCCTCGAAAATATCCGAAATGTACAATGAAAAGATAAATCTCTTTAAATCTTCAAAAGCCTCTTTATATCTTAAGTATTTTCTTCTTAAATTAATTTATCTGAACGATCTAAATATTTTTAAAATTTCTAAACAAAACTTGAATAAAACCGTGTAGATATGTAGACCTCGTAAAAGATCTAGAACTCTTTTATTTAATAAATAAGCTTTCAATGAAAGTGATAATTAATTAAGAAGCGACGGCGACGTACCGATCATTTGTTCTTCGTCTACTTTGCGTCGTTTCATTTCATCTCAGTGATGGATCTTATTATTCTCTTATTATTCTCTAGACTCGACATATTGATAGATTGATGCTTGCATTTCGTGGACGCTCGTTCACTGAGGCATGACAATATAGTGGGCGATATCTGTCGTGATGCTATATGCACTGCGTGGCGATATCTTCATTTTACTCTTCAATGCGGTTTGATTAGATGTAAGAATAACAAGTGTAACAACATAAAAGAATGCGAACTAATACACTATTAGAAATACTTTTGCTATCTTGTATATTAGATACGCGCGATACGTATTGACATTACGTCAGCATAAATGATAATTAACTCTATCTGACAATCGGACATAATATTTAAAAATAAAATCAGTAAAAATAAATCAGTAAAAATAAATCAGTAAAAAAATATTTGTTTATACGTACATATTTAAATTTCTATAAAAAGTGTAGAAATACGCGACTAGTTGCGTTATAATTGGAGGTAAAGCGACATTTTATTGACGATATGTTGTTGCTGAAACATAGTAATATGCAATTATTCCTGTCACGTTCAACACTTGCAGACAACGTAGCATTATTCTCTCCGCGTGACATTTACCACTGGAATTCATCGTTTCCCGATATGGAACCAAACAAGATCGCTTTACGCATCCTATTGATGTAAAGCGAATTGCCAATACTCAATCTTACTATTTTTAAAATCTGCTATAAGAATTATGAAGATAAAAAATGCAGATTGAATACTTTTATTAAGAAATATTTAAATATTCGGAAACTAATTGAGAATATTTTGTAGAATGTTTTATATATTTTTCTTGATATTTTTTTTTACATTGTATTCATCATACAATTAAGGTTTAAGTTTCTTCCTGACATTTTTTAATTTTGGACTCACATTATAATGGTTTCTTTGACACATTTGACTATTCTATTTTTATCAACTTGATATTTGAAGGAATGACCTTTTGTATACAACTTTTGTAATTTTCCTGATGCATTGAAGAAGATTCAAATCTGGAGTCGTTTGCTACGTTCAGGAAGTACATGTAACAATTTATTTGTAACAATTTATTTGACATATTTATATGACGTACCGATATCCGGGGAGAGTGTCTCTAAATCAGAATCAGTGTATTCACTGATTTGCGGTACTATACTTATAACTGTGATTGTGAGTATCACTATCTTTTTGCGATTTTGATTAAGAGGGAAGTATTTTTACTGATCAGTGTATTACCACTGAAAGACAATGCATATTTCACTGATTGATATAATCATAATTATTGCACTGAAATCAGTGAATGATTTCGATTTAGTAGAGAGAGAGTAGACATTTTTTTTATTTTATATACTTAGATTTATTCTTAAAGCCATAAATGTATTTAATTAATATATATTATTAATTTCTCTATTATTTTCAGAACATTATTACATAAGAAAATAATCAAACATAGCGGATATAAAATTCTTTTAATAAAATTAATAAGCTTTTAACATATAAATAAATTTTTTCTATTTTTTTATTTAGAAATTATTTTGGAATATAAAATATTATTTCCTCAAATTTTGCGCACGCGCATACACACGTACAGATTTAGCAAATATATTAGTCTGCAGGTACAAATTGACAACCGTAAGCCTATTCTACGGATAATTTTTAGACCGGATCTTTGTGCTCCATATAGAAAAGCAACAGATTATCACGATGGCAATAAAATCGAGCGATATGTACGCGGCGTACGATTCACTGGAACGATCATTTTCGCGGCGCTGATATATACCAGTACGCTTTACTACCATGGTAGCGATATTATGGCTTATAAATTCCTACATGTCCCGTCACTGTGCTCCCCAGGATATAAATGGGGCACTTAAGCGAGATGTCGTTCACACGTAATGACGCTTTCAAAGCTTACCTACCGGAACACAGTTTCTCGGACGTGTCACTTAAGGACTGATGCTGATTTTCCCACAGTCAACTTCGTACCGAATCGAGAGATAGTTCAGTCTCAACCCTTAGGTCTCGTGTAATCGTTGGTCGCATGGTGCGAGATCAAGGTCTAATTCTTTCTTTAGGATATCTTTAGAAATATTATCATCTCATCCTGAAGGATTTGGAGAAGGAAAAGGATTTTATATCACAAAAATGAAATAATTACAAAATTGACTTGGAATATTCTCTTTCTATCGCTAACTTATTCAAAATCATGACGGATCAACGTTATCTGTGGTTTAAATACGAAAATTGTAGGAAATCGATTCATATAATGTTTTATGAAAATTGCCTTGGTTAAAACTGATGCGATGCCCGGGGGCACGCAAGTGTCAATTTTACTACAACCAGGAAGACGCGCTTTTGTCCAGCGTAGATTATAATTTCCGGAAAGGTCTAGACGACACCGCAAAAGATGGTACAACAGGAGAACGCGAGGAAGAAAACGAGAAGCGACTTACGTGCTCCGTTATCTGAGTTCACCGTAGAAGACCGCAGGAGTTATGGCGTTCAGTTGTATGCTCACGTCCACGTCCGACCGGAGTTCCCATCGGAAAATTTTCTCTTCTGGCTTTCCCCCACGTTCCCTGTCCCGCCATGCGCCCACAGCGGCCGCTCTTTTATGTCCTTTTATTCTCTCTTTCCTCTCAAGCCTCTCCACCCACGAGCGATTTACGAGCCGGGTGAAAGACACGCGCCCGCCCGTTTTATACCACGACCGGTCGAGTGGGCACGACACCGCTTTACATACGGAATTTCTCGACTGTCGTGCTTCGATTCTGATCCGTCGAGGATTAGGGATACTTATGACACTTCGATACTACCGGAGAAAACACAATCTGGAGGAAAAATTGGCCAATCTTACGCGAAACACGTGTACGAGATAAACTGAAGTCTCTATATTCGTCGATATTCCTTCATACATATGTATATACACGAAAAGAACCGTTTTGCTGAAAAATCTAAAATTTTAGCTGGATATATATCAAGGATATAAAAGTAATTTGTTGAACTATTAAAATAATTACGTAAAAATTAGTTACTAGAATATCAGAAAATTTTAACATTGTTCATTATTTTTAATGTTCCAACAAAATTCTTTTGATGGTTCAACAAAATTATTTTCAGATGTATCCAGCAAAATTTTCCCTCAGCAAAATCGTTCTTTCCGACATTCTCTCAAAGCGTTTCTGGTTTGCTTTCGTCAATGTATTGTTTTGACATTTTGTTAACAAGATCGTTATTTTTGTTACTGTCTAATATTTACATTGTTGATTACATTTTGAAACAAGACATAAATTAGAATTTATCAAAGTTTGCTAAAGACATTTATTTTCTGTTTGCGTAGCTTAATTTAGCGAAATTATTTATCAAGTTAATCCATTTAATTTTAATGATAGAAAGCTTAATATAGAGAGATGGAGAAGACGTAATAAATTGCGCATCATTCTTCAAACGTCTTCGTGCTTAAATGTGACTTGAAAGAAATATGAATTTATGGATTTACGGATTTATAGATCCAACAACTGAGGCACATCTACGGATGTAGCAATCTATGAACCTATAAATCATTTATAAAACTAGCAATCTTCAGATTTATGTATCCGTAGATCTGGCAGTCTATGGATCCATAGATTTATGAATTTACGGGGATATATATACATGTATCGAAGCAACCTGTTGCTTTATGGAGATCAGTGAATTCAATAATTCACGCTTTTAATGCATGGCAAACTTTAGCCGCAAAAGTATCTCTTATTTCATGGAGTTTTATTTTTTTACATTGGGCCTTATTTTCATAAATCTCTGTTCCTTTTTATAGAAGAAAGAACGAAGGAGGAAGAATCGATTAATTAATAAGTCGTAAAAGTAATCCCTCTTTACTTCTCGTCCACTATCTTTTGCTCGCCGCTCCTTTGGCACGATTCATCTCCGTAAGTTTCATCGGGACGAACAAACATCGAATCCCGGGGATTCACCTATTCAGAAATTATTCGCGGATGCGATCGTATCTGCCGCTCTCGGGAAATTTACGGGGCGATCACGAGCGCGCTCGAGCTTGAATGTCTTCATTGCACGGGATGCTGCTCGCTGATCCATAGTACCGTATTCGATCCTCGTAACGCGATGATGCCTTTATCTTTGACCTTGATACTTGTTCGAAATATAAAACATAGCTCGATTAATGCAAAAATATAATTTAAAAGAAATTAAAGAAGATATTTCAAAGATAATTAATAAAATTATTTAATTATTAAATAATTAACATTTAACAATTAAAAATAATTAAATGTTAATAATTATTGCGAAATTCAATAGTTGCACAATATTAATAGATTATTGTGAATTTTAAACAAGAAAGGCGAAGTTCAAATATCTGCTTAAAACTTTTAAACTCTTAAAAATAATTCTGGAGAATAAAAATTCCAGAATAACTAGTTAAAAAGTTCGGTTTGTA
Source organism: Cephalotes varians (assembly GCA_037157785.1). Classification (NCBI taxonomy): domain Eukaryota; kingdom Metazoa; phylum Arthropoda; class Insecta; order Hymenoptera; family Formicidae; genus Cephalotes; species Cephalotes varians. Next base: position 305,432 of record JANQDE010000041.1, on the reverse strand, counting down.
AAGTATTACAGTTTGTAATACTTTGCAATTGTAGTACTTATTATTAATTTGATCTCGAAAATTATTGTCAAGTAGTGCGATCTTACATAATATAATTCTATTTTCTTTATACCTAAAAGCAAGTACATAAAATACGTACTTAATCTTAATTATTCAGCGTCGCTTTATGTTTGAGCGTGGGAATAAGCTCTCCAAGTTGCGAGAAGCTGTTTACCTTCTCGAGCGTTTAATTTTATGCTCTCGTACCACGAGAGGAATTAAGGGCTCCGGGATATCTCCTGGATGCTTTCTGCGCGCGCAACGATTGCAATAAATTTCGACGCAGAAGGGCGACTTTCTCCACGGGGGTACGCGTAGGTGGTTGTCGAATATTGCTTCGATACTGGTTCCGAACGTGCAGGAAGCGTTCGTTTCGAGCGCGCGGGCCTTGATTTAAATTCTCTTGTACAATGGCATTGCAACGCTCTTACAATACCACTCTCCCACACCTTGTATTTATGAAGGACACTTGTATCAAGACAGACACATTTGCATATGTGCATCATGTTGCGTCCGAAAAATTTCAGGGCGGATCGTGAATGGAAGGAAGAAACATAAGATTCGGTCAACCGTTTAATATTTATACGCTTCAAAGTAGTTTAGCATGACGCCACGTTAAGTCTATAACAAGACTAACAGAGAATAAAATTTCTTATATCCCGTCGTGCAAGAAAATAAGAAAAAAAAAAGAAATGTGAAGAGATTTCATATAGCACAGATCATTACGGCAATATTGCAGCAACATGACATTTCTGCAACATAGCTGGGATGTTAGCTGAAAATAGCTGTAATGATCTGTGCTGTAGGGAAATAAAGTTAAATGGATTGATATCTTGAGAGAGAGGATTGGATGATAAAGGCATGATAATCAGACTCTACATTTTAAGATTATTGCATTAAAATTCCTGTAATATCTTCGATAATACCAATCTCTCGATGATTCGTACATGGCAGCGGAAAAGATGCAGTTTCCAATTGCGCGCTATCTCGTCATAATACACTTTTACAATGTCTTTATCGATATACTTTATCCCAAATTCAGTGTGTAGTTATTCGCGTATCGGTATCGCTTCGTATATGCCACGCGATACAAATTGCTCATGCACCGGCCGCGTACGAGCGGTCTCGAGGAATCTCGCGACGAGAAACGGATCTCGCCGTCTTCCGGGCGCCGTGAGCCGCAAATCAGATAATTTCACGGGCCAATTACGTTATCGCGCGGTCCGGCGTGGATGAGGTGATACGAAACGAGAAAGGGGCCGCGGGGGTCAGGTAGAGACCTGAAAACTTCATCGGGCGGTGCGCGAAGAAGCGGCGGATAGTCCCCGTAATAGAGCCATGTACTCGGCAGGGACATTATCTGATGGGGGGATTTGCATCCTCCTGGGCTCTTTGCTATAAATACTTTAGCGAGCAAGTTGACTCGTCGCTGCTTGGACGCGCTCGGCATTGTACTCGTTTTTCCGCGCGCGGGTCTCGGGCCGCGGCGCGCGCAAACGACAAATTATGCACTCGCATTTGCATATTTGATACGTGGCTACAACATCCTGGAAGAAACGTTCCGGCACTGAGTTACGTTATGGGTCCGGCCGCGCTCTCCGCTTTCGGCTTCGTTGTTTCTCTCTTCTCCCGCTCCCATGCCTCTTATTTTCCCATGCGCATCTTTCTGCGGTATCCTCCTGCTCGTATATGATATTAATTTTGCATTTTATTACATCGCTTTGTATTATGTTTTATATATTACTCTAAAATACTTTTTGTTAAAAAAAAAAAAATTTATTCTGTCGAAGGACACACTTCCTTTGAGCCCACAGCCGAAGGAAAGTTTTAGAGAATATGCATTTGTTGTCTTTATTATATTTTATGTGTATCCTGTGCATGAGGCTTATTCCAACGTGGCTCGCTCCCCGGAATAATAAATAGGCCTATCTTTATTTCTAATAACTGATAATCTTCTTTTACTATTTTTACTATATATATTTCCTAATTGCTATTTCTAAAGAGGCTACGTTCTCCATAATACGAATAAACCGTGATTCTCTCTTTTTCTTATTCTTGTTTGTTCTCTCTTTCTCTCTCTTTCTCTTCTCTGTCTAATAAATAGCAATTCATTCATTCATTCATCCTATCCTTCTATCTGTTCGTTCTATCTATCTTTTTCTTTTTTTCTTTAGTGTCTATGTACAGGAGTCCTATGCACATCTTTCCGAAGAACCAGCTTGTTACTCGACGGACAAAAAAATTGACATCCGTGGTCGGCACGCTTGATTCGCGTTCGTAACTTATAAGCGTATTATCAGAAAAAGAGCGCATACGATTGGATCAATCGCTACGCAATGATGATGGAAGCTATATACCGAGTCACTTAACGTCTTCCGGTATATCGGCGATAGCGGTGCGGCCTGCGCGCGTCAATATAATGATTTCTCGAACATTTTTTATTATATCTCCTTAAGATAATTTATCCAGCGATTAGATAATTTATCCAACGCTTTCGCATTAACGTTTTTCTCTTCCGTCGCGATCTTGTCCCGCTTCTCCCGAACGATCCTCTATCTATTTGCAATTGCATATCGAAATTTGTCGCAATAACGCAGAGTTATCCATGATGAATATCTTTAAATATTTAGTCAATCAAAAATAGGAAGAGATACCACCAAAATCATATAGATTTTTAAAATTAATTAAGCTGATTTTCTCGGAATATCACGAAGTTTACACATTCCCTTCTCTCTTTTCATATTTTAATCATAAAATATTATAATTTTAACTAAGAAGGAAAATGATTACTTTAATATTAGAATATCAGTACTCAGGAATTATTTATTAAAGGTGTTATTCAGAAGTTATATTTATTGAAAGAAAATGTTCCCACATTTCCGCTGAAGCGTTTTATATGAAGCTAAAGATATCGTCAGCAAATATTGTTCAAAAATGGATAGACCGACACATATTCCCGAGGCGATGTCTTGTACATATCCAGGCTTCAGTTAGTTAGCCAGTTTCGCTTTGCCGCTCTGTCAAGATGGCGATCAATTAGCGCCGTTCTCTATTTCCTGGCACCTACGGCTACGTAATCGTGCTCGACAACGAGCCGCAGGGACACATAGCACCTCGGCACTTCTTAATCCTCACCATTTACGAGCGGTGATCAAGCAATAAAATTAGAATATCGATACGGAATGAGATCCGTAACTCAGTCGGTGATACGTGCTTAATGCCTTAAGTCGCGCGGTATCTTTAAGGCGATCAATGCCGTTTCGTATGGCTGATAAACGCAAATGAACTGCCTCAACATTAAGATTGAGTATTAACATATACCCAGATATCTGAACTAGATATATTGACATTTTTTTTCATTTGAATATTTTTATTGATTCTTATACAAGTTACATAATTCAGCATTTTTATTGGTGTCTTTGTTCAAAGGCGAATTTGATAAAAATTATTAGAAATAATTTTTATTCTTATTTTAATTAGATCTCTCCTTTTTTCTTTATCTAAATAAAAAAAAGAGATTCTTAAATATTCTTCTTAATTACTCTTAAACATTTTGCTCTTATTTTTGTTAAGAAAAGAAAGAGCAATTAGTTACAAACGTTCTGAAGAAAGAAACCAATATCCTTAGAAGTAGTATAAGCTCTAGAATAATTTAGTTAACAATTTTATTCTTTTTTTCCTTAGGCGAAGACAGGAAAATTTATGTATCGCGCATATTCCTATTATTAAAAGTCCTTTCACTCGTACAATACGTGGTGATTGTAGTGTAGCACACGACATGTACAAATGTTCCTGTCCTCGCTTAAGAAAGCAAAAAGTCTCGCAAGCGAGGAAATCACGTCGTTTTTCGTGTACACGATGTCGGGATCACGCGCAATGGCAAATTATGCGTACTCACATTTGCATAGCGAGAAGTATGGCCGCGCGCAATTTGTTGGAACAAACGGCGCGTTACAAGTTACGATAATCGGATTAGGTCGTATTTGGAAAATCAATAACGACGTGACATGCGCTTAACAGTGATGAATTTTTTGAAAGACTGCGCGTTTTAAAAGAACCGGTGATTGACAAAAAGTGAATAAATAAATATTAGAAAAGTCCCTTATATAAGAATCATTTCTCTTTTATACTTTATATTTTTAGTCTCATTTGTCTAATTTCTGTGTCATTACGTTTCTGATTAGAATCTCATCTTTACTGTTTGTTCTAATAATTATAAATAAAATGTTAATTACGTCACTGAACTAGCTCTTATTTAATCATTGAAATAATTTAATGAAAATATAAAATAATAAAATATGAGAGAGAAAATTAAAATAATGAATAATAAAAATAAATAAATATAAGATAATTAAAAAAAAAATCTGTTCGTGATTCCGTGTTAACTACATCTGCGACTGAATCCTGGCAAAGAATCCTGAACTCCGGAGTAACGCGAGTTAGAATATTCGACACGTGGAATGTCGCGCCGAGATACGTACGATTCACACGGCGCCGCGACCATTGTGTGTCCCGGCTTTCTGCGCATGGCGAGAATACAAGACGATAAAAAAGAACGGTTCGTGTACTCGCATTATCGTAATTCACATGCCAGTTATGATGAGACGGGCGAAATCGCGTCGCGATGCGGGATACGTTCAATCCGGCACACCCAGGGTGGTTCCCAGACAGTGGTCACTACGCGGAATGAATGGACGAATTACTTTCTCAAAAGAGACTCGCTTGGTCCGCCATGAACGCTTTTCAAGAAAAAGTATTTTTGGAATAAAAGGTAAAAAATACTTTTATACTTGATATTTTAAAATGAAGAGAAAGAAAAAAAAGAAGATGAAGGAGAAGAAAATCATAATATATACTGACAGAAAAGAAATTTGTGATTAATTGTCATCTAATCATAATTACATGGTAAAGTGATTAGGAGCATTATTTTTATCGTTTTTTGAATCTCCTCAGAATATTTGAAAAATAATATTCTCAGAATATACGAAAAATGATATTCCTAGAATATATTTCCTCTTATATCTCTCTTCTTCTATTTTCTCTCTTTCTTTCTCTCTTTCTCATTTTGTAACTTTCAAAATTTTATTATGATTTGTTTGACCTACATACGTATATATTACAAATAAGATTCGTAACATTATCGGTGTCATAAGAGATACCGCAGATACCGTCACCGGCGGCACCTGCCGGACTAAAAGCGGTTCGATTATCGCCGATATGAATACGTACGTCGTGCGCATCCCGCGTTACGTTCAATTAACCGTAAGATCGCTTTGCCGCGTCGTGTTATCGCCGGCAACGCGATCGATCTTCATTACTTCTAACGAACCGCCGTCGTCGTTCAGACACACCGCATCCCGTCCTGATGCCGCCGGCACCGTTATTACGACGATCGCTCGTACGACGATTGACGTTATTAATATCGACGATATCGCGCGCCGATATTCGTACTCGTTAACCACGGGATTAGGCGCGCGCCAGGTATATCTCGGTCATGTAGCGCGAGAACGCCCGGGATAAATTCAATCTCGAGAATCCATTAAGTGCAACGCACTCCTTCTCTCGAGCCCGCGTTACCCCGCGCCGTGCGTGGGTGCCCGGTAATGGGAAGTGCACATAGAAACTCCGTCCTGCCCATATTTGTCTACCATTCGTCTTTTTCAGTCCCTCGGTCTCTCTCCTCCACTTCGTGGCTCCGCGTCCGAGAGGGACTTAAGCGTCAGGAATGTACGCGCGCGTACCCACGGGAACGGGTCACCCATACACAAAGCAAAGAGCGGGATGTGAGAATCGGTGATGGGGAGATTTCGGACGAGTATCCTTAAACGAATCTAGAGTCTTGTCTCGATGATAATTTACATCGTCGTTTAAATTTATTTTAAAATTCTGTCGAGATAGAAGAGAAAACGCACTTGAGATTAAGTAGAAAAGAAAATTTTTTAGCATCTTATGCAACTCGTTTATATGTCAAATTTAATTTTCTGCTGAGAGAAAATAGAGGTTCATATAAAGAAAACATTCGTTCTCAGTTTTGCATCTTGCGTCTTTCTCGGTCTCTTTTTGCTACAAACGATTTATTTTCTGAATGTCCTTCGGGAGGGGGCGGCGATATTAGTCCTACGGATTCCCGGCGTGCACAACGCACTCATCGCACTGTCCGGACGTGACGAATGGATGGCGGTGATCACTGGCGTCGATAAACATATTAAGCCGAGAGTTAAGCCTACGAGCAAACGGGGCAAATCCCGAATCGATTTCACCGCGGTCCCGTCAGCATCGAGACGAACAGGATTTATTTGAATTTTTCGGCTTTAATCTGTCCGGCCCGGACGCACCGGTATAACTTACTCTACGACCACTCTGTCGTCGAGCCGATCGTACCTGTCAAATTAATGCTCTCGTAATTCTCGTAGTACGCTATAAATATCCGCCACGACGATATACCATCGAGACTCTTGAGAATTCGATGAACCCCGTCTTTTCAGTTACGTTATTGAGTCATTAAGCTTGTACAGAGCGATCTTTGTCACGGCTGCTCATTATTGGACAGGCTTTATGTCAAAGAGAATTATATGACAAAGACTGCATCTTCATTGCATGGTCCATTTTGTATTATAAGTATAGGAGAAGATGAATTTTACTTAGAGTTATATTATAAAATTAATAAATTTTACTATTGATGTTAATTATTGTGAAACATAATAAAAAATGTAGCAGCATTTTTCTATTCGGTTAATTTTTAACGTAGAAAGATAGGTTTTGATCGAAGACATTGAGAAATCAGTTACGGAAAAGAATATTAAATCACATTAATGATTTATAGTCTTTCTCAGTCGAACGCCTGTCAAATTTACTCGGCTGGTATGCTATTGGCATGCTATTGCTCATATAGAAATTTTCTTGTCTAGCGTTTATGTCTGCGATAAATGCAAATTCCTTGCATAGAAATCACGTATTTTACGCCGAGCGTTAAGATGTTTCTCTGCATCGTTTCTCTGCAGTTACCGATGTAATCTGCTTAAATTTTTGCATTACAAAATAACAAAGAAATAATACTTATTATTGTTAGTATCAATAAATAATATTAATATTATAAAATCAAATCAATTAATATTATACCTTATATTACATTCTAAAAATAAAAGTAATTCCCCATAAATAAAATAAATAGTTTTTATGCAATTATTTATTCGGACATAAATATCTCATTTTCTAAAACATAAAAAATACAAATGCAAAGGACGATAATACTTATTTATTTGAAAATTAATAATAAGAAAATACAATATTCAAACGTAATAAAGTTATTTTTAAAACGGATTTACACGCATCGATTAAAAGTGGATTGTTGAAAATTTTATCTCTACTGTGCACGAATGAGTTTATAAACTGTACGTCAGCTGAAATTCTGATCCTCGTGATGAACGGGGATTTAAGATCAGCCAAAGTGTCGTATGGGAGTCATGGCAAATGTTCGGGGTGGTAGCCTACATCTTCCGTACGTAAACGTTTGCATTTCGAACGTGCTCGGATGCGGTTTGTACGACGTGGCAGTAAATTTTGCGCTAAGCTGAAGTCACCCCGTATGATTTACGCGAGTGCCGAGGATGGAAGGGTGGTTTTCGGTTTCGGATCGTCGACTTTCGCGACTCTGCTGTCTTAACGGCGATAGTGAAAGACACACTTGAAATGAATCTCGGGAACAAGTTATGTATCAAACATGTAATATACTTGCGGTTTCCACTATTTGATCCCAAATATTTACGATATAGAACAATAATACATTTTTAAAAATACTAGCTCTCTTAGAAATAACTTCTGAATTTCTTGGATAAGTTATTTGCAAAGATTGCCTCTAATTTTTCATTGCAAGAGGATTATTCAGCCTATTCTTATTTGCGCTTTCCTAGATATAGATGTATAGTTTTTCATGTATAGAAAACATTTCACGTTATTACTTATGTAGACATATATGGTTGATATTACATGGCGTTTGCGCGATTTTTGCCGAGTTGAGCATGAGATAACAGAACTGATATTAGAAAGCTCGAGCTGACTTTCAGAAACATCATACTATCCGCATTACCACTATGGCATTATCGTAGTCATGCATCTTCAAACGCTGATTACCATTATTAAACGTCAAAGTTCCTAAATTATTGAGCGTTTCGTAGATATGAGTGCCTTTTCCAGATATTCACGGGGAATATGCCCGTGTGAGCATGCTCACATTCACGGGATTACGATGTATGTTTCCGGTTTAGACCAACTATCGCGGCGGAAAATTATGATGATCCCGCTTACCGCGGGCGCGCTAAGAATGACATACGATGCTCAATTTTAATGCCGATATTGTTCTTACGTTTCCATTCACCGTTTCGAGGGACAGATCCCCAGCCCGCAGCGATTAAAGATAATGTGACATAAAATTGTCATTGTTCTATTATGCTCACAGACACTGGCGGCAGATGCGTTAAGCAATTTCACAAGAATCCGTGGGCCTTAAACCGTGATTACACAATTATTGAAGATATTTATTATTATTGGAGATATATTCTCGCTGTATTTCTTTTGGATTGGATGTGAGAAACGACAATAATTTTACTGATATTTTGAGATGTAAATTTCTAATAAATTTTATCTTCAAATTTTTCTCTAAAATTAATGTTATTTTTAAACATGCTCTACAAATCACAATTTATCAATAGAGATTTTAAGTATAGATTGCAAATTCTTTCTGTTCACAATATGATACATGTTCTTATATGTTCATTTAATAATTTTCAATTTTTGTTTATATATGCATCTGATATTGAAAATCATAGATTCTATATTTTTAATAATAATTTTTGCGATTTTGTATTTAATTCAAGTTTTAACGATATCCGGAGAAAAATAATAGGAAAGAGGAAAATAAGACGTAGACAAAAGCTGATGCGAGAAGCCTGCAAGACACACACTTGTCCCACGCCACGTGGCTGTAAACAAGGGATTTCGCGCTGTCCCCGCGAAATAAACGCACGGTGGTGCGCCCACGCGTCTTGCGCGAGGGTCCCATTGTTATGGAGGCATCGCGCGTGCTGCGTGGCAAATACGCTAGCGCCTTTACTCCCCTTCATTACTCACCGGGACTATCTTAAACGTTGCGCCAAATCGCCTTGTCTGCGGTTCCTTAATGAGGGAAGAACTTTATCTGGTCTTCGATAATTCCCATCTGCAGGCTTTCTTGCGCCACTCTGCCTGGCAGAGAGAGTTATCTCATTAAATTATCTTACCTAGTAATAAGAAAATTTCAAGTTTCTTTTATTTGAAGTACTGACAATATTTTTGACTTTTTCTTCTTTTACTTTTCTGATATTTTCGAGAACTTTAAATTTTCTTATATCTTTTCTATCATATATCTTCTTGTACTACAATATATCATAACATTCATATATACTACGTTATGTACATTATGAAGTCTCTCTGCAAATAGCGTCTGACTTCAATTCGAAGGATAAGATCTCGAGAGCAATAAACGTTACCCAAATTTAACCGCGGTAGTCGAGGGTTAATGCAGGAGGCGTACGCAGGTCGTTCTCAGTAGATTGCTTTTCTCTCGCGAACTCCTCTGCGGAATGCGAGTTCGAGATTTCTCCTCAAGACCCGATTGTTATACGACTGCCCTCGCGGCTGACATTTTTATGCGTGGCCGATGGACTGACAGTGAACATGCCACGATGTTTGACCACGTCGCTCGTCAATCGACATCGATTTACGATGATTCTCGTGCGAACCGATTGATTTTGATCTGTGCCGCGAAAAGGGACACGCCTGTTTTATACAACAATAGCAAACACCAATCTATATATATAAAAGCAAAATTTAAAGATAACTTTCAAAATAAAACCGATTAAACATTAAATGATTTTGATCAATTCAGGAAGATAAATAGATTAGAATACTTTTTCAATCACAATTTTAAGTTGAATCAAAAAGATTTTAGAGATGATTGTCATTACATTATCCAATGATATTATTTAATGTTGATAGTATAAAATAGGAATATAAATAGGAATATAAAATACATTTATATATAATTTCTGTACCGAAAGAACAGTTTTGTTGAAAGAAATCTAAAGTCTAAAATTTTAGCTGGGTACAGATCAAAAAAATAATTTTGTTGAACTATTAAAATAATTATACAGCTCAAACTAGTTGCTAGAATATCAAAATTTTTTGTAACATTGCTGATTGTGTTCCAATAAAATTATTTTAATAGTCTAACAAAATTGTTCAAAAATGTTCAAATCTGTATCCAGTAAAATTTTAGATCCCTCAGCAAAATCGTTCTTTCCGTGTAGTATTAAACTGAACCTCTGCTAATATAAGTTTCACTCGGAATTGTACAAGGAATAAAATTTAGTTCAACACTTCAGTCGAGTTTACTCAGCAGCTGCAACCATCATGCGGGTTAGATATGCGTCTGCTGTAATGCACTCACGTTTGATAATCGACGCGTCTGCTTCGGCGACGCCGTGGCCCGAGAGCACCCGTGTCTCCACTTCAGGAATTTAGCTTCTTATGAAGGCGGCTCATTGTTCCTGACAAGTGCGCCGATCAGCGTAAGCTGAAAAAAATGGAGCCATGATCGGCAGATCAGTCGCGGTCTTCGATCGGATCCGCGGACACGCCCGGATTCGTCATCGTCTGGGCATACCGAACCCGAATGTCGTTTTAGCATATGAATGGCAGGTCACGCGGGCAAGATCGCATCCTTATTTAATCTTACAACGCATTTGCGCGATCTTTTTTCCGTTGCATGAAGTACAATATCCTACATGTATCATGAGTTTTTGTGTAGGTTGAGGATTGTATTTGCGACTTGCGCAGTCTTAGCAATACGCGCCGAACGTCTTAAATATATACATATATAAATATATCTCAGCCTTTTATAAAATTTTAAATTTTTATAAAAGATTCCATTGAATAATTTGAATTTCCTTATTCTTCTAGCTATAAGGAAAGAATGATTTTGCTGAGAGATCTAACATTTTGCTGGATACAGATCTGAAAATAATTTTGTTAGATCAGAATAATTTTATTGGAATAATAAATTTGTTGGAATCATAAAATCAATGAGTAATACTGTAAAAAATTTTGATATTCTAGCAACTAGTTTAAGTGTTCTACATAAGTATTTTAATTGTTCAACAAAGTGTAAAGAGAAAAATTGAGAGAGACATTCTACATGTATCATTTTTTGCAGGGGCATGCAAATTTAGAAAAGATGAAAATACAGGATAGTGACATATTTTGAAAATATTTTGACAAACTTGTTAAAATTCTTCTTGCATCGCTTGCATATAATAAAGAATTCATACGGGAGATCTAAAGAAGTTTTGTGCCGTGCCATTTTTGTCAGTGTCCGCGACCTGATATGCGATTTCATCTTGAAATAGCGACTTTACTCGCATCTCTCCGTTCCAATTCCATTTCCCCACACAGCAGCCGCATTTTTTCGCGACACTCTCGCCAGTTCGGCGTACGACCGTCGTAATTCGCGCGTGAACGAGACAGCGAAAAACAGCATCGATAAGTTCGCTCGGGAAATGTCGGTGTCCTAGCATTGGCTCGTGTTACGACACCTTTATTTCACGTTTATTCAATCGTTGTGCTAAAACTGCGTCCGGGATCGACAAGGTCAGCGCTATTACCCATCGCGAGCGGAGCGAACACCCTTCTCGGGGTGTAAACGTTCTCGGGGCAATAATAATATTGAACGAAAGTAACGATCCTGGCCTTCGACTGGATTGCGCGAGACTCGTAATTTTTCCGGCTACCCATCGCGTGCCGTCTAACAATCTGTCGCTATTCACGTAAATTAGGCATTAAGATAAGTTCCTTGCTCGTCATACTCGTAATGTCGGCAATTCTTATTTTTTTCATGCTATATTAAGAAAGATACTCGCAAGTTAGACCTTCAAATTTTTTCTTTGCGAAGATTTTCTCCACTGCATTTTTGACGAGTTAACCCGTGTAAAATTAACTTTCTCTTCATTCGATTGCTCTTTGTTTGCACATGTATGTGTAAATCTATTTCGAATTTTCGTTAGCACACTTCTCGTTAAGAGATTATTAATAAAATAATTTTGGAGGAAGCAACTTCATACTAAGTCTACAATAAGATTGAAGCCTAAATAGATTTTCGTTTGCATAGTCTTATAAAAAATTATTATAAAATAATTTAAATCACGGCCAACTTCGATCCAAGCTAGATGTTGGTGCTCAATAATATTTCTATTTTAAATTTAAACACTATAATCCAATACACATGTGTACAAAAAATTATTAATTCGAAACTTTAATTGTTGAGCTATGGAAAGTTAATTTTTTTTTTAATGCGAGGGGAGTTAACTTCAAAGGGATATAATTTCGATGAAATTCAAATATTGTAAAAAATCAATTCTGCCACTTAAATTACTTCGTAAATTTCTGCTTGAGTGTAAAATGATTATGTCTAAAATTATCTTTCGTACTTTATATTCAAAGCGACAATCAATACTTTTAACGACACAACGATAAGATTACTGCGTAATCGAGTTTGATTTTATATTACACACGGTGTCTTTTAAAGTGACGGTTCCTTAATCTACCTGACCGTAATCGATCAAATCCTCTCTTTATCCTATTGATATAACCGCCCCTAAAACTACAGACGCTTAAATATCAGCCGCTCGGCTATAATCCCGCTGAGAAGAAGATCGCCGTCTTTCTTCGTGCGCCTGAAAACCGGTCGCATTCCGCTAATTGGCTAAACAGTGTAACTATCCCGACTTATGGACCGATTTACATCGCCCATAAGAAATTTGTTGCGGCCCCGTCGCCGCGGCCGACTATTAATATCGCCGCCGCGCTCTCGATCTGGCGAGATATCTTTTCCGCGCTCTTCATTCGCGACGACTTCGATATTCGCTCAGTCGTTAAGAACGTGCGCGTTTCCGATCCGTTAACGATCCGATATCGGTGCCTTTGAGGTAAGCTGTGCCACCAGTGCGCCGATTACATCCGCTTATTAAGGAACCGAGCCACATTTCCCTCGGACAGCGATTTAATAATAATTCTGCGATAATATAATTAAACTCTAACGATCTTGTCCTAATAATGTCGTTACGGTTTTATGCATAATGAATTGCGCGTTACATCCTCGAGCGTTGTAGCTATTCGCTGTTGCTGAATGTTTCATCTTTTTCAGCTCCGTGAAGATACTCCGGAATCATCGAGCAAATTAATGGAGTTAATGGTGCAAATCTGGTGAGTGCAAATCAAGCAAAAATATAATGTTCTTGCTAATTATAAATGTGATTATCATGATAATATTTTAAATTTTCTCTTCATAGAATAAAATTTCGGTTTTAATTTGACGTTTGCATAAATCTTATACAGAAAATGAAAATGATATAAAAAGAAATTCTCTTTGATTTAGATTTCCGCCTGAAATAAATGTAAAAATATATGATATCTTTATACAAATTATTAAATCAAATTTGAGAAAGGTCTTGCATTTATTTCCGATATAGCTGTAGATAAATTATGAATGCGCGATGATTCGTGAACGTGCAGAAATGACGGATTCGACTTGATCGATACAGCTCTGGTCGGATTCGTTTCGCGGAGGCGTTTCGCGCGGCCCCTTTAAGGCCGCATTAATTGCCTGTGAAAACGCCCCCGCGGGCGCGCTCGGGGCCCGGTTTCGCCACAGTTCATTAGGGGGGTCCCGGCTGCCTCGTCGGGTAACTCCGGTTGAATCTTCGCCGCCGTGAATATAAATCCTTCCGAGGTCGCCGCAACAGACGAACGCCTCTGTCGCCGCCATTTTGCGGGCCCAAGATAGGCCCACGCGGAAGCTGTGTTCGCTGTGTTCCGCTATCTCTCCTTTTCTCCTCCTTCGAGTTCCACGACCTCTCTCTTTTCCATCGCCGTTATTGCCGCCCATTCGATACGTCCGGCGGTCCAATTCTCGCCGACGGTTTCTTTGTCGGTGTAGAAGACCATCAGGAGAATTATTCTATTTGTTGAAACTTTCGAAATTTAAATTTCAAATTTCGAAACTTAGGTAAACTTAGGTAAATTGAGATGTGCCGGTCGAGAAATCGGAGATAAATCTTGTGTGCTTCATTAACCTTTCGACTAGGCAAGATAATTTATGTACATTATGGGAAATATTTTGGCCCTTTAAAGTGTAACATAAAATTACTTTGCGTTTTGATTCTTTTTTAAATTGAATTCTCGAAAAAAATACAAACACATTTATCTTGATCTTCTGCAAATTGTTAATAAAAATTTAATGAGTGAAGTAAATGATGTTTTAGAAAAAAATCTATTAACAAGTTAAATGTAGGTAAAAACGTTGAAGATGGAGCGTAGATTAAAACAATGCATAGGGACACGATTCTCGACATTAATGTAAGAGGGAGGAATAAATTTTCGGTATGTGACGATATAATGAAGTCGCATTAACATAGACAGAAGATCGAGAAGGGTTTACGAAGGCGGATCCGGTTCCAGCCGTCGCAATGCGAGGAACATTTTCGAATCCTTTGATCCGAAGATGTGCCTATGTGGCCATGACTTTTATCGCGCCTCGATCACAATAAATTAATAAACACTTCTTTTTTTATCCCGGACCATAGGCGAGATCGCCCGGCCGATATTAGAGGTTTATTAATTTATTTTCTCTTTATTAGGCGGCCACGGTCGCGCCCGTCGGTAATCAGGGATCTGTAATTAGTCGAACATGCTGTCTGTCCATAGCGATTTATGCCATGCCCCCGGGGGTGATGCCTCCCATCTTCTTTCTTCTCCTCCTCCTCCTCCTCCTCTTCGACCTCATCCTCGGTTCATTTTACCGACGCTTCTTCGATTCTCTCGCTGGACAATAGCCCCGGCACACTGCCATTCCTCTCGTCATCCTCGGATCTTCCTTCGAGGAAGGACGAATTCCTTGCCTACCTATCGGCACGACGCATCCTTCAAACCCGTAATTGTCGGCAGGGACCGCGAGGCATAAACACCGTATTCGCAACTGATCAATCACTTTGTTGCAGCGGCTTTGCAACGCGTTTTGCATGGAATATTCTTAACTAATATCTAAATGCACATTCGGGCTTCGGGCATTAATTGAGGGTTTCGTACACAAATGATGTAAGCGCAGTATTATATTCTCCGAGTTAAGTAGAGACCCGTTCAGTTAAAAATTCTGCCAACAAAGAGACTAAAAAGATGCTACTAAAAAGATGCTAATTTGATATTTAATATTTCTTTATGATAAATATACTATAATTATTCGCAACAAGTGAGAGAGGATGTGACGCATAATCGTTAAAATTAATATTAATTCGATTCATGAGTAAAAATAAAATTAATCAATTACTAAATATTCGTATATAATGATCCAAGATTTTCGAATCAATTTGTTTTCTGCGTTTTCTGTGCTCAAATTTCGGGCAAACTATTCAGCTTATGTGAACACAACTCATAAAACTCATGATAAAACGTACATTGAAGATCAAATCTTCACCTCGCTTATCCGTTTAACGCGCGCTACTAAGAATAAAATGAAGATCTCGGTATGTCAATATTCCTAAACTGACGCGCGCGATAAGAAAATTATAGGTACGTCGTGTACATATTGACCCTCAAAGTGCATCAGAGATTTAACGAGCGACGCGTTCCGGCAAACACCAGATAAGAATCTTCCCGCGGCAGCACTGCAGCACGTTCCTTCGTTGACTAAGTGGTTCGCAGGATGTGAAGGATCTGGGCTCCGTTCGCCGCCTGGTTTTGGATTTAAGACCAACGCCTGGCTGTCTGTCAGAGGGACCACACCTTCGGGCCGGCCCTCCGGTTCCTTATAAAGTATCTCGTCGAAGTTTCATTATTTCCGTCAAGATTGAAGCACGCGAGGGAGAAGCGCGATGAATGTAAAGATGGCATGATGACGATGTTCATTGTCTGATACGCAAAGAATTTTACTTCGAAAAGCTGATTCACTTTTCTCTCGTAAGACAAGAATTTTCTGCAATTTGTTTTGCAACTTTGAATTTTTCCTCGAGTTCTCTAATTCTTTGAATTTTTGCTAAGTAATCAAATTTTTTTATTTAGTAGGTAAAATTTTTTATTTTAACATTTTTAAATGCATTATGAAGTACATTTTAATAATTTATAAATCCAAATACACCGTGAGCGCTGTTCAAAAACCGCTTTGCAATGATGTCTCCGGGTCAAAGTACTTCATAACACGACGGTCTGCCGTAAAAATGAAATTCCGTGCACTCCGCCGCGAAATTCTTTTCCTTCCGGCGGTAACGGTTACATACCCGCGCATTTTTCTTCGTGAAACCTTAATTCGGACTTGTTCGCGGACAACTGCACCTCCGCCGTTTTGCGTCCCGCCGCACGGGATGGCTTATCGTCGGAATGACTTATCGCCCGAGACCAGCCAGTGCGCTTTTGGCGAGCGTGAGTACGGCGGGCCCGACCGTAACAACCTAAATTAAGTTCGTGCTTTCGTCTCTCACCCGTATTTCATTTCCGACGGCCGGCAGCGGCGGCGTTCGTGCCCGAGGACGCTCGTTTTCTCGGTTTAAGGTTACCGCACCAGCGCGGTGGCAGAAAAACAAGCCTTACACGAGGACGCCATGCGCGTACCCGACGAGATCTGTAATCGCCGCCGACACTGATCGCGAAATCACCGTCTTCCGCCGTGTTCCGCGGGTTGCACTCGGATGGTATCGATTGCGGCAAAATAACGCAAGAATGATACGGCTGTAGCAGGTGTAGCTCGCACAAATGGCGGTCTCTTCGACTAATCAGAGATCTGGTTTCGATCCTGGAAATCGCATCCAGAAGATACAAAGTTATCTCGTAATCGTTGAAATTGGTTGCGTTTGCAAATATGTGCTAGGATTGCCGATGCGACGTATTAAAAATCTCGGGAATGAGGTATACTTTACGATACACAGACAGTTTTCGCATTTTTATTCACAATTATCATTCAAGCCTCTTTTCCTGATGATTCGTTGCATTAACAGTTCGGTCTGCGTAAGAGTCAAGTATCTCGTTGAGATAAAATCATCTTCTTTGTGATGCGGGATGATTTTTTATCGCGGCTGATCCTCGTTCCGCGAATTGATTTGGATGCGCTTGATGGAACGGTTCTTTCACGACGAGCATCGCACGGCTTTTCGCCGATCGGGCGCGTGTTTCCTCGTCGTATTTACGATTGCCGTGACTCGTAAAATGAGGATCCAGCTGCGATAAGACATGCCGTACGGCTGTCGCCGTCCTGCGCGGTCCGATAAGGACGCCGCAGATGTTTAGCGGCTAAGTGGATGTAGATTGAATCGTCAAGCGGACAATTTCGGTTCGGATCGGAGATCCAGGCTGATAAATGATTCATGCGTCCCGAAGGAACGGGATGGCGTGGCGAATGCTTTTGTATCGATTTGTCTTACTAGTGCGCGACTCGAGTCGATACAATATCCAATCGTATCACATCAAACACGATTTTTACCTAACTTGCGATACTACATAATGTGAGCGTGTATCTTAAAACGGAAGAAAACTTTGATCCTTGTTTTATTATTAATTTTGGTAACATGACACATTTATGCGTTATCGCGAATTAGCAATCTTGATGTGGACAGAGATTTAGGGAACTCTGCAGGGGTTTACGCACAAATTCATGTATCGACGAAGTCATAGTTCGTATAATATATGGATGAAGCAATCTCGATGGATTTACGGATCGATAAATTTATGATTACACGGACTGATGGATCTCGCGACTTACGAACGTATGAATTTATGGATTTATTGAGTCATCAATCCGTAGATTTATGAATTCATGGGACCCATAAAGGATAAACCTAAGGATTGATGGATCTATAAATTTATAAATACGTGAATTTTAAATTTATGAATCAATGCATCCGATACAATTCATTTTGCGTAGTGATATTTAAGTAATATGTCGGTATAAAATCTACACAAGAATATAAAGAGTAAATCTAAAAAAAATCATTCCCAACATCGTTCTCGACGGTTCTCTTTCTTCCGAAAGAAAATTACTGGAATCGCTTTGTAGCAAGCGCGATGCGTGCTGCGTGAGATAATGCTTATCAACCGCGTTATCTTCGCACTCTCGCGGCCCAGTCCGTGGCAAAGGGAGCTTCAAAGCGTATCTGCCGAAATCTTCGCTAACCACGCGGTTAGTTCGCGTCTCGTTTGCGTCACATCCTCCGCGAAATGGCCGGGCGTAAAGTCTCAAGGACCGCACACATGCGACGTGCCTGTTCGAGGAAGACGTCGAGAGGGTTCCTCGGAGTCTTTTCATGTCTTCTTCCTCGTCTCGCGCCGCGGGAGGACATTATTATCCCCTCGATAACGGTGAACACGCGGGAAGAACTTGTGAGGACTTGTGCGGGAACCGCGCGCAGTGGAAAAAGAGTCTCGCGGACTTAATTTAGATTATTACGACACACGGGGCTTCGAATCGGCGCGCCGCAACGTGCTATAAGTCATTTCCGGCGATAGGCTCGCGCAAAGTACCCGCAGCCTCTATCGAGCGCACGAGTCCCCCCCCTTTTTCTTCCGCATTAATCCTGGTTAAGAAAGTTTTAAGACGCGCATAAATTTTTTCAGAGGCTCGTTAAGCCGCGCACGCCGGGCCTCCCGCTGTAAATAACTTTTAACCACGAGGCTTTAATCCGCGTGTCCGACTGCTCTCTGTATTTAAAACGTCACGGCGATCTTCGCGAGGTCGCATGCGAGAAGTCGCACCGTGCGCCACCGCCGTAATCTTCGAGTAATCTTTACAAACGCGCTTTATTGGGATCTCAAGAGAACTAAATCTTGATTTACACACGCGCGGGTAAGTTTATTGTATCTCAGCCAGATAACGTACACAGTATTTAGACATACGGCGTCTCAAAGTATCGCATCCTCGGCTTTACGAACGCGCGGTTGCTTAACGCTATTTCGCTATCGCAAAACCTATAACGTGAGAGGAACGATCGTTTCGGCTGACGTCTATAGTGCGTTTGGGTAAATTCGCGGAGCTCGCGTGACCACTGCCGCAAGTAGTCTCGCGGTTACCCTCCGTGAAGCCTCCGTTGGCGCCGTAATATCGCCAGAGAACGTCGTTCCTGGCGACGTCTCTATCGCGATTGATAATTCGCGAATGCCTGGCGATCGTAAGCGGCTCGTTAAACCCGCGTTCACCACGCAATCCGGGTGTCGTTATAACGCTCGTAATGTTCCTACCGATCGCCTCGCGCCACTGATAAGCGTGTCTCTATTTCTGTCGAGATTGATGAAGTAACCGCATCGATATGGCGAGGACTTGAGGAAATTTTACACCCTATTCGATTTAAATTTAAGTAACTCTTACGCGAAATAAACGTTTGTCTGAGCCTGTATTCCACTTCGCATGATTCCGTACGCGGTGTTGCACTTTAGAAGCATTATGCCTCTATGTTGCACGCGTGTGGATTATTTCTTCTTTAAACTAAATTGAGCAGCATGTCTTTACCGCAAGTAGCTTCCGCCGTCAGTTCGACGAACTGAATCCGATCCTCTTCAGAGGTAACATCGTTACGCGTTCTTGCGGGATCGCGTTCAGTTACCAAGGGCGATTCCTATCCTCGCACCCGAGACGTGGACGCAGTGGACGACGACGACGACGACGACGATGACGAAGAGAAAAGAAGAAGAAGGAAGAGGCGGTTATACGCGGCGAGCGACGCGAGCGTATAGGCATAGCCGGCATGAAATACGATGAGAGAGTGCCTCGGGTGCGAGACTTATGCTAAGTACACGCACACACGCGTCTCGTCGTGTGCGCATTTTATGTTCGCGTCCGCGTCCGTCCGGGCCCTTCGTTTCTTCGTCTCTTCGAGAAACGCCGCGCCGTGCGGCTCCCGACTTCTACCTGCACGTTCGCGCGCGTTCTTTATATGGGCCCGTAAGCGCAGCGCGGTAGTGCCCGGCGGCATCCGCGACGACACGTCGCCGATGTCGCCGTGTCGGTTGGGAATGCTTCGACGTTCACCGCTTGCCACGCATCGCTGGGCTCTTGGGCGATTTATTGTGCATGCGCGCCGATTAATGGCGAATCGCACTGTCAGATTGTTATATGGACTGTGCTTTTACAAGCGGAGAAAATGACGAGATCATTTTCGCTCGTTTCCATTGGCCTCGGTGGCGAGAAAAAACCCTCGTCGTGAGGGGATCTCAACTCGTGATCTTTTCATATCTGGATTACCGGTTTGACATTCTTTTTATCGTTTCGAATAAATCTGCGATGTCCTTGCAACAATGAAAAAGAAAAGGAACGAAGAACATTTATGTTTTCGTAACGCCGTCGAGACGACATTCCGTTCGTTCCGTGTATGATTAAGCGAGGAAAAAAGCGATCTCAGGACAGATTGCGATACCGCTTGCGATAATTAACACAAAGTGTCGTAATATTTCGCGCGAAGCTTCTTATTTCTTCCAATTCGGTCAACGTGGTCCATCTCGGAGGAAAGTGATGGCGACGGCGGCGGCGGCGGCCTGGTATCGGTCGACAATGACATTACTCAAACGGGCCTGACAAACGTATAAAGAGTTAACGACGCTGGCATTACGGCTTACGTGCACGCGAGCATTTGTAAGATCTCATGGAACGACGGCGGAGGAGGGACCCGGGGGCCCCGCGAGACCCCGGAGGCGACGGTCGCCATAACTCATCTTCATCGTGCCGTCAACAGGTCCCGGTTTCCCGGACGATCTGTGGGTATTCTTCGGAGACTTTGCGCTCGTAACTTATCGTTTAAATAATAAATTTTGAATTGAAAACGTCCTACGATGAGAGAAGATGACGAAATGTCTTATCCTAAAAATTTGTGGAGTAAATTCGACCAAACTTATGGGAAAAAATTCGATCGCTACTCCGATTAGGATATAATACAATAATTTCGTAAAAAGATTACTTTCTAAAACGCAACGCAATCTCGATGGCGAAAAGAATATGACATGCGTTATGTAAATGATGAGCTGCAACTGCTAGTGCGTTGCAAGTCATTAGTCAGGATCAGTTTAATCGACTAGCTTTGCGGGCGTCACGCGGCCAAGACGATCGTCCTTGTCGCCGCGTGCTCGGCGAGGATATAGTTATGCACGAGGGGGAGAGTTCTCGACCGTGAGGTGGACGCGGGGCCCAACGATACACGACCCGTTTGTCTTTTTATTCCTTTCGGGTACAAGTTTGCTGCGGCGAGGTCGAGGTCTGAAACAAAGTGGCGCATTAGCCTTCCTTACGCGTGTATTGTTAACGAGCCACGCAAACCGATTCATTCGTTATCGTTGGGGGATCACTCGGCGCGGTAGCTCCCGTCTCGTCTCTTCACCGCCATGTTTCATTCCGTTCGACCGGCGATTTGTCTAGTTGCGTATGCAAACATCGCGCGCTGGGTGAAGGCGATTTGTTTAATGACGCTCTAGTCAGCGGTGTCGTATCGTCGACGAATGTTCTCATCTTCTCGGTAATGGTTAATTGCGCCGAGACAACATCGATCATTTCCGAACACATCGTCGTGTTGCGTCAAAATATTTTTCAGATACTTAAATGATAAAAGAGTTTCGTCGTAGAAATTAATCTCTTCTCGTGGAATATAAAATAATAATTTTTTAAATGTATTATTAGTTTATAGAATACATTAATTAAATCGATAATAATCATGGAGATAAAATTGTACCAAGATTATAGTTGACTTTCTCCTCTCTTTTCTTCTTCCATCGTGACATTAAAAAGAAGATGTTGAGACTCAACAGGTTGTTGCCCATTTCTAATTCTTGACAACGATAAGCAGCAGTTTTATACCTATAAGTCGACTTTTCACAATATTGAATTGCAACGAAAATGCAGCTCTTTTTCTCTTCCGCGAAAATTCTGAAAAGTATATTCATTATAAATATATATTTATTTATATTTATAAAATATGTAGAAAGTTTATAGCATATCTTTATTCAAGAATAAAACTGGTATGCGGTTTTACAGTAACATTAAATACTGTAACTTTTAAAAATATAACTATTGTATTTATAAAACAAACATAAAAAGTTTATAGTATCTTTATCCAAGAATAAAACTGAAACGCGGGTCTTGCAGTAACACTAGATACGTGGAATGTCGTTATGCGCCTCATTTCGTTGTCGCATTTGCAGTACTTCGCGTCTTATGCGTATTGAGGAACTGACAATCGACACGTACGAGGTACGAGAATCATTGGCAGTATAACGCCGATACTTCTCTCCGCTCGGAGATACGACCTGAGAATGCGCCGAGGACGATGCAAGGACACGCGATTCCCGGCGGCATGTCGAGCGAGAGCGTGGGCATCGGGATGACCGATTCGTCTCGGCTCGTCGTCCCGGCTCGCGCGTGCTGGGGATTCAATGCCTCATGGAAGTGTTCTCCTCGTCGCGAAAACGATCGCGTGCCAGCGACGGATTCAGAGCG
This sequence comes from Cephalotes varians, assembly GCA_037157785.1. Lineage (NCBI taxonomy): Eukaryota > Metazoa > Arthropoda > Insecta > Hymenoptera > Formicidae > Cephalotes > Cephalotes varians. The sequence continues at coordinate 282,850 of JANQDE010000041.1, read as the reverse complement.
TGCAGTCGGACGAGAGGAATCTCGTTTAGTCGCGGCCACGAGTCTTCCCCACGGCGCATTCATTATCGTCAGCCGGGTGTATTATGCGCGCCGTGGGTGACAATACAACCGCGACGAAATGTACGACCGGAATTCTCGTTGCTAAACGCATCGTACCTCGGTAATGCGCTAATTCCGCATGCGACGATGTCTTGGCTAATACCGCGCTCTCGTAAGAGATGTAGAAGTATCAATCTTTCGGTTATGAAATTTGATATGGTAATTTATGGCTTACACTGAAACATTCGAAAAAAAGAAATAAAAAATTACGATCTTTAAATTATTTTAATTTATTTCTTGAGAAACGGAGAAGGAAACTTTAGCATTAACTTGATAAAATTGACATTACGTGCATTAGATTAATATGTTTTATTATAACTGTTTGTCCTGAAGAGATTCTATTAGATTTAAAAAAATTTTATATGAAAATGTCAGATTACAATAGTTTTGAAAATATTAGCAGTTAATATCGATCAATGATATCGCATAATGAATTCAAAAATGCATACTCAAATTCATAATTTATCACGTATATCGATTTGTCTATTATTGATTTTAATTTTTTATATATACTACGTGTTAAAGCAATTTATATATATCACATTGATAAGTTGACTTGTTTAATTACTTAATTAATTTTTAATTTTATGCGCAAATTATTCTTTTAAAAAATTAATTAGTTAATTAATGATTTTATTTAAAAAAAAATTATTAAGTCAAATAAATACAAAATTTATAAATAAAAAATATTATGTCTAAAGAAATTTATTTTTTATTTAAAAAATGCATGAAATTTATTTTTTATTTCTATTCTTTTCTCTATTCTTATGAAAAAATGCAATAATAAAAATTTTTCTTAAAATTTTTGTCTGTTTTGGAATAAAATAGTATAATCTAAATAAGTCCAAAAAATATATGTAAATCGCCATATCATATACCAATTTAAGAAAAAAATATTAAAAAATAATAATAAATTTTTTTTTCAATTAAATCAAAAGATAAGCTTTATTCTTCTAAAATACATAGCTTTAATAATCTTTTCAAAGTAGAGTAATTAACTAATTTAAATTTTTAATAAAAAAGGAAAAATAATATGCACACAAACAATTTGTTATTAATAATAATACTTTATTAATAATTTCGCTATATTCATTGAGAATGACAATTTAAGTTATACTAATTATAATTCAGGCAACACATATACAATATATTTCTTACATTTTTTATAATTAATTATAGGTAATGTTAATGAGTCTATAAGATATAAGATGTAAGATACAATAATATATCATTCATCGAAACTAATTTGAAAAACAGATAAGAAAATATTCGCAAATTTATGTAACAATATGTTCAATATTTCATAACGGCAACGTATTGACTGGTGCGTACGATACGTAACGGCTTTGTTGTATACGACGCGGCTATTGTGTTCGCACACAAAGTCGCCGCGCTACCATTCGCGCAGCGAGACTTGAGTCGGCAGGCGGCGGAGCTGGCCGCTTCTTGTGTTATTATCCCTCGGGACATAATCGCGACAAGTGCTGCTTGAGAAAGAACGTGAGCATTTCCTACGAACCGTCTGCGTTTATCAGATGAATCGTCTTCGATGATTAAACATATATCGATGATTTTTCGAAGCGGATATCTTGTATAAATTATTTAACTCTTTAAAATCGAATGCAAAATGTGATAGAAGAGCGGTAGTCGTATAAATTTTTGCTTTATTGCGACATTTACGAGTATATTTCTTTTAATAATACGTACTTTGAAATATACTTTCAAATATATGTATTTTACGTTTTGAGTCTTTTTGCTGTAATATATAATTTTCATTGATTTTAGAAAGCGAAGATTATTACGCGAATTATCGGATCAAATGTTTCAAGTAACAGAAAAATGAAACGTGATATGTCGACCACTTGTTAATACAATGCGCGTATTTTGCAGAATTCACGTCTTCGAGATGTATTATGTGTGTAATATCAAATTTTGATTGTATGTTATTGGACGGTTCGTCGTGTCATAATTAGCCGTAAACCCGACTTTAATAATTATGTCATATCGCACGGTGTCGGAATTTTTTGGTCATTAACGGTACGCGATACTCGGATCGACTCCGAGTCAAGCTGCGTGCGATTTAATTAGCGGGTACAGTCGTAACTATAACTCCGTATCTTAATATTTGTCAACCGCGTGGAATCAATTCGGTGTTCGTACAGCAATTCGTTAAACCCCCTCCGTCTTCCGTTCGTGATTCATCCGTTACGTTAATTTCTTTGCGAGACTTTACGTGTATCGAACTGATCGTAGATCTGCGCGGTAATTTTTCGTGTTATTTTTCTGCCGCAGAGCCGCAGTAATAAAGAGTGCAGTTCGTGCGATTAACGACGGGAATGCTGTGCAAAATAGCGTGCGATCATCATATTTTAATGATCGGTGCACGCGCGATAATTAACCATGTTTCTGCGAATGTGTTGTGTCATGAAAGTACAACGAGGAAATCTGAGAGGAGGACGGGGCCTAGGAGGCATCAGGCGACGACGGAGTAACAACGGGGTAAGCATTTTATATTATTTATTTATTATTTGTCACTTGCAGAGGAGAGATTAGTCATTTTTGGATTATATATATAATTATTTCATTAAATATTTTTGCTTGAAAAATATCTCTATTTTCATACATAGAAAGTATGAAAAATATGCATGATAATCGTTATTTGATATATTAATTATTTTGATTTTTTATTATATTAATCAAAATAATAATTATTATATTATATTATTTATTATATGAATTATTTTGAGCGTTATTATAATTTGGATATATTTATCTTTACGGATCAAAAATGTTACTTCGTTGATGCGCATCGTATTGGTAAGTGCCAGATTATCTTTTGATTTAATTTGAGATAATGGATCTCTGAAAATTTTATCATGTGTAAAACGCGTAATTAAAATTTTACATTAAAAGTATAAAATATTACAAACAGATTGCCTTAAAATAAATAAACTATTAATTTTAACATTTAATCCTGGAAGGTGTAAATTATTTTTTGAATTTATTATGCATACATATACAGATGCGTGCGCTCGCACGCACACGCACGCACGCACGCACACACACGCGCACACACACACACACACACACACACACACACACACACACACACACACACACACACACACAGAATTTTACATTTGAGCTACCATATATTTCTAGGATTAAATATTGTGTAAATGCAAGAAAGTAAAATCTGTGTTTGGATTTTATATAATATTCTGGAGTAATTTTCATTAAAATATTATTCGATGATCGACAGAACGCTTTGTACGTATAAATCTGCCTTTAATACTTGCACATCCGTATTTTATATTTCCTCGGAGATTAGGTTCCGATTTGTATTTGATTAGGTTCCGCGATTAGCGCGCAACGAACTCCACGTTTCATTATCATACAATACTAATTAACCCCCGACTGCGCCGTAAATTGTTGACTTTACCGCGTAATTTCTATTACCGGGTTCATTAGATCGAGGTGAGCGGTTTTACGAAAGTCGATGCAGGATGCCAACGGTATAATTATTTGACGGCGGCTATGAATTATTTGACGGCAGTTGTAGGCTAGTATCCTGCAACTTTACAAGATTGTGATATATTACTCTACGAATTGAGACATTATTGCGATCTGTATTCACGTCTCACGTTTAAGCGCTAAACGTGGGTGTTGCGATTCTGATTTTTACGAAGATCATGCTATCGTGACTGAAAATCGTGCAATTCCATATGTGGGATTTGAATAAAGTTTCTAATTCAAAAAATTATAGGGAAAATTTGGAAAAAATAGAGAATACAAAAAAAATTATGAAAAATAAATGACGTACTATTGCAGATAAAATAAATGATAAGATAAAATATTAAGATATATCTGCGCAGAATTCAATATACAAAATACTTTCTAATATATCAATTTTATTCAATATATCATTTCATTCATCATCTATAATCCCAACAATTTTTAATAAAACTACGAATTGATATACTGTTATTTAAGCGAACATGAGACATTGTAAATTTTTTCCATGCTGTCTGAGCAAGAAACTCATTAGGACACGCATTTATATGTTGTATGTTAAAGGCTTAAAATCGAAATAAAATAATACAATATATTTTCTTTAAATACTTCTTAAACAACTAGCAAATTTTTTTGAGACATAGTTCGTACTTCTGTTTCTTCTTGCGAAAATGTGTAGGCAAATCCGTAGGACTTCTATCGCGACGATCGTTTCTGCAAACGTTCGAAACTCGAGACCGTGTCTAGTTTATTCGCGTCGCGAGACAAGAATCTTGTTGAATCCACACCTAGTTCGCGAAGGCGCGTAACATTGTTACCGGGATATATGAACAACTGCGGAAATTATGATGTACCATAACCGATGATATCTTACGTCACGCCCTGCCCATTTTCACGCCGCGTCGCGTCACGTCATCGTAAAATAGGAGCGCGTGTCTTTCCTTTTACGAAGCCGTTGTCGAAGTCGAGCCATTAACTTTTTCCATGGGCTCGTTAAGCTGGATCTCACCGTTTCGTGGGTGATACTCCGAGAAGAGGAGACCGTGGCGCTCGGCATTATCGATCGCCATCAATTACAAACCACCCAAGATCGTCGATCGTTAAGCCGGTGTCGATTAGATCATTTAACCTCGCCACTTTCTCGCGCGCAATCTCGGGGTCGATCGACACATTCGCACGTTCGTAAATTGATAGTGTAAAAAACGTTGCGGGCGCCAAATGAGGTGCCATCTTTTCCCGTAACATCACCACAAAAGCGGTCAGATCAAAAATAAATATTGTATCAAAGATAAACTAATCTGAACGAAACTAGAGAACAAATAATGAAAGCTCTATCATTCGCATCTATTATTTATCTGCATGAGTTTTAATCTTCTCTCTGTATACAGGGGTGCAAACACACAATAAAAACGTAAATAAAAAGTTGCAAATAGAAAATTTTCAAAGTTTTATCTTAAGAACGATGATGAAGAAGAAATTCGTAACAATTCTGACGATGCACTTTAAATTTATTTATATGAAACTTTTATTTATACAAAACGTTAAAATATTTGTACACAAAAAGAAGGTTAAACTCAAAATTTTACTTGGTCCTTAACAGTTTTATTTTACAATGTTAAAAATCTCAAAATTGAAAAATTTTTGATGAAGGATTATTCTGCAAGTTTTTTGCAAATGATACAATTCCATCGATCATATGCCAATTTCCCTTTTTTCACGCGGGTCCATAGGAATCCGCGTGTGGCGCGTGCGAAGTGGAGTCGGCAGCGACGTGAATGTGTCGCGCATATACCCGCGTGCGTGCGTATCTGCATGCCTTGCGTGCGCGTGTACACCTTCACAGTTATATCCGGCTAAGATTTCTTTCCCCTCCGTCTCTCGCTCTCGCGGTGTGCACGTACACGTGCGCGCGGACGCGTGTACCGCTGTCACGGACGCTCGATACACGCACGCACGAGCGCACGCACTCACACGGGTTCGCGCCCGTCCTCCTCATCTCTCTCTCCCTCTCGGTCCACCGCGGGTTCTCTAAGGCGACTTACGCCTACACGTTGTAGTTGCAGCATCCACACTTAGCCCTCCTCAGTCCAGCGCGTGCCTCCACGCGACCAACCACCACCTCGATCACTGCTCTCTCACTCTCGCGCGGGTTCACGCTCGCGGTGGCGAGCCTCAACACACGCGAATTTCGCGCTGACAGTGCTTTCGGCCAGCGCCTGCTTGATCGCGCGCCTGCTGATCAAGTGGTCCGCAAGTGTCCTGTGCAACTGTGTCTCAAGACTGGAGAAAATCAATGAAGTGCGTCGGATGTGGCTGTCATGACGAATGTCGCGTCGACGCTTTCTAACGGTATAATTTCATGAGTGCTCGACTATGTTCCATAAGAAAGCTTCGACGTGTTTTGCAATATTGTGACATTTACATGATAAATGTAGAATGACGTTCCAAATGATGCTTACGGAATTATAAAAATTTGTTGAAAATTGAATGACAGTTGAATATTTTTCAATTTTGCTCTCTGGATTATTTGTAAAACGGAAATAAAATAAATATGTTCTTAACATTTCAGTGATAGCATATTTGCATAATTAGGCCTTACCGGAATATTAACGTTCTCTAATGCAGAATAACTTAATGAACGTTCAACTGTTTTTAAATATTTTGAAATATCATGACGTTGCATTATATATTTAATTAATATAAAGAAATAATCAGATAATTGATAAATAGTGTTCGCATATTATTGTAGGTGAATCGTTCGCGTGAATTACATTATCAATATTCGGGATAATTTGGTCAAATTTTGATGAATATTTTGTAAAGAACGCTTATCATATAAAAAATATTTTACAATGAATTTCAGTATCGTTTACAAGCTTTCTAACAATTGGTTAAGCTATAAGCTATCTAAATATTCGCGATGGCGTACGGTAGGCGTGAACGAGCGATCGAACTTGTGATTTTGTCGAGACGAGCAGGAGCTGAGTAGAGAATTCACATTCGATCGCCGATCATTCGGAGGTTCGATCGGAAACCAGTTGACGATCGAAGCGCGAGTAGAGCCGCGCGTTTCGTCGACGATCATTGGCGACCGCGTTCGGCATCCGGTCTCATCAGGACGACGATAAAACGGGGAACGACGAACGGGGGAGGCGAATCGGCAGTTTATCGATCCGTCGTTCGATCGAGAAACGTCGCGCCCGCCGCTCGAGAGCGGGTGAACGTTGGCACGCGGATTGGAAATCGACGAGCGTGGGTCGACACGCGGCGCCAACCTGTTGCTCGAGATCGGACTCGTTTCCATTTAGAGGACTACGGGAGCCCAGGCCGAACTGGCTGCCGTCGCTCCGACACCGTGGGACCCGTCCTCGATCCGGAGTCAGGAATTAATCAACCGGACCAACGGAGTTTCGAGTGCCCACTTCTGATTAACGCCCGAGCGTGTCTTTATCGAACATGCAGTGGGATCAGAAGTTCTCCGTGGTAGTCCTCTGTTTCGGAGTCGCTATCGATACCTGATACCGGTTATTTCTGATTAACGTCGTGTTCCTCTGAAGAGATTGTTGATGATAGGAGGTCTTCAAGATACGTCTTCGACTCCGGAAATTAATCAAAGGAACTTGTGATTAAATGGACTCAACAGTTATCAGGCGGATAGTAGAGTCACGAGTATTCAAGATAGATTTTCAATTAGGAGCTTGGAAATTAATGAGATTGCGAATGTATTTCTTATCAATGTTGGAATGTGAATTACAAGTAGTGCAAACTTCTTAAGAGTGTGTAACACTTAACGTTTAATATTGAGAGTGTATCGAAAAAGACGATAGAAATCTGAAACGCAGCCTGATTTGTGTCTTTGAAGATCGAGACCGATGCACAATTCCGAAACAAAATGAACATCGTCAGACTCAAAATGGTCAGTTTTTCAGTGATTAGTTTTGTGATCCTTTGGACCAGTCTGTCGTCGGCCAACCTTTCGACCGGCGAACTGCTGGAGTGTCGAGCAAACTTGACGGCGGCGATCAGGAACGACACGATGTTCCTGGAGAAGGTGCGCCAGTCGGACTACATCTTCACCGGGAAAGTCAAGGAGCTACGGCATGGACAGCTGCATGTGCGCGTCAAGAGGGCGATCAAGGGCGCGCTGAACGTCACTGTCGACCTCGTCATGAACGATACCTGCGGCCGTTACATCAGGCGCGGTTACACCGGCATCTTCATGGCGCGTCGCGGTGCCGGCGACGTGGGCAGGATCGTGATGCACTTCGGCCCGGTGCCGCTTACACTCGCCAACCTCGACAGGCTGAACGCCGCCGTCAGAGGTGAGTTTACCGTCAGGCATCTCGCCGTCGTTCTTCGCTTTCACGTGGTGAAACGCGGCGGGAACATTTTCGCTTTAACGAGACGCTGTAACGTCGCGTTAAAACGCTTCCCGTTAATTGGATAAGTCTTGGAATACGGACTACCCAACGTAGTACCGCTGGATGCGAGATACAAGCACAGCAGTAGCTTGTCCATTCACGTTTAATGGATCTCGTCATCAGGCGAGAGCGACGCGGTTTCGCAAGGGAATGTGCGCAGCTCGCTTGGATCATTCGCCACTGTTTAATACGCTAGGCAGAATGTTATATACAATTTCAATCCTCTCATCAGTTTGAAGCTAAATTATAAATTCTCGAAGTTTGGAAATTTGAAGTTTCACGCTTTAGGAAAATACAAATAGATATATAACGAAATTTTTAAAAAGATATTTACTTTAACACGACTTTAAATGAGGAAAATTTAGGAGATATTTTAGAAGAATTTATTTTAGAAGAATTTATCTATGCACGGATTTCGTGAAATACAGACTTTGTAGAGTTATGTTGAGAATCTCTCGCTTTGTTTCGTTTTACGGTATGCAGACATTTATTCAAATTTCAATCTTTTTCATCTTTCTCGTTATACAATTCGTATTGCACATAATTTAGAAATAAAGAAAGGATTTCACATTCACGAGGATTCTTATCTTTTTCATGCATATTGTGCAGTATTCTCTTACAAGAATCATGCGTGAGCGTGTTGACACGCAATGTGTTGTTGGCACGTAGGTGGATAAAACACATCAGTCGGTTAGCATTCAAGGTCCACTGGACAATTGCCTCGACAAAAGCGTAAGAGAACTAGAAATGGCTAAAGCATCTTCTCAAATGTGAATCAATTTCTGAAAATACATAACAAAAAGAAAATTAAAAATCGCACGTGAAAATATATAGGTTATAATTGCGATTATACACTTATTATATACGTATATATTACAATACATTTTTCTTTAAAAACTATGTATTAAAACATTTTTCGTGCGTATTCGATAATTCAATCTGCATGCACGATTTTGCATAGTTAAAGTCTTAATGAAAAAGTGCGCGAGATGGTGCGGGTGGCTCGCGAGAAGGTTTGATTCATCGCGTCGCGTTTAACCCTGGAGAATCATTAAATTATGGCCATTTCGCCTCACGCACATAGGCCATGCCCCTTTTCATCGTGTTAATCGCGTTAAATAAAGCGATGCGCATTATAAATAAATTACGACTGTAATTTAACTCTTTTACGATCCGGGCAGTGCTTAATTCCTCCCCTGGGGCCGATGATACCGTTCTGACGTGATGTACCCCGACGGTCACCAGGATTGTTTCGTGGACTATTAAAGAAATTAATGTAGGAATTATAAGACTGGCTTCCCGGGGCACATCGCGGGATCCAAAGTGATAGGGAGTCGTGATTTATTTAATAAGCGAAGATTAAGTGTGGTCTCTCTTTCTCTCTCTCGTCCCGCTTTCTCGGTTCTCTTGTCTTTTTGCTTCCGAGATCGTTTAACGTGGCGCGACGATGTCAACGACGCGATATGGCGACATTGATGAATAAAAGACCCGAGCGCGGGGCCCCCGCGGCCAAAATCGTTTAATCTCAATAACTCACAATGCCGCCTGGACCGACAAGACTATCGGACGTCGCTTTCCCCGATCTCCCTGCTCTTTTTTCCCCATCATTTGCAAGTCGATCGGCAGTGTGAGTCGTCTTAAAGTGTCGCCGGGATCTTTCACGAAAGCCGTCGTGTATAATTAGAAGTTTTTCTAGCGATGCCCGCGGGGCTCGATTCGAGCTAACGAGGAGTTTAGGTCGCGAGCTCGAGCGCCGAGCATCAATCAGAAGACACGGAAGAAGAGTTTCGCGATAATGAAAGGGTGGAAGAAAATCGCTACTCCTGTTCGCGCGAAACGTCGTACGAGATTGACGATTGCGTTCTGCGATTTAATTCAAACATCGTATCTCTGAGATATCTTGATGTTTATCTAGAACGAGAGTGCATTTCTTGGCGAATTCGAAGACTTTTTCCTCGCGTGAATTTGATCTGTCATTATCGCGCCGTTGTTCATGGCGCGATAATGACGTACTCAATAATTGATGCTCGAATCTCCAAATCGAAATCCAATCGCAAAAATTTCACGCAGTTAACGCAGGATGAGAGATCGAGTAGCGACTAAGATCGATGTACTGTTGACTCCGTGTGCACCATCTTGAGAGAAGCTGCCCACCTCTCTTCTTTCTCCGCCAATCTTATCGTCCGCATGGTCGATCGCGACTACGCGGCGCCGCGTTAATCATGACGCCGTTCGTTCATTGGACATCGATTTTCTGGAATCGATATCCGCCGTAACCGCGCGGATCAGCATTCTATCGCGATGATGCGGCGCGGCAACGAGGACATCCGTCCTGCTTGACTCGCGCGCGAATTTCGCTCGTGGGAGGAATCGCGATACCTCCGAGCACACGTGCGCGCTTTTTCAGCGCGCTATCAACTTCTTCCTGGTATGTAACTTTCGTAGAAGTCGCATTCGATTAAGTCGCAGTCCTCCTTTTATCAGCGAGATAGTGGACTTCTGGCGATAGCGCACTTCTACCGTTATCATTGCGGTCCAGCAGTTCCAGATTGCAACCTCGTGTGAATAGAAAAACTCGTATAGATACACTAAATGTCTACATACGATGATAAACGGACGTCGACGTGTTCTGTTTGCTCTCATGTTAACCCGAATGAATTTCAAATGCGCTAGGTTTCCGTTTCGATCGAGAAACATTAAACACGTTTTCATTGGAGTTTTAACGCGTTTTAACACGATATCTTTTCGCGAGGACATCGTTAATTTGCCATCGTCCGGTACCGTCGTGATACCGAATACCATAATTACAGCATGGCTGGCGAAGCTGCACCTGGTCGCCCACGTCCGCGTTTGTGTGTACGGTCTCACTTGACGCCCGTTCCCGGCGCGGCGGCAGGACACGGTGCAACGTGACGTTTTCTCCGCGCCGCGGGTCCTGAGACCCGATTCAGGCTCCGAGCGAGTCGTCTCTCTTTCTCTCGGGAGATCAGCATAATACGGTGCCGACCCACGCGTCCTGCCAGCCAACACAGGCACGCCCAGTCACATAACTGCCCAGGTGTGCCCGATTTCGAGGACTTCTCTTGTGCCCTCTTCTCCTACAACCCCCCCTCGCGAAATATAGACAAGTTGAAAGTTATTGGCGAAAATCTATCTCCTGAGCGAATGCGGAACGAGTGATTTTGGAACTTTGAAATACCTTTTTGCAACTTTTCGAAAGGATAGATGTTTTTTTAATTGCCTTTTTTGGTATAAACAATAATTAGAAATTTATCAAATTTTCTAAATAAGAACCGATTCATGAACTATAGTGCACCATGAGAAATTGCACAATTTTATTTTATACAGAATAATTATACAGAATAAATATATAACTCTTACTACAAATTATATATTACACCGTCTTTCATAGACAAATTCAAAATGATTGGTGAGGATTCTCCTCTAAATTGAATGATTTTGCAATTTCTTAATTCTTTGTGCAATTTTTCACAGGAATGGAATCGCTTTAATTGTCCTTTCAGCACGGGCATTAATTAAAAATTAATCAACATTTTTAAATAAGATTAGAAAACAGATCTAGTCATCATGTTGCATCGCGAGAAATTTCACGTAATCTTACTTTATATTACACAGAATATATATGTAAAGCTTATTTCGAAATAGCAAGTTTTTAAAATGAGCTTAGAATGACATCAAGCAGATGCCGTAAATAAGCAACAAAAATAATAATAGGCAAGCAGTATTATCGATATGAAATTCATCGAATCTCGCGCGTCGTAATACGATTCAATGCCTGTTCGTCCGCGCGTTCGGCCTGCGCGGCAGAAACTCCATTAATTTTTCATTATATGTACCGCGTGTGCCCGAAAGAAGTCGATAATGGATCCTCGATTGAGGCTCGCGCGACTATTGTTACGAGCTGATGCGGTGCGCCGCGCCGCAGTCGGCACTGATTTCAAAACAGTAATTATCCGCGCCCACGCGCTGCGCTGACCGGCAAGTATGAAATGAGCCGCGTGCCTCATCGCGATCACGATCATGATCACGATCATGATCCTCACGATCGATGATATCTCGCCGGGGCGAGGGGACCGAGGCAGCGAGCGGAAGTGCGGTAACGCGAATCGGGGGCGCGAATCATTTGCCAGGGTCGCTCTCCTTCAAATTGCCACTTTGTAGATGCAGCGTGAAATTAGCGAGCTTATGCTTCATTAACTCCTGTCGTGCATAATTTATAGTCAATCACGCGCTTTCTTAAGATACCTTCCGATAAGATTCTAGATCTCGCGGTTTGTAGTTTCGATCCTCATTACTATTTTACAAACTTCAGATTCGCGTTACTTTTACGGCTGAATTGATAACGGTCCATTAGCGAGAGGAACGCTGTCTTTCGATAAATTTTTAATGTGTCGTGTTTATCGCGTTCTGATCGCGGTGTCACCGATCTCCTCGAGGGAAACAGTAAATGAAAAGTAGAAAAACATGAGATCGATAAGTCACGCTTCATTAATTCCTCTCGCGCGCGGTATAAATAATTTGCAGTCGACGGCGACGCGTTTTTGAAATACCTGGTCAGCGGGATTACGGTTGGACCCGCGTGCCGCGGAGCGGTTACCGACTATAATTTTAACACATTTTAGTCATTAATAATTCATCAGCGGCTCCAAGTCGCGACGGTTGAGATTAGAAAAAAATAGGCGCGCATAGATCAGATTAAGTAGAAACCGGCTGACGCATTTTGAATAGCGCCGCGAATAAAAGTCAGTGTAGTGGAGCGACGTTTTAATTTAACGTAAATTATGAGACAATGAGCCTGCGTACGAAGGCAGGGTTCCGCTGATTTCGTTAGTCTAATTTATTATCGAGTCAACAATACCGATAGTCATAATTAGTCGCGCATCAGTGCGATACAATTAACGACTGTAATTCTAGTTATTAATAATTCATTCGGCAACGCCAGCACGGCCTATAACGCGAGGAATTGCGCTTATAGTTCACGCACGATGAAATTGGATGTAAAAGCGAAGTGAGAGTGATACCTCCTAAATGAAGCCGGGACGAATAAAAATCGTATACGTGGATTGACATTCCAATTTGGCGCAAATAATGAGATGGTGATTTGTACGCCGTAAAACGTAAACAGCCTCTAGTCGTTATGTAAATGATATCGCCTTTAATTTATTCTTAGAATATTCATTAATTATCTCTGTCGAACTCACTCTCGTGTAGTAATATTTTTTTTTTATAGAAAAGTGACCGTATTGCACGATATTAATTTATTTCATACGGAAAAGTATTAAACAGACAGGATAGTAAATTCAAATGGAAAATCTAATTAATTTATGTGTGAAATTGTAACCTTTTTATATAATCTTTATGATCCATATAAGTGGATACACTCTTACACAATCAGACCATTGAATATCATGCTCATATCCGCCTGGTTTACGTTTAGTTTCTACATTTTATCTCTCGACATTTTTTTCAAACGCGAATCGCAGACGTTTTAACACACAAGGCGTTCCCGCCTTCGGTTTAATCATGCCGCTAGAATGTGCTACATATATTACACGTATCTTTTCAAATCTCTTCAGATTGCTCTAACACTTAACATTCGGCTTGTGTACATTTTATAAGAATTGATTGCCATAAACTGGCGGGAAATTAATGGGTACGGAAAGCGGTGCAATCTCGCATTTCTTTCGACAGGCGAAAGTGAGTCTAGTACGTCATGCACACAAACAAAGCAACCGCTTTTCCATCGCACTTACGTTCTGCAATTTGCATAGCGCTCATTAAGCCTCGACTTGAAGCACTCTGTTATCGTATGAAACTTTTGTTAAAAAGAAATCAAATGCATTGAACAGGCTCGATAACACTCGTATATCGCAGTCTTTTTTAACAAATACGTCCAAGTAACGTCTAAGATCCTATAAAATTTTCTGATTTATCATAACTCTCTTTTTATCTTTACGCGAGTTTTTAACCCGTTTTATCTTCCTTTACGCGCGACTGCGTAAAATATATTTCATTTACGACAAAGTATAATGTCTAGGACCGGTCGTGTGCCACTGCGGTCGCGGTATTATATCTGCATTTATCGGTGATTGCGATTTATAACGGCAGCCCTTAATGGTGCGCCTCACTCGTCGATTTGCGAACTCGACGCGACGTCGCGCGAATTTCGCGCGAGATCAAAGGTGCGTTGCTAATCTAATAATCGAAGCAATCCGCCGAAGGCGAGAGACCGAACATATTTCGTCCGAGAGCACCTCGGCGAATCGGAGAGAGCATAAACATTGTGATCTGGATTCACTTGTCAGGACATGTGGCATCGACGACGATTTGTGAACGCGAAAATATCGTCGCACACGACAATTGGTGATGAAATTCTAAAAAATAGTTTATATAATTATATATATTTTATATATATTATATAGTTTAATATACTTGTTATATACCTTAATATACCTTTTTTAAAATCTATTTTTGAAAAAACGCGTACTTACGAAATTATGGCACTGAATTTGGAAATTGAGAATTCATGAATTTCTCGCAAAGTATTCTAAAGCGTGCATAATGCTATTCTCGAAGCTTGAGTTTTATCGCACAGACATGACTCAGGACGAAGAAATATTATAAATTGCAATGAGATCAGGAGGATATGCTAAATATGGTAGCGTTAAATCCTTCGTCTAATTTTCACGATTATAATTCCGTTCGTCCGATCGTATCTTCGACCGCTGCGGTAAACGCGGCGAATCGCATCGCGAAAGATTACTCATCGGGGATAATCTCCGCATCTAATGCCTTCCGCAAGTGCGTAAAATCAAATCTGAACGCCGCGCGCGATCGTTTAATCCGCCGCGTGGGTGGGATTAAACTCTCGCGCCTATCGACGGTATAAATTTGTCGGTCGGTCCTTAATCTCGAGTCCGTGGAGGCCGGCGATTAGGATTTACAATGTGCATACCTTAGCGCATGCACGTCGTCTGTCACCGTGCGGCACTGCGGGGACGGGCCGCACGGCTTGTACACCGCGGAGACCGATTCCAAGGGGATTAAGTCGGCTGATTGTTGCAGCGAGGTTTACCGGCGGCGGCTTCCACGGCTCGTGTTGCTCGCATTGCTCGTGCTGGTGGTAGGCGGCTGATTGCGCGCCCGCGAGAGCAGCTCTGCATTATGCACGCTTTGTAAACCGAGCCGCTGAAAAATTAGTCGTGCGTGCGTGCGCGCGCGCAAAGTGCGTCGGGGTAACTCAATACACAGGGCGGACACACGGCAGTCGCCTAAAGCAGGTCTCGTCAGGCACGTCCTACACAACGTGTACATTTCATCAACCTGTTTCTGAATTTGAAATTGATTTTTCTATAAATATTATACAAGGAAATTCGCGATTTCAAAAAGCAGTCATTGAAGGTTTAAAAATTTTCAAAAATTAAATCTTGCGTATAATTTTGTTAAACACTGTAATATATTAATTTTTTATGTAAAATTGAAGTTATAAGAAAATTTTCCGTATACACGGAAAGAACGGTTTTGCTGAACGATCTAAAATTTTAGCTGGATACAGATCAGAAAAATAATTTTGTTGAACTATCAAAATAAATATGTAGAACTCAAACTACTTGCTAGATTGGTAATATTTTTTGCATTGCTCATTATTTTTGAGATTCCAACAAAATTATTTTGATGATTCAACAATTATTTTCATATCTGTATCCAGCAAAATTTTAGATCCCTCAGCAAAATCGTTCTTTCCGTGTACCTATGAAAACGGAAGTTAGAAAATAAATGAAAGAGATGTGTAATTTCTAGCCATAAAAACCAATTTGCCGGTTGAAAGATCAAGAAACGGCGTACGGTACTTCGTTACGACTCGTCATCCCTTTCTCATTAACGAATGAGTAGGCGTAAAGCTAGAGTAGGTGGAATTTACGAGCATGGTTGCTTCGTTATTAGCGAGAAGCGTCATTTAGCGACATATAAATCGCGTATCATTTGCTCCGTCCGCGAAAAATTGGTGAGGCGCCGCTTTACGTTCGCTGAAGAATTAATTCCTGTCCTCGACTTCGATTCCTCCGCTATCACGCCTGTCACTTTTTCGGTAACTCGGTCATTCGATTTCGGATTCTTTTCTTTCCGGCGCCTCTCGTCGGTTATTTTCTTAAGCGTTTCGACGACACACTCCCGTTTTCTGTCCTTGCGAGAATAAAAAAAAGGGAAAAAGAGAACGGAGAAGAAATGCGTTTTTATATATGTCAGAGTCACGATCCCTTCTCCCTCATCTTCTCGGCCAATAAAAGCAGCTTTTAACGCCCTGGCCATAATTCGAGGCTCCGCGAGGCGGAATAAGAAAGATGCCTCGGAAAACTTCGCGTTCGTGTCAATATTGTTGTAACGTTGTTATAAGTGCAATGTCGAATACCAAACTGCAGTTACTCATCAAGAAAAATATCTAATTTTAAGAAAAACTATTGCGAAAAATATCATCTTTTGGGGAACTTACTTCAGGCTCACTTTTAAACTTTGAAAAATTTGTCTTTAATATTTTTTACGATATATTTAATCAAAAGACATAATGGCATATATCAAAAGAATATTCTTTCTATAATTCAAATATTTTTAAAATAATTTTTTTTAATTGGTCTTTCTCTAATATTCATATTTTAAGAAATTTAAATACATAAATGCAATTTAGAAAATATCAATGATATATTATTATATGAAGAGATAGATTTATTTAGGTAATTTTTTAAAACGACGTTAATTACGGACAATTGTTTAATAAATGCAATAATCCAATAAATCACAATACATGCTTAGTGCGCCATATAAATGTGCTTCGCCTTTGTGATAAATATCAAAGAATTGCTATAGCATTCGTGTTACGCACATATTTCAAAAATATCCATATTATATAAGTTTCAATACTTTCACGTAAACAGACAGCTTCATTATTAAAGCTCGGGATCATATTCACATTTTACGTCACACGCGGAAAACGTCCTTTCTTTCCTGCTATCTCTCACGTTATTCAAAGTTTACCGAATGGCCCGGGGCAACAGACCCAATCTTCTTTCTCCTGGCGAGTGAAACGCGTGGCGATGCCTCTCCGCCCCCAAATCGGTTTTAATTAAAAGATTTCGCTCCACGTCGTTATGGGATTTTCCCATGGGCATGTGTTGGCACGCCCTTCATGGGACGCAACTACCCGTCCTTTGCTGAAAAAAAAATTCTTAATGTTGCGCTAGCTCCGCGATACGATAAGATTTATTTCTGAGCGAGTGTGAGAATTTCGTGTTACATGATAATTTGCGATATACGATTACGTAATGTTATACAACTATTTGTATTAATGAGGGAGAGATCTTATAATTACATTTATATAAAATTATGTAATATTGCATGATATTGCTTATAGTACTTTTTTTGAGACGATATGATAGAATCTTATATAAATAACGTTGAAAATGTTCTCTTTGGTCAATTTAGACAGTTTTTATTTCTAAGCTTTTTTTCTTGGAGAGAATTAAATGATACCGACTCGCGGCATTCGATTGCTCGTGTATCGCTCGAAATGAAAGGGCGACTTGGCCGGTCGTGTTTTGATTCGATCTCGATGTGGTGTAGCATCGAGAAGATACCAGTTTGCTCGCTTTCCTTGGCGTGTAAGACCGGGCCATTAATTTGAGCGCGTGTCACGATATTTACGGGGGTGCGCGTCGGCTCGTCAGACTCCCTCCTCATCCTTCCTTTCCAGCAACTTCCTCCTCGTCAATTAGTCTTTCAACGTGGCTCAGCTCGCGCGAGCGCGAGGTCTTTCGCTTCTTTTTCCTTTTCTCCGCTTTTTTGTTCGACAATTCCTGTCTGTCCTAGCGATGTCTTCGTGTTCCTATCCTATCGAATAATCGAAGCGCGTGTAAAAATAAAATTGCCGAAGAATTTTATATTAAACGTTCCTCTTGAATAATTAATATAAAATTATTATAATTAAATTATTAAAGTTATAATTATTATAATTAAAAATCATTACTGTAAAATTATTAAAATTATTAAAATATTATAATTAAAATAATTATTATAAAATTGATATATGAATATAATACAGCAATCTTCTCTTCTTTTTGACAAGGTATAAGTTATATTAATTTCTTGATAATTTTATAATATTACTCACTTTCTTTTTAAGTATTTTTCATTACTGTTAATATTTTTAACTATATTACTTTTCACGCTTGAACATTATTTCAAGATCAGACTTTGATTGGCTTTATTTGTAAGACATTTGTGAGTAAATAATGTGCGCGCGGCATCCGTCTTACAGACACTTCGGTGAAGATCCTGTCCGATAAGTAGAGGTGTAAGCATATAGGTGTTATATGCTTTGACAGCCGTCACTATTCCCACCTTGCCCACTATTCGCTTTCTTCTCGAGCGGCGTTTTATTTCGAGCGAGCGCCTTTATCCGACATGCTGGCTCACCATGACACGAGAGACCTGCCCTTCTTTCTCTTTTTCTCTTTCTCTTTGATTTTTCCAGTCCTTCTAGGAGACCTACCGAGCTACCGACACCGATTCCCGACACCGGTTAGGGTCGGATCCCTTCGACCCTTTCTCGTCCTCGCGCTCTCCTGAGGTCAAGGAGTTGCAATCTCGCCCACTCTCTCGGGATGCTCATAAAGACGTTATTGCTATTATTACTATTATTACCGTCGTTATCGCTGTTATTGTCTCGCCCCGCAAACGCGTGCCGCACGAAAAGTCGTGCCAGATGACGATCTGCGGCAAACTGCACGTCCAAATATATTGGCTGTATCAGAAATTGTGTAGTACTTTCTTCCTACGCCGCAAATTAGAGACAATTTTTGCTCAGGGAATTTCTTACTGCTTGTCCTTTCAGCCATCAATATTAAACACGCTGATAATTGAATTCTAAGTTTTGCATCGTTTATTTTAAGGGTGAAAAATCAAGTTTTTGAAACTATAGAATATTTTAAGGTACTTTTCTATCCGATATTGCGATTTAACTTCCACGTTTCTTAATTTAACTTTTGCGCTTCGTAAACGTTTCGAAGCAAGTAACTTTTGAGAGATCTTGTATAATAGAACTGTGTGCTTATCTAGTATCACCGGATTCTTTTAAGTATAGCTAGCCATGAGATCCAATTTACTTCTCGGTAGACTGAATATCACGATCGAGCACGTGATATTCTTTGGGATAATGTGCCTCGGGATTAGTATGTCCATCGTAAATTGGAGCGTCCGTTATTTCAGATAACACTGATAATACATACGTATTCTTTAATCTGGTAGTAGCTACTGACAATCTCACAGAACAAGATTAATTTGATTTATTCAAAAGTCGTCTAATGTAAGGAAGAGATTAAATATTACGATAAAAAAATAGCTGCATTGAGAAAGCAGAAAAATCAGAAAAGTGATGATGTCGGGACATTCCCGTTTCGTGTCTCGGTATAGATATTTCTCGTTTATCTGCGAAATAATCAGTATCTTGGAAGAGAAGAGGACGAAGAATTGTAGGCAGGCGTAATCTTAATCTGGGCTCAAAGGCCTTTGATCCTCACTGACCGGACCGATTAAACCATCTGATCATATTGAACGAGTAGACTGACCTTTCTATCTGCCAATCGGAATTTCCGGCTTGCGGCTTGCGGACACCGAGATGCGGCAATTAGACAGATCGGAATCTCATTCTTGCGGTGCGCATCGTTAAGGCCGCCGCCGCTGCCGGAGGGTGGGCGGTCGGGGTGGCTTTAACGACGATTTTGATGAATTTAGTCGGATTTAATTAGGAGGCGCGCGTTTTCGTGGCCCGTTACTCGAGGCGGTCCCGCGTCCGCGTTCGAGGACGTTAAGAATCGAGTTTTGCATGGCCGCGGGACAAAGCCATAAAATACCAAGCGTAACAGCTTTCAATTACGGGTCCCCGTACGCGCGCGTACGGACATAGATAGGCTCGGCCGCCACCGTTAAGGGAGAAAAAAAGGGGGAGTGTACCCGCGAGAAAAAACAAACGCTAATCGTGGAATTCCCTCGGTCGTCCTTGAAATTGCTTCTCGCGTGTTATTCGAGCCTTCTTACGCAGGATCAATCGCGCGATCGCGCAATTGCGGTCCAATTGATGTGAGGATGAGGAATCGAAGAAGAAACGTATATCATGTATCAACCGAAATAATGTTCTTGGGAGATACAAAATGTAGTGGTAAGATTCAATAGAAAATAGTAAACTTTATATATTTATCGCTACAAGTTAAAATATAAATAATCGATAATAGTATACAAGATCGATAATCTTAAAAAAATGAATATCTTACATTCGTGGTTTCCGTTTCCAAGTAATTAACCGGGCTTTTGAAATATTTTGATATAAAAAATCAGAGCAGATTTTCTTTGTGAGTGATTTGATTTATTACGATTACTATTATTTGGATCAAAAAACTTTGTATCGTCAATTGAACGTAATTTTGCTTTGTGTCTTTAACGGCAGTTCCGATGTCTCGCGACTCTCTGAAAGTCTATTATTACGACACAGCGGCATTTTATGCGGCTCCGAGACGCAATCAAAGATTTTTGCGCGAATGGCAGTGGATTCGCGCATGATTGGCGTCACAGAAGCACAGTTGCTGTAAAGACGTTGGGAGAGGGTGACGAAAGAACATGAGTGACGGGTCGCATGGGTAACTGGCGATTCATCAAGTCACGAAGTAATACAGTATTGCGCAAAGCTGGCATGAAACTTTAGTCTGCATACTTTGAAGTAGATTCCTAGAGAATTCTATCGAATGTTACCTAAATTTAGCGAGCATTCGAGTCGAGACGTGCGTATCTAGATTCGATTAAATTTAATTAAATTCCCGAATAGATACAGATCGATGGTATGTCAGACGCAAACTCTTGGAAACTTTTTGAATTATTTTAACGAAGTATTTTGAAATAAATGTCCCACTGAGTTACTAATACACAAATTTCGTTGATGTAAAAGTATAAATCTGACTTTTAAGAGAGAAGTTTAAAGAACTGTATGTAAAAGTTAAGAAAAAAAAAATGGTACGATTACAATGATTTATATTCATATGGATGGAGTATGCGCGTGAAATTTATTATTTATAGACGTTTAATTTTATGAGTTACGTTTATTTTGAGGTCTGGAGACAAGAAATATATAATGGACATATTTTATATTCTCATTTCGTCTCCGACGCTATATTGAGTTTCGATGCAAATTTTATGAAACACCCCTGTGTGATTGTGTCATTCTATAATGGCATGGTAATTGGCGATTCGTCAAGCCGCGGACAAGCTTCGGAGTTGCTCGTCGTGTTAACCGCTCGGCCGAGACACGACGCAAATTTGCCGGGAATCTTTGGAGCACTTCGCCCGACGACGAAACGTCCGATGAGGAACGAAATGAGAGGACGTGGCAAAAAGGAGGAGTACGAAGGAAAGAGGAAGAAATGGAAGGGACCGCGTGTGTTTTTACGCGACGTGCAGCGCGAAACCTGATTCGTCTTCTCTTTCGGAACGTCATAATTATGCCGTAATTGCGCGTTCGTTATTTGAAGAGAGGATTACGCGAGATTATAACGTATCTTTCCGAGGAAATTATCTAGCAATTTCTCAATTATCCGGCTTTCTCGATGACAGTGGGCGTGCCTTATATTCCACGAAATAGAAAGAATGTTGAAAAACGACGTAAGAGTACGTCAACTCGACGCACTTAATTCTTCCCTTTCTTTTTCCCTTTCGACATCCTCATGCGATAAAATTCGGTCGTCTTTCCGTTTTAGCTAAAGGGTGCTGTACACGGAGCTCCTTTTGACACTGGTTTCTTTTGTCGCTAGATTTTTGCTGTGCCAGATTGAATTTCTAGCTGACAAAGTCGCTAGCGTTAAACTATTTACACGTTACTGATAAAACAGTATGAAGTCGCTAGGATTTTGGAGAGAATTGCACAGAGACGCTGTGGGTATCCGCGTGATGCGCCGCGCGAGGGGGAAAATTCTGAACATGAAAGAAAAAAGAAAAAAATTCCACAAAAAAGTAGTTCTTGAGGAGCTTTTCTTGACGCGGAATTTTTTTGACGCTGCTGCTAAAGTCGCCCAGTTATTCGCTTGATGAGAGTGTGAAAGTTGGACATGTTCGACTTTGTCGCAGCGATCAAATGCAGCGACTTCAAAATTTTAGACGCTAGCGAATAAAAATCGAGCGTCTAGGGAAGCTTTTACCAGCGAATTCGCTAGTAAATTAAGAAGCTTACTTTAAGTGAATAAAACCAGCTCCGTGTAAAGCATCCTGGACATGATTAATTGTGTCCCAGCGACCACTAGATGCCGCGACTTCAAAATTTTAGACGCCAGCGAATAAAAACTGTGCGTCTAGAAGAAGTTTTTACCAGCGAATTCGTTAACGAATTAAGAAGCATGCTCAAAAGCACTATGTAAAGCACCCTTAAGCGATTTCGCTCTCGAATTCGTGAAGAAAAAATTAAATCATGCGGCGCGTGTGTTTTTCATCTCTGCGATCGACGACTCATCGCCGACCGTTCCATCATCGAGCCGTAAAAAAATCTTCCGTACAAACGCGCGCGGATTCGTTCCCTTCTCGCATTTGTCCTCGACACGTGTCGTTCTTCCCCTCCACGCGGAGAACAGGATAGTGGGTGGAATGTCGTTACACGCGTGCCGGTTCTTCCCGGAGAGAGAAAGAGAAAGGGAGAGAGAGGAGATTGCGACGTCGAGTGGGTGGAATGTCTTGGATGCACCCAACTCTCTCTCCTTTTCGACGTCTAACGCCGCGGTGGAACCAGTTTCTGTTTTCCGGACAAAATTAAAATTCCTACCGGCTGGACAATAAAACAGCGGCGGTTTTCATCTCGTACAAAATCAAGATATGACGTATCCTCTTTCCTTCGCCTCTTCGCCGCCGGTCAAAGGCACGGACGGGCGAATTTGCTGTACCTGCCGCAGCTCCGTTTTGCGTGAAGATTTGCTGTGTAAAAAATCAGCTTAATCACATTATTAGTTTTACAAAAAAAGAAAATAAACAGATTTGTTGCAAAATAATTAGAGTTTTGCTGAAGTGTTACAGTCTTTTTCGATTGAATCGTTCATAATTTTGAATTATTGATGACTTCTACGAAGAAGATAGTTCGGCTTTCGTCGAGAAACTTTATTTGTGAGGATTGAATCCACTGTATACACGAGTTTATGGTTTAGCACACTGGATGCTCTACTTCCAGTTTTGGACTGCCGCGGGCGAAATTTCGCTACTGTTAGACCATTCGCCGGTTCCACATAAGGTCGTAAAACCGCGGCGAGAACGTTACACGGAGTTGGAATTAAAAGCGCGTTTCTCGAAGGTAACCCGTCGGTGCTTCCTTTGCATACGAAATGAGACGTAAAATGCAATCGCGACTGAGCACGATCATCGCAGCGCAAACTGCGATTGAACGACGGGTTTGATAAGGAGCCGTATCACGGATCGACGATAGCCGTACTTGTCAGATAAGCTAATCGACAATTCCTATACGGAAATGCTATCGGGAAACCTGCGAGCGATTTCATGTAAAATGTATAAGAACTCCTTAACTTCTGCAGAGATAAATTAAAAGAAATAATAGATAAAACGGTGAATTAATTTTGCTTTCCTTATTAGTTTTATTCAGATTTATTTAAACAAAATTTAGATTGTCGACAATCAAAGGTGCGTTTTATTTTTTTAGAAAATATGAAGGAATTTCTTTCTTCTTTCTCTTTCTTTCTCGATTTTTTTAATTTAAATGGATTAAATGGAAAAGATACATTTTTTCTTGAAGAGAAGATGCACATAATGCGTTAAATATGATATAATATATTTATGTTAGAACAATTTTATTTATTTATAATTTGAGACGTTTTATGTCATTTCATTCTGAGAATAAGACGTTTATTACGTTCGGTAATATGGCCTTCAATTCTTGTTCTGTCGGATATATTCAAAAATGTATGCCGAGCATATATGACGATGAGACAACGCTCTCGCATGTAACATTTGCGGCAGACCCGTTAGTCTTCAAGCGTCCTCATCTTCTCACTTTTTCCTCGCGTAAGAGCTCCTTCCACGACGAGTATGTGCGTTTCATCTAATGTTGTACACGGCTCGTGGCCACACGTGCGAGTTTCGTGAAACGAAAGTTTTGAGTTGGAGATAGTGGCAGAATTGATTATTTGATTGATGATCAATCAGTAAGAATCAATGTGAGGACGCTTGTGGCATATTGTATATATTTATTATACAAACATTAGCATTGAATTATTAGTGTCTGATTTGAACGATTTTTAAGCTGGTAAAGAATTCATCTAAGAGGCTTCTAATGTTATTTTTAGATGGATTGTTGTTGGATGTTATGTTTAATGTTATATATATATATATATATATATATATATTTCTGTGGAACAATAAATACAAAAATTATAATTAATGATGAACATTTATTTATAAAAATTGGAGATGCATTTGGAAAATCATGTTATGATAATTTATTTTATTTATTTTATTTCTACATGTTAGTCCTATTTTTTATACATTATAAAATTTTAAAGTTATATATTGCTATTATATTATTCTTTTATTAAGCATTGAAAAATTATTATTCTGATATGATTTCTATGTTATATAATTAATGATAAGATTATTATTTAGAATTAAATGATTCATTATTAAATCATTCAATTAAATGTTATCTGATTTTATCAAATTTGCAGTGTCCAAAATTAGCGTTTAATTGAAGGATCGTTATTATAAAATGGAATTAAAATTAGTTACTAATTAATTTTATTCGAATCGAAATTAACCTTGTTACACTATTAACTTTAGCTCGTAATTAAATCGTCATCAAGTATTACAATCGTTTAATTCTTATTATTTTGTTTTGTCAAATAGGAATATTTTAGCATCCAACGAAACAGTATTATTCGATTAGCACAATTGAATGCAGGGTGTTCTGTATGTCATTAATATCTGATAGCAATGATTCTATTGTGTACTGATGTGTACGATGAGACGCACAATTATAACTTACGATCGCTGCGGTGGATCATTAAAAATCTCACTGTTCATCGAAATGAAAAGACGCAAAAGCGATTCTTGTTCGAATGCTCGTCTTGGGTGTGCGCGACTCCGGTACATAATTTATGAAATATAAATTCAGGAGAAACCAACCCTCAACAAATTTGACCACACCCCACCACGCCTTCTCGCGTGGTGCCCTCGGTTCTTTCCACCCTCGACATATCCTTCCTGCCCTCTTCTTCCCCTCTTCGTCCCGTAATTCTTCGCGTTCGTTCGCACCGGTAAAATAATGCGCCTTCGTTTTTCTGCCGCGGTTTCTTTCGCTCCGGGTCCTTTGTCTCTCCGTCTCCGTTTGTCCGTCTGTCTCTCGTCCTGCGGCGTTCCTTCGCGGGCTTGTGTGCCAGAGGAGCCATTAAAACGGTAGAGCGGTCCAAAGCGACCATGGAGAAGGCCAAGAGACGAATGACGTTGGAAAGAAGGGGCAGGGGGGGGATAGGGCATAACTGACTCATTTGTTTGGTGAATCGACTTTCCAGTCTCGCAGGCCTCAGTCTCATCCACGTGTCCATTGCTACGTTTTTCTCTAATTGTATTCTCATCTGTTACTTCTCCTACATCATAACCGCGAGAAAGAGAAGAGAATTTTAGAGAATTTTAACATTTCATTTTCAGCTTCGTGGCTTTTCTATTCTTCGAGTTCTAGATCAGTGATTCATTTTCTTACTTTTTAAAAATTAGAGAGATAAATTTGAAGAAAAAAAGTTACTGAAAGCAAAAGTAAATTTTTTTCACATTTTTAAATTAACTTTTCAAAGATTATTACTCTCTTCAAGATTTTAGTAATAAAGTACATTGATGAGAATTCAAAGCGCCCGTGTAAATCTGCGAGTTTAATTATCTGAGAGAAATTCTCTCGATAGTGAAGATTTGAAGCGAACAGCTAGTATTCTATTTCCATGTCCTAAGTTCGGTATTAACAACTGACGATTTCGAATTCATAATCATTTTTTGCGGTTGGCAAGGACCGACCCTGGGTGGCGGTGCCTTCTTCGTAGGAATGGTCATTAATTATTATGCCCGACAGAGCGGAGGGGAGGCGCGAGAGTCGAAGTGGACGAGAGTCGAAGTGGCGATGGTGTAGGAAGATCGAGGGAAGGCAAATAGTAGAGAGAGAAAAAATGTGCGAACTAACAGTTCTACTCGGAATTAGACGAGAACAAACATTGGCCTCATTTCGCGCCATGACTTTGCAATTCTGAAAAATATTTGGGATACGCCGAGGAAGCGAATTTGGCGATCGATCGATTAAATCGTACAGAGCGAACTCGCGGAGAACCCTTTTTCGTCTTATTTTATTTTATCTCAATTTATTAATGCAACTGTTTCCGAAAGATAATATTCCTTCCTGACAATTATGCTCAAAGTATAATGGTCGAATGGTATCTTTCTCTTCCTTCCCATTTAGCATGATTTCGTCGCTGATCTCGTTTGTGCAACCACAAACGATGAGATCATGTATGCAAATGTGTATCCTCCATTCGTTCTTCGCATAAGCTTTCCGAGGAAACGAGTATGCACACTTTCTTTCTCAGAATTTACGAAATGCGTTTCATTCTTCTCCCCAAGTACGCTATTAGGGAAGCTCGGAATCGGCATGATCCCTTTGTAACGCTCACACTGTCGTGCTTTTTTTTTTTTATGTGTTCGCTTGATGTAGCCTTATTATTGCCTCACCCGGCCCATATCATTTTAGACCGCCCCTTTCGTGGCGGCGTGAACCCTCCGAGTAAACATGTTCAGGATCCTGTTTTAAGTGACGCGAGCCAGAGCCCGCTATTTTGACAGACGAAATTACACGGCTCGCGATCATAATCAAATTCAATCGCGTCTCTATCGTTGCGTCTAATGGCGGCTTGCCCGCGCTGTGTACTTCATCGACACGGCGCATGAGATCTTTCCGATTCTCGCACGCGTGGGAGGAATCGTCGTCTCTCTTTTTCTCTCCCGGACCCCGGAATGTCACGGGCTATTACGTGAATTTATATAATTTACCGTAAATTTCGTATTAGGGCCTCTCGCCCCCTCGGTACCACGCGGGGCGCGATATAATCGACCGTTGGGACCTCGGCGCCACGCGGTGGTCTCCCTATCTCGCGCCGTGACATAAATCGGCCGATTTTATCGATGGCCACCACGAAAAAACCCCGAGTGCGTTCCGCTTTTGAACGCTTCACGGATATTCCTTTTTCACGCATGCAGCGTGCAGCATGAGGTCCTTAATTTCGGAGCCGAGGTTGATTTATTTTCAAATCACGTCTCAAACTTTTTTAAATGGAGTCACTATCGCATTATATTATTGAAGAATAACCTCACTATGTGTAATAAAAAAATCTTTTACAATAAAACTGAATAAAATTCATATTTATGTCTAACATAAATGTAAAGACGTACAAAACTGTAATATTTATGCGTAGTATTCTACAATATATTATTAGAAAGATATATTATTGATTGACGTTGATTCAACGAATTTTAAGAAATGTTTTGCATATTCAAAATTTTAACGTCTACCTTTTATTTTATTTCGACACTCAGAAATTACTCGCCACACGAGAGAGTTTTGGCAGGTCGCGAGATACGATAGCCTGAGCAAAATTATATTATAATTGGATTCATTCATAAGGCGGACCGATAATTTCGCGCGTCGTCCAGATTTCTGACACGAGGTATGCGCCTTTTCAGGCACGACGTGACGATACCGCAGCGTCATTCGGGTTGTCGGCTGCATCCGTAACGCGTACACCGCGTATCGTTCTCCCCGTGAGTTTAGATAGAGTGTTGGCAGCGGTGGCGAGAAATGGAACGCCCGGTATCTCGATTGGCCGACGAGCTGAAGGATCGACAGGTGAATATACAGAGAGGACTACAAATAGTCCCGTATAAAATTATCGACGGATCTGACATTCACGGTGGCCGTATCGTGGAGGACCATCGATGGAACGAGGAGGAGGATCCCCATCCTACCTCCTTCCTTTCATGAAGAGATCAAACGGAACCAGTTGATCGAAGCGAATTACGAGCAGTTCGTTTTTCCCACTGACGCTTTTTGGTTTCTTTTAATCGATCCGTGTTTGACAGGAAGCGATTTATTTATTTATTTATCGTGACGACTCAGTAGCAGCTGTCGCTTGTGTCCAATCGAGATTATTTTGTGAATGACATAAGAATTGTCAATACAAGCTCGCGACAAATTCGTTACGACGTTCAATCGTAATTTATTTTAGCATTAATTCCGGTCGCTTAAGTATCTTTTCGAATTATTTGTTTTGTTCTAATATATTCAATTTACTAAATGCTCTGTATTTCATGTTTTTGAGAGAGACAGAGAGAAAGAGAGAGAGGAGAGAGAGAGAGGTCAGTTACCAGAAATGAAATAGATGTATGGTTTTGAAGAAATATGAGATTGCGTTGCATTAGGAAAGCTGATAGATATCACAATAAAAAATTATAAGTATCTAGAAAATTTAATCTGTAAGCTTCGATATGCAAATTTTGAATTCTGATTGACGATTAGGTATTTTCTCAGACAGCAAGGATTGTTTTGGAACCTGTTTTCAGCACAGTGTGAAGTTATTCTTGCAATTCTAATCTTGCCTTACCTCACGGTATGCCAACGGACTTATAGCGTGGGCACATTTGCGTTTTGTTGGCTTCATTATATCGGGAGGGGGAACGGTTCGCGTCGTAGGGGAAGGAAAGATATCGATAAACACGACTGGCGTAAAAACCGCGAAGATATGTTCCGAGATTGGAAAGGGGAGATCATCGAGGGGAAAACAGGATCGCTTTTAGCCTTATCGTTCCGACAGACCTAATAGGACGCGAGAGATGCGCGTTTACCGTTCCAACGCCGAAACTTAAAAGATAAGGCCAGATAAACGGACAGGAACGAGGGTCCGTGCTGAACACGAAAGTTTGAATAATTATCGTACGACGGGGCGCAATCACGTAGCTGGAAACGTGTAATACGCACTTCAAGCGGTACTTGATGAATGAATCTAGATATCCGTCTCGTATATATGCAGCATAAACATCAACATAAACATTACTCAACATTATCGCGTCCATAAAATTAAAGAGATTTACGCGTTCATTATTATAAACATATTTAAAATACGTTGCTGGATCGTCCAGCAACGTGGTTTGCGAGAGATTCCGAGGTTCCTCGGGCTCGGTTGCCAACATTGGTTAATGCCAATTCTGATTAGCGCAATCTCCCGTCCTAATTGGCTCGAGCTTAAATCTAAATTGCTGGCGAGTCGATAATCCCTAAATTAATTTGAACGCGGTCGGCAGCCCAGCTGTAAAGTCTGTATTACAGGTAGAAACGTAATCGCGAAACGTGGACAGAGATTCAATTAACTCTTGTCTGTCGGTACGCGGAGACACGGCCTCATCCCGACCGTTGCCATCGTGACGCAATGCAGAATTCCTTGCTCCACACCCTTGCGTGATAACGAGCCGCTTCTTGAGGCCCTGAGGGAGCGGCAGCAAAAGCCGCGAGCCGGCGGCGTCCCACCAAGGACGAGCGAGATTCTTTATATGCGGAACGGGACAATCCGCCCCGTATGCAAATGCAATTTCGCTCGCGCTCGCACTCGCGCGTTCGATTGGCAATATTTCGGGTGTGAGAAATGGGAGGCAATCTATATGTAAGTAAGGCCCTGGACGCGTAGGACCGTGTTTCTCCCGAGGCCGGCCTTTTCGCCCGAGGGAAAGAGGCAGAGAGAGGAGCCGGAGGGACTCCTCCGCGAGATAACATCTCGAGAGGATCGGTAGCCGCGGAAGCAAGGGCGTAGATCATGCTAATGGCATTCCGTCGATACGACGCACACTCTCTATACCATCTCGATCACTATCGATAGATATCGTGACACGTCTGGCGGATACGCGAGTATTTTTAGCGCTATCACGTGATTTCTCTCTCTCTTTCTCTCTTTCTCGCGTCATAAATCCCTGCGTACGATGATAATTGAGACATGGGAAAGCTGGGCAGATTAAATGTCGGAATAAATATACGTAGCGGTGAATCGTCGTGATCCTAACGAGCGGACATGACCATCAATTCGCTGTCATATCGGAATCGACAACTAGTTGGACTTGTCAGGACAATCGTACGATTGTAATACGGTTTTGCAATTTTTTCAGCGATTGATATTTTGTCTTTTTATCTTTCTTTTTTCAGTCTATGAGTTTATGATTTTTTAAATTTAGCAACTTATTATCTAAAAGAAGTATAATCAGCAACTATTCCTATTTAAATAGTTAGGCTTAGTTGCTGCTAAATCATTTTTATTAAATTTTTTATTATGTTTAGAGAGAGAGAGAGAGAGAGAGAGAGAGAGAGAGAGAAACAGAGTGAGTGATGGGGATATATTAAAAAATAAAAAATTAAAAAATTATTATTATTATAAACTCTTGAACCCTTCCCCAAATTAAAAAAAATTTTTTTTTACCTTATAGTTTTGACGATTCGCTTCGGAAGAAAATAATCGATTTTTTTCAGAAGTGTATTTCATTTCTTAAAATACTTATCCCTTCTTTTGATCTTTTGATCTAACTACATATTAGAAATTTATTAAAATCGAAAGGGGATACTTTCAAACATTTTCTTGTAAGTTCAAATGTTTCATATTATATAAGTATATAATATTATAAAGTTTGTTTCTAGACAAGCTTTAATCTCGAGAGTTATGTAAAATGATTAACAATAATTGTCAAATCACTTCTTAGATATCTTGAGCTTCACTTCTAATTTTCTACATATGTTTTTGAGAGGGAATGCGATGAATTATTTCAATAAATAATATTACTTTACATAATTTTCTGTGAAACATCTAAAAAAATAGAAAATTATATTTTTTAGAGATGATTCTAAATATATATGGATACGCATAACTTATGGATATAGTCGTAAACAATAGAGTTTAATATTCTTTACAATTATGCAGCGTATTTTCCGTCAAAACAAAGGCATAAACTAATCACGACAGTTTTGGCATTCATAACTGTCGGCGTCAAATCAATCAATCACRTCACGTCGAACGCCATGCAATTCTTTAAGTATCTCTTTGTTCACCTGCAAGTGGGCAATTTCTCGCGCTATCATTAGTCAGATCGAGTGACCAAATTGCTGGCCGCTGCGCGTACGATTATGACATTACCGGCCATTTGTTATGACTGTCATTAAGTTTGAACCTTCGACCCTTGGCGGGTGTCGAAGGGTCCGGATCAATCGATTTTAACGCTCACTTCGGCGCACGTTGGAGGAAGCTTGAAGTAGCATAAAAAATTAATTATTAAAATAATTATTTTTATTATATTCTCTGTGCATTTTTAGAGAGAAGAGAAATTTATATTATATTCAATTAAACTTAAAAATTTTGCATTATTTATTTTTTATCTTATATCCATCTTACGGAAAACATCTTACAAAAGTACAGTTTCTTTCTTGTTCAACATTCTTAAATGCTGTTCGATGATGGCATTGTCGATCATTTGTTAGATTCGTCATTAAGTCCGGACCTTCGACCTTCGGCAGGCGTCGAAAGGATCGGAACGATCGGCATCGATGCAGTTAGCAGGATGAGAGATCTCTCGGAGAGTCTTTCGAGTCAGACGATGTTCGACGCGAGGGATGAAGTATCTCGAGGTAGGCCGTAACAAATCTCGAAACAAACAGACGCCACGGCAGATTCGCCATTTAAAATCACAGCGTGAACAACCCGGTGACCCTGGGTCCGAGCCTTTAATTTGGAAATATGTCGGCCGATTATGGCGCCCAGAGGGGGGTGGCTGTGCGCCATTCAACGCCTCTCTCTTTCACCCCCCCCCCGTCTCTCCCTTTCGGTGAAGTAATTTATGCACCCGTGGATTTCGGTCTTTAAATGCCAGCTTAATAATAGACTAAATGGCTTGTTAACCTTAATTAGCCGTAAATCAGCCGTAACTCCCTCCGCACAACCCCTCCCTTCTTTCCTTCCTCCCTCTCGCCTCCTGTTTTCTCCTCTTGTTCTCTCGTGCAGATTAACAGCTGCGCGTAGAATCGCCATCAATAATACTTCGTAAGCCGCGAAACAATGCTGTATGGGGGTATGCCATTTGATTTATGTGCGGAGGCAAGAAACCGGGATTCCTCGACGTCGCGTTTGTCCGTCGTGCGGCAGAAGTAACCGGCCCGTTATGTATAATAGAAGCTGCTGCTACCTTTCGCTGCCTGTCGGCGCGGATGCGTTATCGCGGGATTTATAAGGTTTCCGATTACATCTAGTCACTTTTAAAGAACGTCGTGACTATCATTTGGCGTTAATGGAGGAGCCGAGAGTGCCAGTTGCTTTTCATAAAAATAATTCTAAGTAAAAACGGTCGTATATAAAATTACGATTTGATGTCGTTATTCTGAAAACTGAGATGATTTTGAGGAATTGCTAGAAATTTTGATAAAAAAATAAGAAGAAATTGAAACATAAGGTAAATAAATTAATAAATTATATATAATAAAGATAAATAATGTTTAAAACAAGATTGTTAATGTATTAAGATTGCTAATGTATTGCTTTATCGCAAGATTAATTTCCAACAGATTCTCTTGAAGGAGCGATTGGAGCAAGAAATGCATAAAAAAAAAATTTACGAAACAGATTAAAATTAATTGTGTAGTGAAATCGCGTTGATTGAAAAGGTATTATTTATAGCACACGCAGCATATGTAGCGCATTTTATCTGCATGCGAAATAGAAAAGGATTGTTGCTCCTATTTTTTTCCTTATTTCGGCGCGATTACGACGGAATCTGGCATGCTGGAGGTACCAAGACTCGAACGATCCTGCTCGACCAGAAAGCGCAATACAATTATGGGTCGATGGCCGTATTATTCATGTCGCGTCTCACCGCCGCGGACCTGTAGTTAACTTATCTCATCTACATAACCGCGTCCCCACCGCGCCCATGCTCTCGAGGATTCGAGCTAACCGAAAAATACGTCTCTCCGCGGTTGTCAGTTCCCATGCATCTCGTGCGAATGCAAATGCATTTGGAAATGAAGGATTCCGCGTCGGAACGAGTATCGACACATATCATTATCGAAGTTCGATAAATCGTAATAAAATTCGTGCATGCAACAGAATTTTTTGTATCCTCGGAACGTTGAAGCGTATATTTTCATCTTCGTAAAAGATGAGAAACTTTCATCGGATAATTATGTGGGGAAAAATGCTCGTATATTCCAATCTCGCGATTTATATATGACACTGTACTAATTTACATATATGCGTTCGATAATTGTGCGTAAAATTAATGTCTTTATTATGATTGTATGTAAAAATCCTGAGTTCTTTATGGAGTTGACCAGCTCCTTATTAAGTTATAAAAGAAATGAATCGTTGCTCGTTGAAGCAATTCACTAAATGATATTCACGTTACAGCGTTAGTTAAATGACTTGATCTCGTCGTCATTTGTTGGTCCTTCGCAGAAACGCATCGAACCGCATGCAATCGATACGCTAAATATGGCGCAGGTGTTCCATGCATAATCTGCAATTCTCACTTTAAGATCATATCTCCACCGAAAGATCTAAAAATTTTAGCTGGATACCGATCAGAAAAGTAATTTTGTTGAACTATCAAAATAATTATACAAAATAGACTAGTTGCTAGAGCATCAAAATTTTTTGCAGTATTGCTCATTATCTTTAAGATTCCAACAAAATTATTTTCAGATATGTATCCAGCAAAATTTTAGATCTCTCAGCAAAATCGTTCTTTCCATATTTATCTCGCATAATTAGATCTCGAGTTTAACAGATATAAGGATCGGGAGACGTTTAAAGATAAATTTTGAAAAGCAGTTAAGAGAGACGACATTGTTTCAACGAAAGAGTTGTTTCTCTGAAAAATCGATTAAAGAATCCTTAAAGAAAAGGAAAAATCTTGATATACTTCATATAGGGGTTCGTACTTTGCTTGCGCTCCACGTAACTCCACGATCGGATCGTGAGTTTGCGGTCGAGATAAATTTGTCCCGCTCGAATTCTATCGTTATGCGATATCACGCCGAGCCATAAATGCACGGTGGTGGCCCGTGGATGAAAAACCGATGGCGCCAGGCGGCCGTTGCAGGTTATACAATCATTTGCGTGCGTGCCGCGTGTCGCAACGCACGTGGAAACTGCTACGCGGAGCGAAGCCCCTTGATTATGTATCGCCCGCGGTGCGTTATTACACGCTCCCAGTTTTGCATAAAAGCGCGCGATTGCGCGCGTAACTGCACCTCTAAATACGCGTTGCGTTTGCGTAAATAGCCGGAAAACAGGAAAGCGGAATCGCGCTTGAGCGGACTGTAATCAGTAAGTCTCAATTTCTTTTTTACAGTCCGTTAAATATCGGATTAAACTCGCATTGAAGAATTGATCCTGTAAATAAAATATATCGTCTATTTCTTTAATGTACCTCTTAAATTATAAAACGCTATTTGAGATATTATAAAAGTGATCATAAATGGAATCGCAAGAGAGTTATATTTATCGTTTTAACAGATTTTTAAATAATATTACAACTGTGTTTTATCTGAATAGAGTCATCAGAGAAAAAAATGAATATATCTTTCTGTTATGCAAGGTAGCGTTTAATATGACGAAACCAAGTCGGACCGCTGAGATGAGGAGCGCTATTCGCACCCGGGGCAAAATACGATGCATTGCCATAACTGCGTCGGGTATGTATTTACCGAGCGCCCGCAAGAAAGTACAATTATATCGCTTGCGTTAAGCCACCGTGAGACTCATTCTGTTGCTTTCAATTCCCGTGAAATTTATGAGCGGCGCTTGGTTGAGACGCGCGACTGGTTCCTTGGGAATATTTATCCTTGCTTAGAATATCAAAAAAAAATCGAATATATAAAAATAGAATATCGGTCCTGTTTTTTTCTCTGCTTATAAGATACGTTATACGTGTATGCTTCGAGATTTTAAACTAGACCGAACTCTTTCGGCGTTGCATTTCCCTTATCTCATATATCCAGATCACAATATCACCGGCGATTCGATTCGCAATAAGATGCGCTCGCGATAAAAATGGAAATTCTGATTAAAGGCTCGCGTACCGACAATTAATACAATTCGCTTCGCCGATGCTAAACGGAGACGAACGTTAATTGGCGGGGGATATCTAGCGTGCCGGCGCGGCGGTCGCGTATCTCGTAAACACTTCTTGCGAGGATGAAAATCACATCGAGCATAAACCGCGTATCGACTCGAGATCCCGAGTCAGCCGTAATGCCGACGATTGTCAGCGCGTAATGCCGGCAATTAGGCGAGGCAGAGGTAGATACCGTCGAAAAAGTGCGCTAACACGACCGTTTGCTAATTACCAACTGGTCTTTATCCCCCGGGGGGCGTCTCTTCGAAGCCGACGGCGGCTTCCGGCGAAGTGCAATAATTGCGATTGCCGGGGATTCCTGCGCCGTGTTTCCCAGCTTGTTTTCAGACCTTTATCGTAGAGAATTAGATTGTCGGCATACTGACATACACACTTGCTATTTCTATCTACAATACTAGGGATACCTGATCTTTTTATTAATATTTAATGTCACAAAATGGCCGATGACAAGGTATGCTGTCCAAGGCAAGCTTCAAGTAATTGGAAAAAAATTTCTTATTAATTTGCAATATTAAAAAAAAATCTCTGTTTTTTAATGTGTCTTTTTTAAATCACGGATATCAATTATTGATACACGGAAAGAACAATTTTATTGAAGTATCTAAAAATTTAGCTAGATACAGATCTGAAAATAATTTTGTTTGTATCATCAAAATAATTATGTCGGACATTTAAATTGATTGCTAGAACGTCAAAAATTTTTTACTGCATTGCTTATTACGTTCGAGCGTCCTGCATAATAATTTTGATAATTTTGATTCAACAAAATAATTTTCAGATCTGTATCTAGCTAAATTTTTAGGTACTACTTAGCAAAATTGTTCTTTCTGTGTACCAGCGAAAAACTGCCGAACTTTGTTGTCGACCCGATATTAGGCAGATTGTAATGAGTAAAAGTGATAAGATAGTATGGCAGGAGCGTCTCCGGCAAATGTCATTATTGCATTCGCGTGGCGTGCAGCCAATCGGCATGAAGAATCGTTAGTTATCGGCGCGGTGCGTCAGCTTCTAAGAGTGAATTGCGCGAAACAGCTCTGAGGATTAGTCCGTTTTGATATTGGACAGCTCGTTACTTCTCCATTGCCTCGCACTCACAATTAGCGTCGCGGATTAGCTCTGAGCGCCGCCGCTGCCGCCGCCGCGGGAAAAGTCCGATGATACGACCGGCAGGCTAATTAATTATCGGCTTATCTTTATCCCGCAGGCTTGCCGTCCGCTTAGCTTCTGCCACCTACTCAAACGAGGCACAATGGCGCGGCCGCTTCTAGGAGACAGCCGTGGCGATCATGCGATTGATACGATCCTCTTAGAAATTAAACTGATTGACTTCACTTTTTGCAAATTTTTTATTTTTAATATCGGGAGCATATGATTAGTTTACAACTTTACTTTACCTGTTTGTGATCTCATAGACTGACATGATCAGTTTGGTTTCTGAATATATTAGTGGAAGATCTTTTTTTAATATGCGAGGTACTTCTGCTGCTGATTTATATTGATCGATTAATTTAATTTTATTTTTTTTAATCTAAGTTATCCAGACCTTTTCAATTTTCTATTGCATTGATTTCTTGATTTTATATATCATATATCAATTTTTATAACAAAACTCACCACGCCAATCCTCTTTATTAATTTCAGATGCAAAATATTTATATTTCTGAAATTGTTAAGTTGATATTTAATTAAGCAAAAATATTTTGTCAGCGAATTCAAGAATTTATTTAGTGCTGTTTTATTTTACGTCCAAATTTCTGTCATTACGAATATCAAAAGATAAATGTATAAAGAAGAATCATAGATCAAATAACTGAAAAGTGTAAATACTTTTTACACTTTTCACATTGTAAACGATAACAAAATATACAATATAACAAATATCACAAAAAATATTTGCTGATTATCCAAATGAATTGAAATAATTAAAAATGGGCTTGTTATAAAAATCCGTGAAGATACTGTGCATCTCAAAGGGTTAATAAAGTCCTTATGGGATGCTTTGATCACTGATCTACAGGAAAATTCCGCGTAACGTAGTGCGATGAAGCAGGCGATAAAACGGACGATCGTGCAAAATGAGAGGAGCAATTCGTGCGGGGTAACCCAACGCCCTGGTATTTCTTAATTCGACGAAAGAGTCGTCAACGCGCAGCGGAGCCAACTGAGATTCGCTCTTAAAATCTCCCATCTACAATTACGACGCTCTTATCGCGCGCGATCGGTCCGCATTCCGCAGGTCGGTTCAGCTTCGTTGTAATAGCGGGAAATAAACATGAAATTCGGCCGAACGCGATCATTTGGCAATTATTAAACGTTTCTCCGTTCCAGAATTTTAAGCTCAATTCACACCGAGAATAAACGGTACTCCCAATTAACGATCTTTCATTTTTTGTCTGCAAGAGAAAGCTCGTTGTCGACATTAGATAAAAATAGATATACATACATATATATATATTTTTTTTTATGCACGAAAAGAACGGTTTTGCTGAAAGATTTAAAATTTTAGCCGGATACAGATCAGAAAATTAATTTTGTTGAATTATTAAAATAACTATAGAGGACGCTTAAACTAGTTGCTAGAATATTAACATTTTTTGCAACATTACTCATTATTTTTAAGATTCTAACAAAATTATTTTCAGATC
The DNA here is from genome assembly GCA_037157785.1 of Cephalotes varians. Taxonomy (NCBI): domain Eukaryota; kingdom Metazoa; phylum Arthropoda; class Insecta; order Hymenoptera; family Formicidae; genus Cephalotes; species Cephalotes varians. Next base: position 244,881 of record JANQDE010000041.1, on the reverse strand, counting down.
TATATCTAGCAAAATTTTAGATACCTCAACAAAAATCAATCAATCAATCGTTCTTCTGATGTTTTTAAATGCTTTCGGTCATTGCAAACTCGATACGCTCCAAAAAATGTATTTTCACAATTATAAAATTATTGAAAAGGATGTGATAACTGATCTTTCCGCGATTAAAGCCGGCGAGGTTCTAAAAACAAACGAACACGGGGTTTACTTCGCTGATTCAAGTCAGTATCAATGAATTCCACAAGGCGTATCCGTGGTATCTCGAACGGTGGACGCGTTGCGATAGGCTGGATGGTAATACAGCGATGGCCTCTATGTAAATGAGAAGTTGCAATTAACTGAGGTGACGGGAGGAAGGTACCGGGGAGAGAGAGTTGCTCTCGCTCGAAGAACGTTCCTCGTCAAGTAGCGAAGACCGCTCCGGATTTTTCGACCCTACGTTGAAGCGCACGGTTAATGCGCTTCAAGGCCTACACGGTGGCGTTTCATTTGCGCATTAGTGCCATTCCGCTTCTCGTTGCCGCAACCGTTCGCGGTAAGAAACACGCGGCACCGGCGGGAAAAAGATGCGACAAACGGGGACTTCCTGAATTAGTTAAAAGTATCAAGTCTAAACTCCGGCGGAATTAACATATGCAAATAAACATAAATATTCTATGTTTCGCGGAGGGTTACCACGTAGAAATAAATTGCGCTAACAAGAAACAACTTTCGGTCCTCTTCGAAGTACAAAAAAGCTTGAGACTTTGTTGTGAGACGTTTAACATAATATTGAGATATTGAGATAATATTATTGCGCTGATAACTGTGATAAATTAGAAGATGACAAACTTGAAGCCTATTTTTCACAGTAAATTTCTCTCGTCGTGGATTACTTAGAAATTTTTATTATATTGCTTCTTGCAACCCCGAGCTTCCGAAGCGCCCAAAGGTCTCACTTCTAAAACAAGGATTTACGTACACAACAAAGAACGATTTTGCTGAGAAAGATTTTGCTAAAATTTTGCTAGATACAGATCTGAAAATAATTTTGTTGAACCATCAAAATAATTTTGTTGGAACCTTAAGAATAATGAATAATGCTGCAAAAAATTTGATATTCTAGTTGATATTCAAGAATAGTTTGAGCGTTCTACATAATTATTTTGAAAGTTCAAAATTACTTTTCTGATTTGTATCCAGCTGAAATTATTTTAGATTTCTCAACAAAACCATTCTTTCCGTGTAATCCGCCGTGTAAATCCGGATGTAAACGACGTTGTTCTCACGCGTGTACCCGCGCACGCACGGCCGAGTTATACGGACGAGAATGCGCGGACGATCGCATGTAATTAAGATCTGACTTGTCAGGGACCCGCGGCCCTTTCTTGTCCGTTCGTCCACGCATGGACTGGCACGCAACTACACGCCGTCCTTTTACGTTCCACGCGTGCCTCTTCCAACCGCATCCGCGCTCGATACATCCGCTCTTTAACCGCCGTTGTAAGACGTTGCTTAATCACTTCTAAACGTAGTTACCGCGAGAGGGATGCGAGCCGCCCGCGTTCGCACCCTCCGAGACTTCGAGGACGCTTGTACGCTCCTTGAACGTTACCTTAAACTTTTTTCTTTTTCAAGTATTTAATATGTATTTTAACTTGATCCAAGATAGATTAAGTAAACTTTTTATTTTAACGCAATTTATTACAACTTTCTGAATGACGCAATGCAAATTGCACGGTGATTCAACTTTCTATAAACTTGATCAGCTGTGACTTTTTATAACATTATCGATGCGAGGAGTAAATTGCTTTGATAAATCTTAATCGACCAATAGTCGATATTCGACAAAATTCATAAAAAGAAGAAAATTAGATTTCTTAATATTTTTATAATTTTTCTGCATGAAATAATCTACATCGAAGAAAATAACAAAAACTGATGACTCGTCTTTCCCTTATGGGACGATAAAAGCCAGAAGATAAATTCATCGCGCTAATGATTACTGAAAATCATCATTTGCTAAATCGTCTACTTAGAAAATTACGTCATAACGAACGAATGTATAATGCACTGTAATTTGTGACTTTGTGATCCAGGCTATCTTTCTCCCCTCTTATTGGTCATTTTTAATGAATATGAGCTGCTGTCTCCTCGTTTCGCATACATGCAAGGTAGATTGGCCCGCGTCAAGTCATGTCGCGTCATTGCATGTTATCTCGCTCGCGATGTGGACAAACGCAACCTGACGTCGTACAGGATATTTACAAAGTCCTTATCTCTTTCGCTAAAGTCGTTACAAATTCGGATGAATGAGCGATGACACGATGACGAGCATGTCACTTATCTGATGCGGTATCTTCAACTTTGTAAATAAAATGTAGGCTTGTCTCTTTAATCTCAAAAATGACAATCTAGATAAAGTAAACAGGTTCATGTTATTTTACTATATTATCTACAATATATCATTACATCTTCGATCACATCTATCATTCTTAACGGTGTGTTATTTCGAAAATCATATTTTATATAGAAAAATCTTCAAACAAGGTATTTCCTAAATTTAGATCATCGAATTATAGCAACGTAATATTTGATAACTAAAAATATCTCATCTGAATTATACGAAGATCATATTCATCGCGAGATGAGTCGCAGATTCTGACGCTAGATCTGAATAAACTTTACAAACAGCTTGATCAATCTGTTTTCCCTTCAGTGCTAATCAAATCTCTATTATTAGATGTCACGATCATCGGCTCGATGTGGACTCACCTCCACCTTTAACCCAGCGCGAGTACATGTGTACCTACCACCTGCGATCAGGTATGGATTTCGTTCGATCCTTCCGCATGTGTGCCTCCCACCACGTGACTGTTTTCCCCACTCGGATAGTCACGCTGGTTTACTTACCATACTGGACGACTACCGCGGCTTGCTTGAACGCCGACTTCCATTTGTATCAAGATCTGTTGCAGATACCGAACGCGCGGGTTACACGCGAGTAACATTCCCACTTTGCCACGAGCCATTCCGATCGGCCCACGAGAGCGACGTATCCGGAATTCTAACGAGTTCTCCGTACTTAATCGCTTGAACACGCGCTATAAGCGTTTCTGGTGAACGGCGAACGACATGCGTACGATTCTCCTCTGTTCCGCATCGGGAATACATTTAACCCAGTTCGCACTCGCGATAGAGCGTGAACGGTCTCGGTGCCGTTAAGAACTGTATCAACATTTTATGCGGACGTTACAATGCATAATGTAGTTTTCGGTCGCACGCTGTTAATAGAAGATGATAACTGACGCGGACTTTCGTGGAACAAGATTAAAAATTTTCCACGAAAGCGGAATTAATGGAATTCCTGCTACGCCCGTCTTCGGGAAAGGAATCCGGGAGGGTCCTATTTCTACCGTCTCGGACCTGAAGCAGACTATCATTTCGTGACCGAGTGCTTGTTTACTCAGTTACTCGAGAGGCGCGTCCGCGTGGTTAAACACTTGAGCAATGGCCGAGCATTAATGCTGGCTGTATCGCCAGATGTCCGAGAAGCGACCACGACGCGCCGTGTCCGTTCGATGCCTCGCGAGGCTAACGCGCCCGTCGCGTAGTTGGGACAGAATGGAATTCCACTTCCATAAATTTCTTCCTACGTACACGTCATGTGGCATTTCTCGAACAATACGATCGTCTTCAGTCCTGACGATTGAATCGATGGTTTATCGCGACTCCAAACGCCGAACGTAACTAATGTCTCAGTGACAAAGGCTAATGAATGACACAGGACATGACTTTAACTCACGTTACTCATAGTCAATGTGGTCATTAGCGTTACCGAGCGTATGATTAATCGAGTAAAAAAAAATCTAAGCAAAGCACGGACTTGAAGATTTCATCATCTTGCTTCGAATTGCCGTTGTCAGTCGGTTTCACGATTTGCTCGATTTACGTTAGCTCTTTCATTACCGGGACTTCTGAGTGCAGATTCCGGTATATATGTCAATTTGTCATCGTATTATGATAAAGACCGGTGTATATATCAAAATGAAATATACTCGGAGTTGTTGGGATATCCGCCAACATAATCTTTCGCATGCATAATCACTCGTAATGCGGCGGGCGCAATTATAGTTTCGCATAAGCACCGGGACGGCTGGAGAGATTATTTAGAATGATAACTATTATTCGTATAATTGAATGCGGCGCGTCGCAATTATCGCGCGGCGGGATTAGGCGAGAGACGTTTTCAATCTTCAACCTGCGACAGTGACTTCGCAACTTACGACTTCCCGGTCGCGCCGCCGCGCTGCTCGAGAAGCTCTTTCGCCGCGAGCGGGATTCACGGTGGAGTTGAGAGTTTGAGAGCAAAAGGAACTTCGAGAACGACAATAAGAAGGAGAAAGAGAGTGAGACGCGTTGGAGTACGTACGTCGAGCTTCAACCGGTCACATCCATTTCTCAGACTCGCTCATTTCACCGCGTCTAACGATTATTACATTCGCGAATCCTGTGATTTTCGTAATTGCAACTGCGCTCGCACGTCCTTCTTACAATATTGGTACTATTCGCTTTTACTACAAATTGGATAAAAACTTTATTTATATTTAGTATCTAATAAGATTAACGATGATTATATCTTCGCTTACAAATGAGATGTGATAGATTTGTCGTCGTGGCTATAATCATAATTATTCAGTTATATAATTCTGGAAAAGACGCTGATTCTATTAAATATATAGAAAAAATTGAATTAGGATATTCTCATAAATATATGATCAAGAATATTATTAATATAATCTTTTTTTAGGAAGATTTTAGTCTTGCGTATCCTTCGTACGAAATCGAGCTTCCTTCGATTTTCGTTCAAATTCTAAAATATTTCTTTATCATATGATTAACGCGTAACTATATTTTCATCTACACAGAAAAAATTAGTCTTAAATCGAGATTAGAGATGTTCTCTTATATAAGCGAGAATGTTATAATCTTCTTAGAAAGATTTTAATTTGATTTGATTGAATATTGATGCAACCAAAAGTAATACTTGCTTAATATAAATTCAATCAAATCAAAACTAAATCTTACTAAGAAGATTATAACAGTCTCGCTTATATATGAAAATCATCTAATCTTGATTTAAGACTAATTTTTTTTTTTTTTTGTGTAGATGAAAATATAGTTACGTGTGATTCACATTAATTATACGACAAAGAGATACTTTAGGATTTGAATGGAAATCGAAGGAAGCTCGATTTCGTACAAAGGATACGCGTAGTGAAAAAAACACAACGTCGTCACGCACGATCAATGAAACAGGTTTCAACACGCGCATCATAAAAATACAGTCGAAGTGCAGAACGGGCCGTCGCATTAGGCCAGGTTGTGACTAATGCCGGTCCGCGGGTCACTTTCATCCTTTTACGGCGAAAAGCTCGAGTAAAAAATCGTGTATCCCGACGGGGATTAAAGGTCCTTACGTGCCCTAATAGCCCTTAATTGAAAGGCCCCACCGACGACGAGCAGAGACGATTTTTACTCCCAACATCTTTATACGGCGTAACGTAACACGGCAACTCGTGCGAAGTCCCGGTCGCCGCGGTTGTTCGCCGCGGTGCGTATAAAATTATGAGTCGCAAGGGGGAAAGAAAAAGAGACGCGAGCGCATTATTACACATAATAACCCGTCGTAATAGCCGCGATTAAAGACTTTTGGGCGTGCCGAGGAATCCGCGGCTAATCCGATATTCATTCGTCGTCTCTCTCTCTCCCTTCGGTAACTTTATCTCTCAGTCGTTCTGACACTAGTCTGCCAAACGGCATTAACTGTGCTGCCTCGGTAGCCTGGATAGCGGCCAAGTGCAGTAGGAAGTGCATACGAAACCGTTATGAAGGTAAATCGCGTTCGGTCATCTCTCGATGTGGACGCTTTGGATATTAAAATAATATTAACTTAAAAAGATAAAGGTAATTAAAATCAATTTAAGATTTTAATCTTTGCCAACTGTTGAAAAAATTATTTTCTTCATATAGAGATTATCTTCTGTAATTTTTTAAAATTTTTTATGTTTGTAAAAAATTTAAAATTGTACAGACAACGTGACTCCATGTATTTCACACGATTTTCTAGCTATTTTAAACGAATCCTCCAACCGGAAGTTGAGTGCTTTCTAGCATTGCGGTTGAAAGTACTGTGGATGTTTGAGGATTTGAAGCATTAACGCCTAAAGCCGAAAACCTTGTCAAGTTTCTGCCGACAATCTCATCCGCATGCGACAGCGGAGATGATATTATGAAACAAAACATTGAAACAAGACGGCACTTGCCGGGAATAAGTTTGTGAGGAAGGTGAGAGAAACCGGAGGGACGAGAAAACGGTTGAGATTTCATCTAAGTGGCGATAATATCGACTTTCGACGAAAGTTTCTGCGTAATGGCCGACGAACACGAAATCCAACTATTCGTTAACGGTCTCCGATTAATGACGGGTTTTTATGTGCCGCTTTAATGAGACTCTTTAGCGAACTATTAATTTTTAATGTTATTGGACACATTTGTTCATTATTCGTGATATATAAACATATAGTATTTCGTATTAAGTTAATCTGATTTAATTCATTAAATTCTGCTTATAGTTTGGAGATGAAACGTTACATAAAAATTTGTAATGATGAAGTTGCTATAACAAATCCTTTCTATTATAATCTAAAAAACAGTTTGTTTGGTAAATGTTAAGATCAAAAGAACGATGCGTACAATTCAAATCATAAGTAACAAAATCAATTGTTCTATCCATGAACTGATAGTCATCACAATTTATTTTTCCATTAAAAAATTCTCAAAAATTTGAAATTTTTTTTACTTTAACATTAATTAGTACAAACAATTTCGGTACAATTTAGTACAAACAACTATTTTAATTAAAATTATCTCTATTGAATAATTATTGTCCACGAAGTGATGCAAAACTCTGCTACGAAACTCCGTTACTACGCTTCCAATACCTTCATTAGGTAAGAATTCCAAAAACAGTCAGTGTCAGGTTGACTCATAGCCACACGCAGTGCCAGGTCTCGCCCACCTTCGAAAGTGCCTCTCAATATTCTCGAGAGGTCGGCGCAAAGTGGCCTACGCTCTCGCGGAGGCGCCATATGATTTTTTGGATTGCATTAGCAGTTGATTCAATCGCACGTTAAGTGCGTGGAATTTAAGAGAGCTCGACGATAAACGCGACCGTTTTCTTCATCGCGCACCACGACTTCGAGGTTTCGCCGGTTGATTCTTTACGATCTGTGTTAATCGTCGAAACGTTTCAAAACCATCTTTGCCACTTCTCCCGCATACGGAATGTCCTAGAAATGATGTCAATAACGATTAAAAAGAGCGGTGAGATCCGTCTATGCGAAACGCCGGGATTTTAGAGCTCCGAGGAATAGAAAGTGAAAGTGAAAGTCTCGGTGAATTAAGGGATGGAAAAAATTATGAAATCTTGTTCCCTGGTTAATTGAAGTCGCTCCATATTTGGATAACATTCATCTTAAAACTCCAATATAGAAATGATAATCTCTAAATGAAAAATGTAGACCCAATAAAATTTATAATTAAATGTTTAAAAATTTTAGATAGTACAATATAATATCTTATATATATATATTTTAAATAATACAACATAATATCTTGTATATTTATATAATACATCGACTACGTATATTTGAAATGCCGCTTAGTTCCGTTTATAACTCGTCTTGCTTTTGTATGTCTAAAAAGTCGCATAACTTCGCTACAACTGATATTACCTCGCAGTTTGCGCGAACATATCCCGTCACGCTTGTCAGGTACGCTAAAGGATCGCTTCCTGGATCTCCTTAGATTTCTCCCGCCTATGAAATTCGCAGGTTGGCATTTGCGCAGGTGCGTCGCTTTGTCGGCGAGAAACGACGGCGCGTTTTCCCCGATGATATTATTTCGCCGACAAAAGCGGGAATATTGCGCCGCTGATACGCTATTATTGCCTCCATTAGTCGCTAATATATGCAAAATGTCCTTATTATGATCGGCAGGCCTCATACGCGCGTGAGTCGCGATAAAACGCCAGGTATTATACGGATACACGTTCGTAATTTCAAGTCCGGCTCTATTCGCCAACTGATATTCTTGTCAACCTGTCAGCTCTATGATATCTCCACTGAATTTTGCAGACTGTGTAAAAATAAAAAAAAAAATACGAAACGAATTTTCAATTAGAAAATAACACAATTTTCATTTTTCAAATTTACATTATAATATGTACATTTAGAAAAAAATAACATAAGCTTGAACTTTATAATTCTGTATTTCACATTATTTGTAATTCTCATTTTTTGACGACAGGATTTGCTCAGATGAAATTTATACAAGATTTAAAAACACGGAATGAAAGTAGAAAGTGGAAAAATAATTATTATACGATCTGATTATTATGGATATCAAAATTAACGTGAGATACAAAGTGAGGAGCGCATTCAAGGATGAGTATTTGTCGTGCCTCCAGATTAGAGATCACGATGTAAAAGGCATGCCAATTTGATGGTCGAACCAGTCATGAGCACAATGATCGTTAACGATACGAATCGACGGTCGAAGCGCCACGGTGTTGATATCGCTGGGCGCGTCAGCCCCGATCGAGTTAAGGCTCGTCTCCCTTTAATTATTTCGTGCTGGTCGCTTATCTCGTCGCGGGGGCAATTTAACGGGTTCCGCGCTCGTATTATCCGTATCTCTCGCATGCTTTTCGAGTGTGCGCCGCCGCCGCCGATTTAAATCCCTTTCGACGACTCGATCGCGCGCAAGCACGAACGGGCCCGTAATCTGCGGATATATTTCACAGGCGGCGTGTACGCGAGCGGGTTGCTCAAGTGGGATTATCCCCTTTCATGGCCCGACGAGATTTTAATTAAGCCGTGACACTTGGCGCTAACGCGCCGTCGTAATAATTTGTTCTTATCCACGCGTTGCGGGTGATGCCTTCGCGAGAATCGGTAATTCGTTCTCGCAGTGAAAAATGATCCCTTCAGAAAAGACCATATTTTTCGGAGGTAATTCGGCAGATTTGGCGGCCGGGTTTTGGGCGGCCCCATCTAGTTACTAACTCGGATCGCTCCCCTACCGAATGAAACCGTGAATGTGCTCGAAAATTATTTTCTTCTCGCCTGAAATATTTATGGTTACGTGTCGCTGTCCTCCTACATGGCTTTATAGAAACAAACGTCTTCCTTCCTCCGTTCGCGCCATTAGTGGTACATTGTCACGACGCTGCACAATGCAGTCGCATTCTTTCGCAATCGAATCCCATCACATTAACATCCTCGCTACTCTTGCGTCGCCGGTGAATCACGAATGACGATTGTATTAACATGTATGCGAAAAATAAAATTGACATTTACGTTATGTTTTCAAGCAAATAGCTTGATAAAACGTATTATTTAGGAATAGCAACTTGTTATTAAAAAAGTTGAAATTAATGATAAGACTTTTCTCTTTTTACGGAATTAAAATTTAATGGCGAACGGTTTTCTAAATTTGGAATCAATTTCTTATCAACGAGAACTACTTATAATTTTTACAACTAGCAACAGAAATAACATCGTATCTATAAGTGTAACATCATGTATATGTAAAATTGAATTTTTTTATGTTTATTTCAATAAATTAATCATGATTTTTTTACTTAATCTGAGTTAAAATAGATTTGCAATCGAGATAATACGTTGAGATTTCAATAACATTTCACCAAAAAACTTTTTATTTATTACATTTTTATTTAAATTCTACATTATATGTAGAACAGCAGATTACTTAAAAAATATCTCTATGAAAAATAATTGTGAGGAAAATAAATATTTTATCAAGAAAAACCAAATTTTCTTTTCTTAACAATCTTCATCGTAGTTCGACAATAATGGTACAATTATCTCAAACTTTGGAAACAGGAACGTACATCGTTAACTCTCGTGACGCTCGAGTAACTCCTTGCGAATTTTATCGCGAACATTGTACGCTGATTGTACCGCGTGCGCATACACGCGTGTACAACACGCGTGTAAATTTCGCCCACACGCCGTTCAACGCGGGAGAAACGCGTTTCTCTTCATGAACTTCCATCCTCGCCTCGCTTTGAGATCTTGCGATCTTTGCGGTAGGTAATTAGAAGCGCGCGTCACGGTGATTTAGCATAATGAGAAACGTAATAATTACACTGCCAGGGACAAGTTCCTTCGCGGTACTACCGGCGATTAACGTAAATCTGCGAAAGGTATAAGAATCAATTACGGAAGACGCTCGAGAAGCCACACAGGGTGTGATCAGATACATCGAAGTGTTTGAGATCGTTGTCTCATTCTGATCGAAGAAACGTGAATCTCGCTGGTAATACTTCAATCCACGTTATGAAAACAATAAATCAAAATATTCTCTATTTCTTGCATACAGGAAATAAGAAAATTTAACCTTTTATAATAAAATGGTTATTTTCTGAATTATTTAAATTATTTTAAATTTTATTACATTACATTAGATATGATTATGATTGCATTACATTATAATTAGATTATATCATAATTAGATTACATTAAAGATATTAAGTTGAAGTTTATTTTTTTAACACGATCTTAATACACGTATCATTTTATTAACGTTTTCATCACGGATGAATAAACTTTATTTGAATCTAATGTCGATCATAATGAAGTCATTTCGATTGTTATTAAAATATTATGAAATGAGTTTGTCGATTATGTTGGAACTTTCACGAAGAATCTCAGCCTGACGGCTGTATGACACTTCTTCGGGCACGCTGTTTAAGTATTCGCGAAACTTCGACGATAGATCAATCTGACGGATGACGTCGATGAAAGAGCACGTTATAAGAAACCTTGAAGTCGTGGGGAGTGTCTTAACTTCTCGGGCTCATCATTTCACGACAGACTCGACAGACTCACCTTGTTTCTCTTTTTTCGCTCGTTTCTTCTGCGAGCTTCTCTTCGGCTTCTTCGATCGCCTCCTCTCGCTGCATACAGGAGTGAATCTAGATGAAAACTAATATAACTCGAATTTTCTATCAAAAAATTCAGTTTTATCGTGATATAAATTTTAAATGCGCAATCTTGATGATTTCGAGGAAATTTTGATTTTTAAGCGTACTTTGCCTTTACTTCAATTTTGATACATGATAAAATTGGATAATTGCACATAAATTATTGGAATACATTTGGATAACAAAATAGTAGAGTCAATAATTATCTATATAAGAAAGTAGAATAATAATAACATTATTGAGCGCAGCGGTTAACAATAAATAATAGAAGAGCGTATACAATGATAAAAAATTGAAAGTACACCAATTGCACACAATAGACGGAGCAGCAACTGAAGAGCTCATTTAAAGCCACTTGAGCGTAGATAAAATGTATATAATAGAAAAAAATACCATTTTCCTATAGTTAATAAATATAACGATACATATAGCCAAAAGTTTTTATCGCCTCCTCTCGCTGTATACAGGAATGAATTTAGATGAAAACTGATATAACTTGAATTTTTCATCAAAAAATTCAGCTTCATCCTGATACAAATGTAAAATACGTAATCTTGATTATTTTGATGTAATAATCTCGAGGAAATTTTGGTTTGCTTTTATTTCAATTTTAATACACAGTAAAATTTGATAATTGCACAAATTGCAGAATACATTTATTATTATATGTGATACGTGATTTATTATCACATGTGATAAACGCATAAAAGACTTGCAAAATGTTTTCGTCAACACCCTTTCGCCGCCAAGAATCTTGAAAAGTATCAGCTTCAGGTTCAAGGGATCGCCATCCTTTCGTGGCTCGCTGCAGGCGCCAGGGAGCGATGGGGTACTTTATCACAGGAGTGGATTTGCACATCGGGGTACCGTCGCGCGCGAGCGTACGTGGTTTCAGACGTGCTGGCCGTAACTTGCTATATACGGCGGCCCATAAAACGCGCCAAGTAATAATCGGTGGAATCTTTAGAACCGCGGTGCCTTATTGGCCACGCGTGCGCCGCGTTCTCCTGCCCGTAGATGGTTCACCGGCCGCGTTTATTGCATTCGGCAAGGCATCTCTTTCCTCTCTTTCTCTGCCGCGGCCTCGATAACGATCGACATCGGTTTTTCCGCCCTGAAAAACCGCCGGGTCTCGACTTCGTTAGAAAGAAGCGTTAGACACGACGAACGGTTTATGTAGGTGCAGCGAGACATTATCTAATCTCGAATTGATTGCGCGCTCGTAAGATTTAATGACGGGACGTCTAAGTATCTGGTTAAATAGATAACTATAACTGTAATTAATACGCTGTTAATTTTACGTCCGCGTGCGAAGTAGGTTGAACTTAAATTCAAACGCAGCAATTACCGGCGCGCTTACTCCGTGAATTTTATCGCGTACACGCATGTACGCACGATTGAGATTAGTACAATTAAATTACGGAGGTAACTCCTCGTGCTCGATTCGTTCGTGCGATTCTCACCGGCTGCTACTTGGAAATTGTCTCGCTGTTGAAGAGGAACGAACGCAGGATCGGTGCGTGATGATAAAGGGAGGAGAGCGAGACGCTGCAGGGCGAGACGGAAAGTCTGCCGATTACACGGCGCGCTCTCGCAAATCACGGCGTTGTATGCATTGAAATGAGGAGCAGCGGCCCGGCCCGGCTCGGCCTGGCCCAGCCCGGCTACCATAACTCCGATTAGTTAAGACGCGGCTTCGCAACGCAACGTAATGCGTGCATGCGTCGCGCACGACGTACGTTGCGTCTTGCATATTTTACGAGGCCGCTCCGCGTGTAGCTCGATAGACGGAGATCCCGGCGCGGATACGCGCGAACGCTAATTATTTGTAACTTGAAAGGGCGATCGTTTAATTGTTTATTAAACGCTCGGCCGATCGCCCGACAGTCGCATTTCGATTTACCGGGCGAGTTATTTAAAGCTCACTGTGCGAGCGTTAATTATTGATCGGTCATTTGAACAAACGCGTTGCCTTTGATACGCGCCATTCTCCGACCGTTGCGATCTTCATCTTTCACGTTGTATAAGTGATGTACAAGTACTTGTGTTCCGTAATATAAAAGAGAAGATAATATGAAGAAAAAAGATAATATGAAAATAAGAGAAAAGAAATAAACTTCATATTTAAATCACAATTATCTGTACATCTAATTAATGTGTAAATAAAGTTTAAAGCGCATACGGGGATAATTACAGGGACAGAGAGAAGATGTGTAACTTCGCAGCAAAAATGTGTAATTTTCGGGAAAAGGGGATGAAAGACGACCGATTATCAGCCGCTTGTTCATGCAAATTGCATTGCGACGCGTGCGGTTATCTGTATTTTGACAAGACGATGATCAGCCGCGCGACGATAGGTGGCTACTTTCGTGAGATGCGGTCGGCAGGCGAGGGGGAAGGCACGATTTTTAAGGGTTCTTACTGCCTCCCGTGCAGCCTCTCATTTTCCGTTGCGGTGCGTACGCGCTGTTTTTAATGTTTCGTAATTGCTTTTCGTTTGCGGCCTGCGGTGAGATATTTCATACGGCACTAAAAGAGAGAAGTCGCAGTGATTCGTCTACCGCAACAGTCGGCAACCAAAGATCCTAAATAATAATTTCGTACCCGATCTCAACGCGTCAATCTTTCGCCGTCGATTATTCGATCTCGTAAAATGTGCAAGATTTTATTTTATTTCCAGGCCAATTAGAATTCTGACCGCGTATCCATTGATGCAGAAAGAATTATACAGGGAACATTGTACAATATATTATATTTTTATGTGCTCTTTTTCGCTATATATTTTAATCAATTCATTTGGTTGCGCTCGGCAGACAAGGTGAATAATTGAATCGATTACAACCGATACGTCTGTTAATTAATAATCCAACTTTATTGGGAACTTACGTCGCCGTCGCCTCGCTCAAAATCGCGAACGACGTGTCATTAGGAAAGCACGAGCGCTCTGTTTCGGTACCCGTGGGATTATTCCTAGTCGAGAGTATCCTTAGTATGTAGCCTTTCGCAATCAGACACGAGTTGCACGTATTAATAATAAACTATCTCGTCCGTTGTAATAAATTACACTCGCGGCACCTACGATATCGACACTTTGGAATAACCAATATCGTTCTGTGTCGCTTGGAGGAGAGAGGATAAATCTTCGGTATCGCAACGTATATCGCATCTCCCTCCCTCCACTTCCACGAGAGGAGACACGACTTCGACTGTTCTCGCTCCAACGTATTGAATTATTCTCGACGTAGCGTGACTCTGCTGGTATCGGCCATTATTGCATTCGCGTTTCGCAATCTGGATCAAATACAGGTCACACGTATTAACGACAAATTGTCCCTTCGCGACATAAATCGCACTACGTCAGAAGCTATGTTTTACAATTGGCCGCTTTATCAGAATATTTCAGAATGCGTATCTTTTACGCATGCGTGCGTATTATCACGGGTTCTCGGTGCGAAAGAAGATGAAGGATCCTGAAGGCGTCGAGATAAGAATCCTGAACTCGTTCTTCCGATATAGCGTTCCTCTTTCGGGCCTGACCCCGAATATGTGAGTCGCTCTCTCGTGCAAGACAAGCCTCCCTTTATCTTCTCTCCCCTTATGAGAACGGCGTTGTCGAATTGTCTCTGCCGAGATAAAAAGCTGATATGTCGCCGGGGAGTTACAGATAAAAGGAGCCGGAACATCGTACATGGCGACGAGGCGCGGCTCATGTACGGCGGGCCTTAAATTGGTTTTACAAATTTATCGCCTTGTCCCCGCAATCCCCGCGAAACTACGGAAAAGGTTCGCCTGGTTTCCTAGAAAAGCGTAATTCCCGTACCGCTGCGCTATCGAGATAGGAATGGAAAAATTTATGGCGCGATTGCTAGCCGATACCCTTACGCGTGGAAAAAGATTCGATTACGGTTGCACGGTATTTTACGTAAGATCCGTCCGTTATTGATAATTACAACGCTGATGCATTCTACGTCACATAGTTTGAAAGTAGAAATAATATTGTTTCTTACATGAGTATTTTTATATAAGTAGAGTTTCTTATATAAGTATTTTTGAAGATTTTGAAAAAGAAAATTATTAATTTAAATGGAGTAGTTTTTATAAGAACATTATTAGTAAAAATTTTCATCTATGATTTTTATGATAAATTTTGAGTTAATTCCTATTGATGCAATTCTGGATTTTTTCCAATAATTTGAAATAAAAATTATTTCTATCGGCTATGAAAGTGTTTCGCTTTAAATAACATGATTATAGGTCGTATATATTTATAATTTTCGAAGTTTCTGCAATATTAATTACGATAATTATTGAAGTTAATTATTCACAGCGCGCAAAATCGACCAAGTACTGAAAATGGAACGGATATTGATGCATTATAGAATAAATAATAGTGTTAACACAGTTTAATACAATTTCTGTATAATATAATATTCGTATAATACTGCAACATTATCACTTTCGAAATTGTTCATATTCCATAAAATACGTACAAAAGTTAAATTATAATAGACAACATTTGAAACTATTAATTAATAATTGGGAAGGTATAATGAAGAGTAGCTTGTTAAATCAAGTAAGTTTGCGATTTTTTATATTCTATAAAATATTAAGAAGATTTTAATTAGGTGTTGGGAAGTACCTAATTAAGAAATTGCCGTAAAAATTAGATTGTTGGCAGCTCAGGTTTTAGATGATTTTTTCGATTCTGCCAAATTGCAAAAAGAAAACAGGCAGGAGTCTCGGCGGCGGAATCTTCTGAAAAAGAAAACGACACCTCAAAGAATTCGCGACATAAATATTGTCCACGCCCAGACACCGAGTTCACAGCTTTGTCCGCGGATACGACTCCCTCTCTTCTCATGGAAAGACATCCACCGCCATCATCATGCTGATCTCGTCGTACCACCTTTCTGTTAAATTATTCCATGGTCGCAAACATCTAACTATCATTCCGTGAGTGAAAGTTCTATACATAGATGTAGTGCATATCACATTTATATTACATATAAAATATTATATATAAAAACATTATATTCTTTAATGTATTCATAAATAAAATTATACATATATATAATTATACATATTAGAATTATATATTTTATAAAATTATAAATATATATAAAATTTTATATATATATATATAATTATATATATATATATATATATATTAGAAGAGTGAGATGCTAAATGATACAATAATATAACAATTATAGGAAGTGATCACATTTTGTTCTAATCTGTCGTGATTGCCTTGAGGGTGCGACAAAAATCTATTTTTTATAGTAGTATAAACTGAGCTAAACAGCTCCAGTACCAAGTAGAAGATAAATAAGAAGACATTTCACATGGGAAAAGGGCAAAAAGAATAAAGAGAGAGAGATGCGAGCGAAATCAGATTGCAGACAACTCCGTGCATCGGAGTGCAAAAAAAATATTCGTGTGGGAGAGGGGGGACAGAAAAGGGGGAGACAGCCCCGAAAGAATTCAACATAAATATTGTCCACGCCCAAACGGCGCGGATCTTGCAGCCTTGCTTCGGGAACGCGTCTCCTACCACCACGTGGTCTCCTTTTCCCCGTGAGAAGACTTGTCCACCACCACGACCATCACCGCCACCACTACCAACAACCATGTCACCGGGATCCTCGTTCTCGTATCCACCTTCACCAGACCGACCACCACCATCACCGTCGCCACCACTACTAACCGGGAGCGATCGTCATCGCCATCATCGCGGCGCGATCGCCATCGCGGCGAAAACTAATAAAACGAGGAGCAAAGCGGTCGCGAATGTAGCGGGAGGAGGACGCAGCGGGAGAAAAAGGATCTGATGCGAGAGCGTGGCGGCACGAAGAATGCCTATGACTCTCGAAGTTGCGAGTGCTCCTTCCGTTGGCATTGGCCCTATTGAAAGGCGAAGGTAAATTTACAGCTCGGGTGGGAAGGGTGAAAATTTACTGCCGCGCCTCCGTGAACGGCCGTCGTTCCGACGGTTCTCGTGGTGTGCCGAGCGAGGCG
Organism: Cephalotes varians; assembly: GCA_037157785.1. Lineage (NCBI taxonomy): Eukaryota > Metazoa > Arthropoda > Insecta > Hymenoptera > Formicidae > Cephalotes > Cephalotes varians. The sequence continues at coordinate 227,813 of JANQDE010000041.1, read as the reverse complement.
GTAAAACTCCGCCGAAAATCGAATAATGACTGCCAGGAGCCGACATAGACACGCAGAAGGAGGAGGAGGAGAAAGAGTAAAAAGAAACGAGAGATGCAGGACAGCCTATCTTAAGTGAATAAATAATCCCTTTGGATAGGACGGGCAAGCCTCTCGTCGCTCGCGGTGAGAAATTTATTAAAATTTTTACTACCCTATAAATAAGTCGACCAGTATTGTCCGATGGTTGTCTATGCATCGCGATCACGCGTCAATCTTGGGATTATCGAACTTGGATGGAGCACGAATATACCTCGCTAGGATTGTGCGCTGGATCGCAAAGAGAAAGAGAGAGAGAGAGAGAGACGCCTGATGGATCGTTTAATGTACCGTAAGATACATTTTTTTAGAAAGCTACTTTAACGAGGAAATTGTGATAGAATGATAAGGTGACTCACTGTTCTCTCGTCTTTTTTTAAGTTCTCTTGCGACTCCCACCTAGCTCAATAAAATAGGAAAGTTCTCGCATAAACTTGGAGTATATCGTTCAAACTTCTTTTTAAAATCGCTTTAAATTTTTTGTCATGTTTTTTTTCTATGCCAACGTGAAAATTCAAAGCCAACAATAAGAGTCTTTATAGTTTCCTCTTAACTTATTGATTTTAAGCTTTTGAAGTCTTTATAATGCGTTTATATAAGAGTGCATATTTAGTTAATTAACAATGTAAGTTAAATGCTTTTTTGCAAGACAAAGAATAGTGCAATTTCCACTATAATTGGTTTTTATTATCAAATTTTATCTATTTTGACAAAGATAAAATTATTTTATGAATATACTTATCACGAAAAGAAGAAGGAATTACTAAATAGTTTTGTCTATAGAAGGAAATTTGAGAAAAAAATTTATTGCAAAAAATTCATTCTGAGTTACTAGTAAACCGCATTATTTAAAATTGAAAATTAGAATGGTGACCGGTCCAGGTGCTATCTGCCGAGGCGGGAGATTGGTATCGAAAGCTCACGCAGGATACAAGAGATATCGATTATCTAATTGGGTAAAAACCGAGATCGCGCGACGACGTCCCGGAGATCTTAACGATCGACTCGCTAACGAGATAGGCCAGTTCTAGGTAGCGGCACGTTAACGACGCGATCCCCTCGGTCCGAAATATTTTATATCCAAAGGGTCCATGGCCGCCGGATACGCCATTAATTTCCAAGGAGCATCGTCGTTTCGCGCCTAATAAATGCTCGCCGCGGAAAGGAGTCGTCGGTAAAGATCGTCAATCTGGGCAGTCGCTCTTCTCGATTTGTTAATTTATTATTCTATTCGCCGGAAACGGGCGCATCGGTGCACTTTTATAGCGGCTACACTTCGTAACGGACTCATCTGCGCTGCTCGCGATCGGATCGTCGCAAAATAAAGATGCAAAAATAAGGCTGGAAATAAGACGATGGTCCCGATGAGGATTTTATGCCGATTTGAGATTTCTGTTTAGTGAATCGAACAAAAAGACAATCAGCATATTTCATTTATTTTTTGCTGTTACATTTTTATGCCTGTGGGAAACGAGATTATTCGGTATAAAACAACACATAATATAAACATTATATATATTACAATCTATTATAAGTCAAACGACACATAATATAATAATATAAACATTATATTGCAATCCATTATAACGCATTACAACCCGTCTGAAAGTAGCAATATTATAATAACAGATGCAACAATGATTAGAAATGGTATAACGGTTTCAGTATCGAAATAATATAGTTAATTAACATTCTTAATTATACGTATAGAAATAATTTAATTTAAAATTTAGAGAAATACACAGAATCTGACTAAAAAAATTATTAGGTATGTCACTAGAAAACAGGTAATAATGAACATATACTACACAGACTGTGAATGCGTGAGACGGCGCCAATAATATGCGTGTTAGAATTATTCTACGAACGGAGCATTAAATTCTCGGTTTAATCGATCGTAAAGGGCCGGTTTCGCCGAAAATTTTCCCGATCGAGCGAGAAAATAATACAACACGCGAGGCACGGGAATATCCGACTTTATCGCCGATAAAGATTCGCGAATTTCAAACGCGTGAGACACGATCGTTCAATTCGATCGTTCGGATATTCGATCGAAGGCGTAAGGTACGTCTCATCGACACGGGGGTTGTAAAATTTCTCTTCCCCTCCCCACCCGTTTTTTTTTTTGCGGACGACATCTCACCTCGTGCGAATTGTTAATTCTTCGGTGCTAGACGCGAATCAATAAATACTGTATGAAATATGAGATGAATTATTTCTTAATTGATACAGAAATTGTACAGGAATAAATTATTTCTCCGTGGCGAGTGCGAAATATATTTAATGCGATTAAATTCGTGACAAGATCAAATGAATTTTAATGTTTCACGCAGCTCGTTTGAAGACGACTGTAACGACATAATTACTGTAATTGGAATTTAGAGTTGTAGAACGATGTTAATCCTATTTGTTTTATTTCTGCTTATCTTTTTTGTTTCTGCTATTTCTACTCATATTTATTGCAACGTTTATCGATCGAGGTTTATTTCTTACGACACGCGCGGCAACCGAACGCACGCGGGCGAGACGCAGAAAAACAGGTTATCGCTGTACGAGGGCGCATTGAACCCGATTAACGTCGGGCTGCCAGTAAATGTCAGTATCTACCCACTGCTCGCAATGCAGTCTTCTGCAGGAGATAATGCAGTTGGCGTCTTTGCCGCCGGTTGGGCATGATATTTTTGAGGCTTTACATTTATAGTTATATTTTACACATTTATTTATATGCGTAAGTACCTCTTTTGAGAATATAACGTTATCGATGAAACAAAGTGTTCGAATGATTCCGCTTCAGAGCTATTCAAACCGTATTTTATGCTTTCCTTCTGAGATAAAATCTTAAATATGTGAGTCGTATTGATGTTTAATAATAGCATGTATCAGAATTATTTTTACATTTACTAAATTATTATTTTTAAAATTATGGAATTATTTACATATATTACATGTGACATTTTATGCTGTCGTGATTGTACGTTGGAAGGAAATGAGAGTGTTGAGGCTAAGAAGCAAATCAGTAAAATAAAAATGATATCGATGTTTAATAATAGCATGTATCAGAATTACTTTTACATTTACTAAATTATTATTTTGAAAATTATGGAATTATTTACATGTATTACATACGTTACATTTTATGCTATCGTGATTGATGTTAGAGGGAAATGGGATTGTTGAGGCTAAGAAGTAAGTCAGTAAAATATAAATCATATTGATGTTTAATAATAGCATGTATCAGAGTTACTTTTACATTTATTAAATTATTATTTGGAAAATTTTGGAATTATTTAAATGTATTACATATGTTACATTCTATGCTATCGTGATTGTACGTTAAAAGGAAGTGAGATTGTTGAGGCTAAGAAGCAAATCAGTAAAATATAAATCATATCGATGTTTAATAATAGCATTAGAATTACATTTACATTTACTAAATTATTACTTTGAAAATTATGGAATTACTTACATGTATTACATACGTTACATTTTATACTATCGTGATTGATGTTGGAGAGAAATGGGATTGTTAAGACTAAGAAGTAAGTCAATAAAATATTACTAGTAATAAACGCGATAGCAAATCGCGTTTTACCAGTCATTACATTAAATTAGTTGTAATCGGTTATTTATGGCCCACCGATTGGCTCATGTTTAACATCCTAATATGCTTTTCCGATTTTAATAAAACGTTTTATAACGCGCTTATCAACTATCCCGAACATTCGCGGAGCTATCAAATCACACTTACGCGAAATAAATGTCCGTTATCCGCAAACTCGATTCAACATATCCGTCCGTAAGGATGATGAGAGAGCGTCACGATTTTATGGCACGTGACGATAGCAACGGCGGCGGCAATCGTAATATCGCGTAATGAAATCCTAACTGCGTTAGAAGATGAAAATGATTCCGGCAGCCCGGAGGTACGTTCGCTTACGCTCAAGCAACGATTACACCTCGTACAATTTTTCTTCCTCGCTGTAACACCTTCCACCCACCCTCTCTCTTACCCCCGCCGCCTTAGCTTCTTCTGCATATCTCCGCAATCCTTTCGCTAGCTTTGTACTTACATCACGAAGAATAATATTCTCCGTTCTCCGTTTCTCTTGCGGATCTGGAGAAGAGCTTTTTTAAATTTTAATTACTATCTTCCAGAGACTTTCATGTTATACCGCGTACTCACAATTGTTTCAGCACTTCTTTTTACGTGGTACGCATTTATGTTCGAGAAATTAAAATCGCGCAGATTTTTTTAAAGAGAAATAGCGGTCATATTTTGTGAGAATTTTTATTTTTTTATTTTATGATTACATTTATTTGTGAAAATAGTGAAAATAAAATATTAATTGAATTGGGAATTGAATATTGGCAAATCTGTCGCGTTAATTTGATCATTCTACATCCTTTGCTTTTTATTTTTATTATACTCGTGTCGTGAATTTATAAATTGTTAAATGTGATGAAATTCGTCGCGGGAAATAATTAAAATCTACCTGTTACATTGTGAATAAGCGAAGAGCGAAGTGGCGGAAGAGATGGAAAGGTACGATGTCCTGCGCAAGATCATCGATCACGTCACAAAGGGAGCTACAGAAACCCCTTCTGGTTTCATCTACCGCTCTCTCGCTCATTGTCAGACAATTTCTCGGGTCTCGCGGCGACCGCAGAAAGGCACGTTGAAATGGATGGCTCGACAGTGACGAGTCATTTGGATTCCCTTAACAGCTGAACCAAGCTTTCTTCCAATTGCAATCCGTTCCACCTGATTTGATCAAAGTGAAAGGTCTTTTTTCGAAGCTGTCGCGGACATGACGTATTAATGCAAATAGAAAAGCTCGAAACATAAAGGGAAATTCAATAGAGACAATTTAAAAAAAAAAAAATCTGCACTGAAGTCTCTGAGAGATCATAAACTTGCAGCTACTAGTTTAAGCAAAATTGTTTTTATTTTAAATCTTATCAACGTATATTTGTCTTTTAAACAAATTTTCACAAATAAAGATTATTAATTTTATCGAAGGGTACAATCGAGAAGATATCTATTAGCAAAGAAATTTTTTTTTGTTACGCGCGTCTTCTCTTCTTGCCGGCGTCGAAGAACGAACCGTAAGAAGGGGTCGCGTGATGGCATCCCTCGTGCTCGGTAAATAAATTACCCCGGCCTTATCAGGAGTAATAGGGGTGCGCACGACACAGATTGGTCGACGTCGGGCACGCGAATTAAAAGTTACTACCGCACTGCCCGCGTTACTGGCGGCGAGACGCCGGAAAGATGGTGGCGGTGGCGGCGCCGATGGTTTCCAGTGAATACGCACGTCGTAGGTAGTTACGGTAGTAGAGGCGAGAAGTCTAACGAATGTTTCCACGCGAGTTCATAACTTCCTCGCTACGTTCGAGACTCTGCGGCCTGTCAGATTCGCCGCATCGATTACGTCTATCGCGCTACTTCGCGGAACTAAGTCGCTCTCTCGTGTTACGCTTTAGAGGGTATTTCGCACTTTACTACGTAGTCATATTAGGGTTGAGGATTTTCTTCGAATAATTATTAAAATTATCTTTAATAAATAACCTTGGAAGTTAAAGTCTGTCTATTTGAAGCTTCTGAAGAACGCCGAGATAAGTTTAGAGCACAGTATTTACAAAAGGTTTTATTCGACAGATGTTTTTTGCACGTTGAACGTAAAATTAAATAACACACCAATAAATGGAAATGAAATTTGCGAAGAGATAATCCACGTTATACACATTCGAAAATAATACGCGGAAAGAATGGTTTTGCTGAAATATCTAGAAATTTAGCTGGATACTGATCTGAAAATAATTTTGTTTGGACCATCAAAATAATTATGTAAAACATTCAAACTGGTTGCTAGAATGTTAAAACCTTTTGCAGCATCGACGTTCTATATAATTATTTTCATGGTCCAACAAGATTATTTTCAGATCTGTATCTAAATTTTTTTAGATACTTCGGTAAAACCGTTCTTTTCTGTGTAGAATAGATCACGTATCTTGAGGTAAATATTAGACAAGTCAACCGCAATTTTTCGAAAATCGATTGAACGGCACTCGACAATGCGCTAAGGAATATCTCGCGCTCGGAAAAATCGACGAGCGATCACCTCTCAGATTCGCAGAGCCTCGTCGTTCTCTCTTTCCATCCCGGACATACTTTAGCGTTCGAAAGCGAACGATACAGCAACTTTCTCGGCACGTATATCACATCGCAGGATAGCGAGACGACGGGATGCTGCAAGACCGAGCGACGAAACTTTTCGCGCCTCTTCTCTCCCCGGTCGCGCCTTCTCCCTTTCCTTCCGACCTCCCTCGGCATTTTCCTCGCTCTTTTTCGAAGATCCGGCGTGTAGTTTCGTCGATCCTTTTCTCACCCGCGCCGATTTCGCGAGATCTCTCGGCGTCTCGCCCGCTTCATCTTACCCGTCATCGTCGAGCGGGGACGAGCGCATCTGCGGAAGAACTTCGAAGAAACGTCAGTCGAAAAGGTACCATCCACCCGCCTGCTCCGACTGATTGATACGATTTTATTGGTCCGCCGAGATTTATCGGCGCCGCCGCTTTATACATGATTGATTTGCGCCGACTTTGCGGACTTACTGCCGCATCCGCGTTTGTTCGCCATCGTCGCCCCTTCCAAGGACCAAAACGTTGACATTTCTCGGAAAATTGTATTGTAACTATAAAAAAAATGGAAAATAGAAATTATAAGACGCATACCGTGGAATGCGGAAAGGACGTCTAGTTTCTGAAACAAACGTCTTGCGATTATTGCCTTATAAGCCCGAATTTTCTTCGCATTGTATCCTTTAACTAGATCCGAACTTTCGAGTATCTTTTGTAGTCGGAAATTACGTTTTAATCACGATGCAAACGAGGCGATATTACTTTTATTTGCTTCTCGTTAAAAATGTTTCAGGCGGGGATTGAAGAAACTCCGAGTCGAGTACTTGTTTACTTTGCGAGACAGCGGAACGCGAGAAGTTTTATGTGTTTAAATTATTATCCGAGGTCTTGCAGTCAAGGTGGTGGATTATGTAAAGCAAAATCGGGGAATGCATAAATACGGGCATGTGCGGTTAATGTTAACGTAGAACGATGCAAACGATATTGATTACTGCACACATAAACACGTAGACGAGAACTACGTAAAGTAAACAGGAAAATAATTAACGGGATATCACAGATAATATTGATAATTATATAGCATAAAGGATAATAATGCGATGAGAGATATTATATTACATATCTACCCTTCCGAAATAAGCGTGTAATTAATGTGAAATGATAACGAGATATTTTTCATGAATATTTGCGTAAGCGATGAAAATAAATGGCGCAAGAAAATATGTATTATATTAAATTTGAAAATAAATGCCGGGGGATATAACGATTAAATCATGGCCAAATAAATGACGTAATAAAAGACTACGTGCGGTAACTATACAAACAGTATAAGCGCAAATAGTATACAGAAGGAATATCGTATCACTAAATCTGTTGCTCTTTTTTTTTCTGTTGCAGGTGAGTCGCTGAAACAATCGTATTTGTCATCCGCGAATTTTTTCCAGGACTAATGGAAACCCTTGCGGTAAGACCGCTCCTTGATTTACGAGCTCGGGATATGAATGTGCAGGTGGAGGTTCGGTAAAGGCGTCGGGACTGAGTTATTATCTGAAAAATATGTTTTCGCGGAAACTTCGGATTAAATTGACAAAGAGCCCAAGTTTTCAACGTTACGAATTGCGCCCTCAAAGGCGTGATTTATATCGGCATTACGGGCTTTTTAAGCGGCGGCTTCGACGTCTGCGAGCCGAATTTCCTTGATCGATATTTGGACGGGAACAAGAATCACAATTTCACCTGTGTGTCGCGCGTGATAATAAATGTTAGATCTGTAGCATTTATAGTGCACGGAAAGAACGATTTTGCTGAAGGATCTAAAATTTTGCTGGATACAGATTTGCAAATAATTTTGTTGGAATCTTAAAAATAATGAGCAGTACTGTAAAAAATTTTGCTAGTTTAGAAACTAATTTAAACGTTCTTTTAATTATTTTGATAACAGATCAACAAAATTATTTTTCTTTGTATCCAGCAAAAATTTTAGATCTTTCAGCAAAACCAATCTTTCGGTGTGTACTTTAAAATTATTATCTTTCTTAATCGTAGGTAGCTATTATTATAAGCTAGTAGGAGATTAGCGGCTGTAATTAAACGTTAAATCTACTTTAATTGCATTTGCATGTACGTAATAATACTCTTTGATTATCGTTCTTCTTTTTAACAATGAGAAAATATGTCGTCTTTTCTCGAAACTGGCTAAATATATATCCCGCTTTAATTCGGACATTCTCTCACAGATTAAGCCAGATATTTATGTCTACATTCAACTTAGACTATCCGAAAGCACGTATCCCCCTTGCGAAAGCGAACAAGAGGGAAAAGGGGGGGGATTACTCGTCGTCTACCTTCTTACCGCCTAATTGATCTTCGCCTCTTAATTGCAATTAACCTCGAACCTCGAACGTAATTATAACGGAATTAAATTAAAATGCTATGAGAGATGAGTGCGCGCGGACGCCGGTAATAAGAGCGGATAAAGAAAAAGTTATCTTTCCATCTCGAAATTAAATCGCAAAAATTTCCTACTTCTTGCCTTAGACTTTTCGAGCGACTGCGGAAGGAGGCGCACGTCACTCAGGCAAGTTTGTTTCATTGGGGAAGAAGTTTTGCGAACGGATTAATGAGGAGTTATACCCAAGATTGTTAAAGATAATCTCGTTTCAATGAGCGGACGTAATTTGCAAGAAAGAATATCTCGCGAGGAATAATATTGATTCTTTCGCGGATGGAGTTTTGATAGCCGTCGCTTTAAAACAACGTTACCGGCCGTCACGTAATATTTGTTCTGTGTCATTCTCAAGGCCAATGCGTTTATTGGCGCCGCATTTCGCTGGCAATAGAAGCAATGGATCGCTGACAGCTATTATCCGGCGGATCGGCAAGAACAAGAAGGAATACCTAGCAGGGACTCTCCGGGAAACTTTTGGCGGAACTAGGATTCTAACCCGGTTCAGTTAATAGCAGCAGCGCGATCTCGTGTAGTTTAACCTAGCCTAACTTATCCTCAGATTAGTTCAACGGACCGTGTACTTGTTCACTGGCCCTACCTTCACCATCAGCTCGCTACTAAATGCTATCTATAATCATGCAGCTCTGGTAGTTGCGCTATACAAGACGTGCTTACAAATAGCTGCTCTTGTCGGCCATCCTCGAAACAATCTACGCTTTAAAATGCTATGACGCGCGATCTTTCAGCAGAACTGTTGTCGAAACGAAAATTGACATCTCAATAGTCAATTTTTATTTCTATATTATTATACACGTTTGTTTCTTGAATTACAATATTTTTTCTGTAATATAAAGTGTCTTTTATGCGATACTTTGAAGCAAAAAAATATTGATGTTGGTTTTACTTGGAGAAACAAAAATGCAGGTACGAGATAATCACCTTTTGTTTCGAGTCGTAAATTTATCGTTCCACGATTAGCGATCACTGATTGACGAGATTTGATGGCTAATCGTACCAGTATTCGGGATCGATCTGGCGAAATGAGCGACGCGACGCGGTGATCATACATAATCTTAATTTTCGGTGCACAGCCGACATTAACTTTCAATCATGTACGCGTCAGTATTTGTCGATTCCCGAGATCCGTCTCACCCTCCAAGAGATACATACATAACGCCCCTTTGATGGACGCAGTATCTACAGCTCACCCCCGTGAGCCAGTGATGTGTACTCAAGGAATCGACGCCAAATATAATTACCGGTTTCGTCCGTTTGCTTCTGGCAAACACACCCCTAGCTAATACAGTCAAACACATCGCTACCGCGACCTCCTCTTCTCCGCTCGATCGCTCCTCAAACCTCCGCCTGCAGCATCGTGCAATATGTTCGTCCTAAATTGAACCGTTGTTCACTGCTCATATTTGCAGTTCAAAACGATAGTGACGGTAGCATAGCAATTCGTAATATCAATGATTATATTACACTGTAAGTAACGCGAAAGTCATCTTAGTAAAAAAAAAGAAACAAAACGAAACAAGAATATAAACTTTTTTTACATTACCGTAAAATTATTCGTGAGAAAATGTTTTTAAGAAGTAATATTCCAAGAAGTACAAAGTCACAGTTGAAGTTAGTGGCCTAGTTTTTCGATGATTAATAATTAACTACAGTTTCGTTTAAGGGAGAGGTGATCTTTCGCTTCGTGGAAGATAACTTTCTGCGCGAATATAGTTATACGTAACCGCATTTCCACTCCCGCGCGCTTGTTTATTTCCAGGAAAATCATGTGAGTCCTACGCATTGCGTGACGTGTTTACTGAATTATCTTCTCATTTGATGTTTTTCATGCAAACGAGCAAGAATGGCGCCCGACTTTAACGCCCTAACTCTTTACCTTTTTTTTTGTGATTCTCTCTACTGTGCTTTATCTCTCATCGCGACTTACAATTAGATAAACCGCGAATAATGGATAAATCATTATTCTAATTTAAAAAAAAGAAATTTATAATCTGAAAATAAAGCGTTAGTGAACGTAAAGTTAACTTTTACTGACTTTATGAGAAATTATACGAGGAATGTATAATAAATCTCATAATATTAGATTGCGTCTTATATTCTCTAAACTTTTATCGCATTGCATCTACTTTAATTAGGTTGATCCTTTGCTGTCTCTCCCCGTAGAATTTTAAAATCCTAAATTGTTTAGAATTGTTTAGACTGTTAATTAAAAATAGCAAATGAATCCAAAGCCAGAATTTTGGAAATAAAACGGAGGAAGATCGCCGATACTGTTATAGTACTTTGTTTTTAGTCCATATTTCTTAAATAAAACATAAATACAAACTAGAAAGTATTTTCTATTAGATGATATAACAATTTTTATAATACTGTTTTAAATTTTTCAATAATTAACTTTTTCATAAGATAAGTAAAAATGAGCGTCTGCCTAAAACTGACATAGTAGATAGTAATGCCGCATATTCCTATTCTTCTTTCTTTTACGGAGGAGTCTTCTGTACAAAACACTTACATATTTAATGTATATGAAAATTTCCAGAATTCTTTCACTTCGATGTAAAATGTTTTTCGTTGATCTATTTGCATATTTTGTGCTGTCCCATAAAATGCAAATATGTAACAAGTAAAGAATAGATTAAATTACTTATGATCTATATCTTAATATGAATTGGGTTCATATTTCTTTAATCATCTAAACAGATTATGTTTTTTATCAGTATTAATAAAATACAATGTTTAATTTCCGAGAAATAAGGGAGTGTCACTTTAGAAAAGTTAATATCGACAACTTTCTCCTATAAATTTTCCGTTTGAATTTAGAGCAGTCGCCATAATCTTAAGTCTCGAAATTAGAATAATTCGCGAGTCCTTAATTATAATCAAATTTCGATTGTCGCGGGTCCTGTTATGTGTTAAAGCAAGGCGTCTGAAGATGGAAATTCGCAGAAGATATTCCCACTAGATGCCATTATTCCAGTCGCACATACTTGCCGATGCGTTTCCGCCGCCAACATTTTCCATCCCTCCTCCCTTCTTCCGCGACCCTAGCGCAGGTCTTCGTCTTTCCCTCGTGTTCGCGATGACATTTTCAGCACGTGCTTGACTTAAGCGCAATTTAATGTGGTTTAAGTTCGCGCAAAAGGAGAGAGAGGGAGCGACCCGGCGACGGAAACAAGTTGCCGCGCCTAATCAAGCCTCGCTTTAACCCCCCCGCCAGGGCCATCGTCGTTCCTCGGGAGACGTTGCGAACTACTTGTCCAACTAATAATCGCGGAGGATTCCCCAAACTGAAACTTCCGCCGCGTGGAGCGATGTGTCTACCGACTTCTCGGAGATGTTTAGCACTAACGGGTGGCTCGGAATCCCAACCGAATGTGCGCGAACGCGAGAGGGACTCCGAGCAAGATGCGGGATGCTTCATGTCGTGAAGCTAACTGAGCGGAAGCGGGTCTGCAATTGAAATTACGAGACTGTCAAGTATCTTTTTGCTTTATTGAGCCTTCCTATCCGATGTCGGCTCATTAAATAACGGTGAATTTTTACTAAATTCGATGCTTAATAATATCTATTGTAATAACACATTCAGAGAAAAAAACCATTTAAAATATCATTTATTAAACTGTAATAGTACGTTATACGAATATGTTATACATATAATTATACGAATTACGTTCTAATATCTCGATTGTATTCTATTGTGTTTGTTATTATATATTACATTGTATCATGTATTTATTACGTTACATATTCATGATGCTGATTTCAGTTTCTCCATAGCTACTGGCTATTTGTTTAACATGTTTTGACTGCATTTTGTAGTTCACAAAATTCATCGCCTGTATGATTTTTCTGTTATATTGCTCCACGATAATATAACATATATTTCATTTGATATCAATTAACTGAATTGAGAGCAATATGCATATAATAATATATTTTAATATGAAATTCATTTATAAATCACTGGTAAAACTTGTTTAAACGATCGTAATTTGCGTCAGAATGGAATTTTATGTATAGTTTTATATGCCCTGTATTTTGATATATTGTTTTATAAATGTGTTACATTTTTTATTTTTTAAATATTTTTCATGTGATACGGTATATAAAAATATAAACAGAACTATTCTGTACTTTGACGCGAATTACGATACAACTTTATTTAAATAGAATATTGCAATAACTTATATATATACATATATAAAATATAATATAAATATATATATATATTTATAATTTATAAATATATAATATAAATCTATATTTTGTACACAAATAGGTGAAAATTATAGCTATAAAATAAAGTTAGCTTATATCATTTGTTTTCAACTAATGGAATTAGCTTTTCTTCATAAAGAACAATAATTTTTTCAAGAAATTAATAATTTGAAATCATTAATTACTATTTCTGTCTGTGGCAACTATTGCAACTGATTCCGTTTTGAGACTAGAAAAATGGAGTTTCCAATTACGACATCCGCGCTCGATTTGCTTCATATTTTCGTTGCAATATCGATACGTTCCACGCATATGTGTCGTGAAGTTCTATAATAACTTTATTAAAGCGGTGATCCGATATCGCGCTCAGGGAATAACGACATTATCTCCGTGCATTCGATGCAATCATGCAGGAAACCTGATAAAACGATGACTGATTAGGAAGTGAAGACGGTACCGTTCTCTTCTGTGTATTCGATTCGTATCGAATGGAAGGAAATCCTGTGTGACAAATTTATTTCCTATTTCACCTCCCGGATGTATATCAGTGTTCTAGTCTCATCTATCAAAACCAGCTTGATACGATACTGTTTTCTCGCCTGCCTTGTTCACGTTTTCGTTTTCGTGGCGAATGTACGTATAATAAAATGTTATTTTTGATTGCGAACGTAAAACGAGATCGAATACTCCCATTATTAAGAAACATCCACGGCGACGATAGTAACAAGTAATAATAAATGTTTCTGAATCTAAAATATGCAGACAATTCACGCATCTAGTCTCTGATTTAATCGAATTAAAAATTAAAGCAAAAAGTGTATGAGAGTAACGATTCATTCTTCGATATAATCTCATCGATTAAATCATAATAATCATATCATCTAATTTACCGTAGGTATTTCTCTGTATGTATGTGTGTGTCGATCGCGACCACGCGCTGATCGACGGTATGTCACGTCCGTCCGCCCAGTCTCATCGTTATTCCACTATTTTTTAATCGACGCACGTATCCGCCGTCTCCGACTTGAAACGAAACCGTCGGCCGAGCCCAGCTCGCTGATCCCCTCAACTTCCGACAAATTTATTCTCACTTCATGCCTGTTTCCCGATAAATATCGATTCCCGAGGCGGCGGCATAGGCAGGCCGGCCCGGCCCCGATATAATCGCGTTACTCCGGAAGAACCGCCACGTCGCGTGCCTGCCGTTCTTCTTATTTGTCTTGTCTACCCGCTCCTCGCTCGCAAAAGGAAGCGTTTCAGGCCATCGAGAAGGGGGAACTGAATATCCTCGCTAAAGCCGAATTTATACGGTTCTCTCTAAACGGCCGTATTGAGCTGAATCGTTTCAAACGAATGTGTCGATCGAACGAGTTTTTATTTGAACGTGTCACCAATAGAAGTATGCTGGTCTCAAATATAGTTTCATGCAGATTCGCGAACGTTTGCGGCTTTTCAAAAAAACCCACGGCTATGAAATTTCTATTTTAATCCTCAGTCACATTTATTCGCGCATTTTGCGTAGAACCATTCATCATGAATCGCCATCCAACATGAATTCTATAGAGTAAGAAACAACTCCGCTTGCACTGTTGCGAATGATTATTTTTATGAAAATATTTTTCTTTTCCTTTTGGATGTCTCATCCGGAATGATCGTCGAGAGTAAACCGTGTAAATTCGGCTTAACGGACAGCCGGGAGGAAGACGAAGGTACGAGTGTGCACATGAAATACAGCGCGAAAGCGCGCGGGGATGAGGTCGGGAACGATGGAATTTGATATCGTGCACAGGGCCGGGAAAATAAAGTGGAAAAATTCCATCTGGTCAAACACACCGGTCTCGCTTGCTAGAAAAGTGGAATGAAGAAGAAAAAAAAGATGAAGAAGAAGACGAAGAAGAAGAGGAAAGTATAATGGGAAGGGTGACTCAGAGTCGGGATATCCAATACACCGTCTTGATTCGCACGCGAATATAAAAGGGCACGATTTACGGGGCGAGAGATACGACGATCTTCAACCAGACCCAAATCGAGTGTTTCGAATGGCGGAACAAATAATGGAGAAAAAAAGAAAATTTTGATTTTTACAAAACAGCTCTGCAGTTTATGACTTAAGAGAATATATAATAATTATATATAATATAAAATGAATGAATATGTGTTGTACAATTGTACAATTTAATTATAATTTAATATTATATTACATATTATGTACAGAGTGCTTTATAATATTATTAATTATGTACATTTATGTAATGTTATAGTATGACTATCAAAATTACATATTATTAACATTATATAGTATACATGTAACGTTAAAATAGCTTAATAATAGATATTTTATTTCAAGCTTTAATTATCGAAGTATTTAGGTTGCAATGAAACTTGATAGCTTTTCATCTCTTCCTCACTACAACAGAGATGACGACAATTTTGTCTGGAAATTTATAAACGAAACTAACTTCCACATCTCGCATTTGTTGCAAAATGCTCGTCGCGGTTAACTGGCATTGAATCATACTGACGTTATAGCGAATTACGCAGCGTTTTCGTCCAAAGTCGTACGGCGATGATTCTTCAAGAGCTCGGTTGATTCGTGCTGCCTTTTTCCATCACTCTTCATTCTTCGCACGCTGTCATGCTCTCGTGTCTCAGGAGTCGGCGAGTTTCGTGACAGTAAAAAGTGCTAAACGACGAGGCAGGCTGGCCCGGTCCAGACAGCAGACGAGCCAGGTCGTCGTCGTCGTCGTCGTCGTCGTCGTCGTCGTCGTGGTTCGTCATCGTTCTCGTCTCGTCGCGTTGTCATCGCGTTCCCTTCTCTTCCGCTCTCTTTTTCTCTGCCTCCTCTCGCCGCTCGTCGTAGCGAAGCGTTCTCGGCGAAATTAAAAACATTTACTTCCGCGAAAGAAACACGAAGCCGTGGACGACCCTCTCATAAGCCGGGACATATTTCGCGGGACGTAGAGACGGGGCAACGGGAAACGAGTAAAAAGCTCACCAAAGCGGAAAGAGGCTGAGGTCTGGGGTGAGTGGGAACCCTCATGTCCGCGTCTGGGATGTACGGCTCGTGCCGTCCGCGGAAACAAAAAGGAGTTTCGTCAAGATGAGGGGGAGAGCGTCGACGGGAAGCGGGACGACTCGCGGAAATTAATAATTCGCGATGTTTTTCGTTCTTCTACGGGAACATCAGTGAAATATTGTGCAGGCTGTTATCAGAATTCGGTACAAAAGTCATAACACTCAATATTTGGTAATCGAGCAGGGAGTTACATTGTTAATTAAATCAAATCTTAAAATAAAATATCCTTTGTGTTTAAATTACTTTTCAACGTCATGTATATTATATGCTCTAAAACTTACATATAATTGACTGAGATTAAATGTAATAATATATAATATATAAATTTTTTAATTCTGATATATATATATATACTTGACACTTGAGACACTATCGTGTCTCCTGATAAGATTAATTGAATAACTAAATAAACAATTATTAATATATAAAATTAATAGATATTAACAAACTGTTAATACGATGTATATAATATTATCAAAGAGAGTTAACATTTTTACACATTTTTTAAAAACATAAGGGGATCTTTACAAGTGTTTATTCGTATGTAATTTCTTTTTTTTTAATTACTTTGCGCTGATTTGCACACGCAATTGACTTGTAGCATGATTGTAGTAATTGCATTGCGTTTACCGAGGGCACTACGAACTCTCGGAGACGCCAGCCTAGGGGTGACTACGCTTGGAAGGAGGTAGGGAGAGTAAGTAGATTACGCGACTGTGTAATTGAATGGCCACTCTAAATGCTCCGACCGCTAATTAAGAAAGCGATACCAATCGATTATCTGAACCGACATCGATGCTATCCACCGGCATTCTCCATGATCCATTCTTCCGCCGATACGACTCGTAACGGTATACGATCGCAGGAGAGGGTGTTCCCACTCCTCTTCACTTGCCTCCCCCCTTAAGTCTGTTATCAGCAAACTCCAGCCGCATCGTAGGCTGGTGCACGGCTAACTGCCGATTATTGCCGGTGGTGTAACCTTCGATTAAAATCAACCTCCCTCGGCTCGTTTAACGGTCCTGTTAGGTTGTCCAATCAGCGAGAAGAGCGAGACTTTTCCAAGGGTAATGACTTGCAATTCGGATCGAATTCCGGCGGCTGGATATTGATTAAGGAAGATAATATAGACGCGAGATATATTCTTTCATATTTTCCTGCGATATCTCTAAATTAAAGTGGTAGTTTCCTATTGCGCGTATTTTTTTCTCACTTTTATAATATGACTCGAGAAGAATATGAATTTTCTTAAATTTTTCTGTAATTTAGTTATTCTTTTTGTTTGCTAATTATTATTGATCTAAGCAGAATTTATCTCAGTAATTTATTTTTATTATCTATCTGGTCCTTGATTTTGGCGATCGCATCGATTCGATTAGGGTACATGATCATTCGTGGATGCGTGCGTGGGAAATTCGGCCGGATACGATTGACAGAGCTTTCCTTCCGAAATGCGCCGATCGCGCTGAAAATATTTGTTCGCGCTCGTCAGAATGCACGACGTGCGATTTACGACGTGATGAAATGCCATCAATCCGCGGTGGTTATCGAAGTTCGCGATTGCGCGAAACAGCGAGATGAAAAGGCGTGCGCGTAAAACCACCGGCGATGTTTGTTCAACGATGTTTATCGTCAGCGCGGCAATTAACGGGGATTGGGATTTAATTGTCCTTGACCAATTATTCAGTTGTATTCTTTCCAGTATGCGTGCCCGGTGAAAATCACACGTTCTCGGTAACGCGCAGCATTTCTGCTGCACTGATTGAGTCCACACGCAATTATTTGGCTGATTATCATTCCGGCATTATCGATGCTATCGAGATTTATTCGACGCTCTCGCAACGCGTGGGCTTTGCTTAAGTTAGTTATGTTCATAATCCCGGTCTAGAATTCAAAATTTACAATGCAAAATTCAATGCAACGTTATTCTGGAGTTATGAGCTCCAATATTGATTAAAGCTCATGATTTAAGAGAGATACCACGAAAGTTATTTTCAGTAACACACTTTTCCATGCTGCTCGTTTGAGTTAATAATACTTTAAAGAAACCTTTCTTTTCGAACAAGTTCGAAAAATGACAACACGTTACATAATAATCCATTTCTAATTAGCGGACTGTTCGTTGACTCTTCTTCTTCTCCTCCCGTTTCTCTCTCCTCGCTCCGTCCGGTGAACGGCCGACGAGCTCTCGCGGTTTATGCAACGGTTGAATCCCCGCTGAAATATTGAGGCGCTAAGCCGGGCGTTTAGCATTTTTCCGAGAGGACTATGCCGCCCAGGTGGATTCCAGACCTCGGACGGGCTGCCGAGGGATTCGCGAGGCAGGTGATAAATATTAAAATAACAATTTGAATTCAACTTTCGTTCAACTCGCGGTCGAGTATCGCGCCGGCTGGTCGGGAAGATGGAGGTTGGGCATCGTACCGAGGGTTGGAAATGCGATTTCCGAAAGGGGAAGGGGCCCGTTGTGAATTCATACAATAATCATCTTACGTACTTAGTCCGCTTTTTAGCATATCCATCGGCCTCTTCCGTTTTGCCACGATAAGGGTAGCGGTCTCGTCGGAAGAGCCAACGGCGGTAGCACGAAGGGTAAAACGAGGGTCGGTCGAGAGGCATCGAATATTTAAGAAAGTCAGATTTGCTCGTCTGATCGGCTAAATGATTTTCCGAGAAACAGAGCCGGTCTCGGGCATTAACGAAGCAGGCAACAAACAATCCGTGGATCTGAAGAAAACGAGAGGAACGATTTATGGACAATGATAAAAAAATCTGCCTGTGGAATGAAAGTTCTGATTTAAATCGAAATTTCTTAATTTTGATCGAACTGTCGATACTGAGAGTTTTTCAATAAATTAATTTCAACGCGTGTGAAAGTTTTGTTATTGCCGATGTTATTGCCGGCGGAGATTCATCATTTATTAAGAACAGACGCAAAATTAAAGCCGGGATCGTCGTGGCCGTCTCACCTCACTCGAACAAGGGCCGCGATCAATAGTAATAGCCGCACCGACAGTATGCAGTGCCGCTATCAAGCGTCGACCAATAACGCTATCAGGCTAGCCGTAATAATTGATAATGCACTTTGTGTGCCCGGGGAAACTTTCCACAAAGACACCGACGCCGCTCTTACATAAGGAATGGCAGGCGAACGTGCGCGCGCCCGCGTGGGTCAGTGCACCTGCTCGAAACTGCAGTTCCGTTGCGCGGAATCGATCAGAGAGCCGCGCGCCACATGCAAAGACCGGCCGTTACATAGTTCTAGATTCGATAGCGCATTCCTACACTCTTTTTCCACGGCCGACATGGGCATCCCCGGGCGCGTTCTTGCATTTCATGTCGAACGCAGAGCGAGCATTCGATCGCTCTTTGACTTTGCGGCTTTCGCGCAAACAGCGAAAACAGCCGTTATGAGGTAACTTCTGAAACAATGCGATACGCACGGCCAACAAATGCTTTCGGTAACAACGCTCGAAGTCGGATAATATCGACGGCTGCGGTCGCGAATATGAACAACTTGGACCATTCGAATGCTCTCACGTGCCGCGCTAGAGTCTCGCGCGCGCCATCCGGCATACGAATGCCGTGAGAGTCCAGGAATGGCGTGTAAACCATGTCTTTTTTACTTCGATCCCGATACTTACAGCTTTGATAATTTATATCGATTTCACAAACGTGAACCGTGAAAGTTGAGCTTACGATAAATTCTTTTCAATTTTTTTCTCCTTTTAAACTTTGCCGCTATTTCGCAAGTAAATGGGGAACATATCGGCATTCAACGCCCTAAAATATACCGTGTATAATTTGGAAGAAGGGAGAAATTCAAATACCGTCTTGTAAAGTTTAAGGAAACGGGATATAGCGGGGGATAACGGTATGTTAAAGGGAAACCTTTCGAATCTCACAAGCTGCTAACATAGCGAATTGTATACCTTTTCGATCAAAAGACGTCGCGTTCTTCCCGAGAATGATATGTTTTCGGAAATACGTGTCTTTTCGATGGAGAAACGAATATTAAATCTCTTTCTTTTGTAAAATCTATTGTGCGTACCTCTGCGAATTCTTTGCTCTTCAATTAATTCTTTGCACTCAGTAGATAAACCTACCACCGCATCTAGAAAGCGCGAGTACATCTCTACTTGACATACTCCCAGGAGGCTATTTCGACAAGCATACACTCGTTGATCATATATACCTTTGTTATTATCTTTGATCTCTATAATTATGTATAATGCCTCCTAAGAGGATGTCTTGGTGACTGTCAATTATTACAACATAAATTTAATAAATCACCAGTAATCGCATGACCCGTGGGATCATTCTTCCGTTAACCATCAGCACCTTTGACCACCGTTTCAACCGAGTCTGTCAAAGTGAAAACTGTAAATTTCGCAGAAAGCAGTTTCGAGAAAAGTTACACGAATTCGAGGGGAGGTGGAGGAAACTCCTCGACGCGGTGAGTTTCACGCGAATTTGCTAATTATTTCGTATTGCGCGACATCCACGCTAGAACGGTCGTTCTGAACGATAGTGCGGGAAGAAAAGGGCGGACGGTATGTGCACGCGCGTGGTCGAGGGCGACGAGGTGAGGGGTCAGATCGTTGGTCGGCGGACTCGCGACAAAGGCTAATTGCGACGCGCGGGTGAACCGCGTTGCAAACGGGAACAAGCCCATATTACGTCGGAACACACAGCCGTCCGCCGCCTCGTGTCCTTTCCCCGTCCTCGCCCTTTCCGGTTCTTGCCTCGCCGGCTCCACCGACCGCCCTCGAACTCTCGTTCTCTCGCGATAGACCGAGATGACGTCGGATCGCGCGTCGTTGAGGTCGGCGTCGATCCGACGATGGTCCACAACACCGTAGTCCACTCGGTTCATCGGACTCCGTCATGGTCTCCGTACGCATCCATAATGATCCTGGTAAACCTCCGAGGCGCGCAGACCGCAGCGTATACAATACCTTCGCGTTCGAGTACTCATACAACGCGCTTTAGCCCAAATCTTCGACCTGGTTGCTTTCTGATGGTGACCGAAGTCTCTCTCTCTCTCTTTCTTCTCTGTCTCCTCTCTCTGTCCGTCTCTCTCGATTAGCGATCGTTGATGAGCCGAGGCTCTCGTCCCTCATGTGGCTTTTAATCGATGGTTGTAACAGGATGAGATGAGGCGCGTTTCGTAACAAAGTTTGGTCCAATAATTGTCGTAGCGAGGGGAAATAATCTCGTAAATGAGAAGCTTCGTGGATGTCGATATAATAGCTGCTCAACTTTGTTGCGTCGGATCCAAATGAATCCTCGATTAGTTTCGATAAGTTTAATTAAAAGTAACATGATATTCGAATGTATTGTATGTTGAAATAATTTAATTTAACTAATAATTTAATTATCTTGACATTTTTCATTAATGATCTGGATTCGCATCTGCCAGTAAATATGTAGGAATAAATATTGTCGTAAACATATACATATGTACGTTTAAAATTTAGACGAAGTACATATAACGTAAAATTGTGCCTATACAATTTTTAAGCATTTTTAATCTTGACGTGTAAACTATAAATCTTATCAGTCACCGTATAAAGTTTTAGCATATTTTGATCATTAAAGATCTTAATTTAAAAATATCACAAGTGATGTTTTCAAGTTGTAAACGAGAAAATTATAATAGTAAATGATATTACGTAGAATTCACGCACAGATAAATGCATTTACGCATTGATAAATTATCTGTTGTTGATTTTCACAGTTCACATAGTATTGATTTTGACTGCACAGCTGATTTTATCTTTTGATTTGTTATATACGTACTACATATACTATACGAATCAGCTGTTTTTTTATCGACACATTTATTACTAATAATAAGTACTTAATTCTTTTTTTAATAAAAAATTAAAGCGATTAATAATTTATTATTTTATCTAGAAAGAAGTATTACGTTATTGTTAAAATATAAAGAATAAAACTTATCTTTGTTTTGATATTAAAATTATTATTATTGTATCTCTTTTAAATTTTTATATATTTGAAAAATTATATGACTTTAATAATAGAATTGTTTTTCACGGCAATTTAATTAGATTTTCTATGTCCCCATTTATTATATAACATTTCTTCGTATAAATTTAACAGAAATTAATAATAACAAACAATTTTATTTACGTATATACTGTTTCTATTAAAATAAGATAAAGTTCATTCTCTAAATAAATGTTACATTTTATGTGATGTAATAATCCAATATAATTTAAAATACGAATGAGAAATAATATATATGACATTTATTTTGTAACAGTTTAAATATTTCATGATAACGTTTTTCGTTGGTCTCAACTTATCATGATTTGCGAGATCAAACTTGAGCGGGTAGGCAACAGCCATTCTGTGCCTCATTACTCTTCGGAAAGCCATCGCAGTAAGTGCTACGCCAGACGCGATCGTTCTCTATGATTATTACAATTAGTGATTATTAGCGTTGATTAATTAACTCCCGCGATTAACGTCTCGCAAGCATATCGAGGCGACCGCCATTTATCAATGAAGATATTTTGCAGTTTAATCATTCGATATAAGAATATTGAAATGGGAGAATACGCAATTATTGTTTCATTGCGACATATCTTAACGATGATTATCTCTTTAATGATGATGATTATGATACATGATTTGAATTTCTGATGATTTAATTGTAATTTACTTATCGTTTCCGGGTGGAAAGCGCGGGATGAGTGGCTCAAGTAACAGAAAGTCATAAGAGCAATTATTGTTTATTAATAAGATGTATACATTTTTACATACATTTATGCTTTTGAAATTTATTGTGCCTGTCTATAACAATAAATGAAAAATCAGTATGCCAATTGCAGATTTGATGTGATATCAATTGATTGCTTACAATTCAGAAATTATTTTGCATCAACATTTTTTATTTTAAAATCTGCTGTTAAAGCTTGTGTTGATGCGAGGTACTCTGTGAAATACTCTGATTTCAATGTTCAATTTATTTATCTAGTACTTTGAATAATACATACATTTTCAACAAAATTTGTTTATTTTAGCAGCGTTTATTGAGAAACGTTCTCGCTAGTCGGACGTGTAATCATGGAAACGTTATTTCGCGGAATAATAAGGGGTACAGGGATAAACGGAGTTGCGTAAATGAGAATTCTTGTTCACAACTGCCGTTGAGGTGGCACGTGTAAATTTTTTCACTCCCCGATTACCGCAACTATTTATCTCTCCGGACGTTGAGGAAACGCTTTGTGGAAATCCCCACCGAGCTTTCGAGCTTCGCGACGATTACGGATTGCCCTGCGATAATTGAATGGATAATTGAAACGATCCTTATCAAGGCCACGGCTCTTATGAGGCACGGTCACGGTAAACGCAAACTCGTTCAATTGCGGCCCCTTCCTTCCTTCCTTCCTTCCTTCCCAAGTCTTTTCCACCGCCTGTTTGGACGTGCTAAGAGCGTTTCCTCCGGCCCGGCAAACTAAATGGCAATTAATCGTTTAAATATTGATTAAAAGATTTTTCTCTGCCGTCGCAAAGACGGGACATCGGTAGCTCTTCATCGTTTCTCCCGCACCGTCGTTTTTCGCGACTGCAAAATTCAATTCGCACAACAAATAACTGCACTCTGCGCCTTCACTGCCTTTCTATTTTTGCGTGTTTCCGTCTCACAGCAGAATTATACTCGGGAGAGAAAATTACAACACACGTCGCGATCGATAAACTATAAATTTTGTTAAACGTTATAATTGCGCGAATGCAACATATGCAATACATATTTCTACGTAGTTGAGTAATGTGTATAACTGTTTAAATAATATCGGGTTGAAGCGACGTGCTAACTGCAGCGGAATTTATTTTGTTTTTCCTACAATCATGCCGCGGGCAAACGTTACAGTATTTGTTACGAGTATTTGATTTCATGTTATTTGCGATATTAAATCAATTAACACGGTTATTGTCCATGTCTCTTGTGTCGACGCTTAGATTTCGCATGACGTCGCAATCTCCTCGTTCGAAAGCCAAATAGAAATATCGACGTGCACGAGAGCATCGCTATATAAATACCTACATAAGCTATCGCGCACAAAAGGCGCCTTCCTCCCCCATGAAATTGAATTCCTTTTACTCCCGGCGCGTGTCCGTACCGGCCATCTTTGAATTCCGTGATATTTCATATAGTGTAGCAATATCCCGTTAACATCGCGAGCTAAAGCTATTGTGAGTCAACCTGGCTCACTATGATCACGAGCGTGGATCATTGTTCACAAGCGTTTCTGTGCGTTTAAAGTGCACGCGAGATTTAACGAGTTTGGCAAGTTATTTAGCAAGTTAAAAATTATTTTAATAATGAGACACGACGATTGTCGACGGAGAGAATGATTTTGCTGAAGGATCTAAAATTTAGCTAAATACAGATCTAAAAATAATTTTGTTAAATCATCAAAATAATTTTGTTGGAACCTTAAATATAATGAGCAATATTGCAAAAAATTTTGATATTCTAGCAATTAGTTTGAGCGTTCTACATAATTATTTTGATAGTTCAACAAAATTACTTTTCTGATCTGTACCCAGCTAAAATTTAAAATCTTTCAGCAAAACCGTTCTTTTTATGTCCGATTGGAAGATTATTCAGTCTCGCTAATTTCTATGGATAAATTTATCCTTTTACGAGATCTCTAATGTCATATTTTATTTGTTTAAACAAAATTTTGTGTATTTATAAAAAAATCAGAATACACAATATTGATAATAAAATTATAAATATGTTAATCAAAAGCGGTGCAAGACTGTAAGTCGCGGATTATTCGTCTGTACAACAGCATTTTAGTCATTCGACGCGCGCGATGGCCATTTGTCAGTTACGCCGAACGTTCTATACCTTTCGAATATTGATTTTCGATTTCGTCTCCTCATTGCAGCAGCGGCGGAGACGGGCTGTAAATTTCTCAGGGCACACGTCGACCAGCCTTCTATCTCTCTCGCGCGCGCGGTCGAAACGTCTCCGCGAATCTCCGGCCGTATAATTTCCTCCCCATTGTTAAACTTTCGTACCGGACGGCCATTTTGCCGAAACCGCCTGACTTTTCTTGCGACGAACCGCTCACCGTCGCCTTTCAGACCGTCCGCGACGGCGGAACTGCGAGAAGGCGTAATGTAAGCGGGTCACTTGGCATGCAAGACGAGGGTTAGTCGCGCCTCTGGAATTCCGTATGGATTAAGTGACCCCACGTGCATAAGATCGCGTAGGATCGTGTATTGAGTGTCCTCGAACGACAGCTTGAGACATAGACGGTATGCAAATTGCTGAAAAAAATCGAGCGTATAATGAAGATTTCTATATTCCACAATTTTTAACAGGCCATATGAAAATATCTAAAATGTTTACGATACCACTTTTCGTATCTTGTAGTACAACAACAACAATAATAACAGTAACAACAACAATAACAGCAATAACAACAAGAACAACAACGATAATAATATTCATTTGATTTATAATAATTGATATTTTATTTATATCACTTTATTATATCAGATTCCGTTTTTTATTTAGAGATTAGTAACTTCATTGAATCATCGCATTATAAAAAAACAGCAAAAAAGAGAATAATTTATATATACATGTATACCATATTAGAACGTTATAGATCAAAGATTTTTCGAAAATTGTGCAGGTTATTCGAGAAAAAAAGGTGCATTTCCAGCATAAAATTTTGGTACGTCTGGTTTGAGAAGTACCGTTTCGCTGGATTTCGTTTTTAAACTGAGACTGATGTAAATTCGCTTCCTTCGATTCAACTTTTATCGCGTTGCACCTACGAAAAAACGAATATTACGGAATTTACGGAGATTACGCGGCCGATTCCTTTTCTATGCTCTCGCAATAATTATTGCAAACACGTCGGTACGTGCCTCGGTTGTTATCTTTAATTTTCCTCCGCCAACCATTTCTTCCGGTCTATCTTAGTGCTGCGCGATGTTCAGCGGTAATAATTCAGCTTCGTAATCCGTTCGCGAGAGAAATTGCCATAAAACAAACAAAATAATTCATCAACGTCGGTTGGAATAAATTCCTTTCCTACCATGCTTTATGGAAGAAGGCGACAGAGATTAAGACACTCGATATATATATCTAATGATTTATTATTAAGATATTTAACATTGAAAGAAGATAAGTGATGATTTTCATTTAATTTTTGTAAACAGATCGATCCAGTATTTGTTGAAAAATGCATCTGTATTTTAACAAATGTTTAATTAAACATCCAATATTTTACATTAATTGAAAGATGTGTTGTAATTGTGTTCTTACAATTGAATAAGTGAATTAAAAAGTGAACGGGAATACCTTAAATAAATTATTTTCTTCCAATAATACAATATCGAACGATAATTTATTTGTGCAAACAACAGTCAACGGTTACCTTGAAGAACTGTATCATTGGAAAATAAACCTGTGCAGAAAAGAGGAACGTCGGGAACAGCTCGTGCCATTCAGAAATAATATTATCCGCATAAAATTTCGATCCCGTTGTCTTTCCGGCACGCCGCGTAAAAAGGATAAACGCCGTCTGGCTGAAGCCGGTACTTTCGAGCGTTGCAACGGGCGGTTAAGCTTCGTCAAGTTCTTCCAGAGGTTCCCGTCCGCATCTCTTTTTTATTTTCCCCCTCCTCTTTTTTCACTAGGGTACGTTCTAGCCCCGGGGGCTTGAGAGCGAGACCTGCGAAGAAAGAGACGGCGACAACGGCGAGGTGACAACGCAATTTCGCGGACGTAACGGGCGAGAAGGTATAAAGAGATTGTCTTTCGCGCTGGCGCTTAAAAATTTGCACTTTTATGCCTCACGGAGTGAAACTACCCCCGCGCGCGCGCGAGCGCGAGCTTTACGTTTCCCCAGACGCGAGTAGGGTTGTGCGCGTCGCCGGCGTACCGTTTGGTTTATGCGTAGCGCCGTCTTTACGGCCACGGAGGCCTGAAGCATGGAAATTATTTTGGGACTCTGCTACGCAAATCAACCTAAAAGCTTATGAATAAGTCTCTCTCTGCGGAAGCACAAGTAATATCTTATGTAAGCACAAACCAGTAAATATTACATACACGGCTTATCTCTTAATTTTTACACGGAAAGAACGGATTTTGTTGAAGGATCTAAAATTTTGCTGAATATATATCTGAAAATAATTTTGTTGAAATCTTCAAAATAATGAGCAATGTTGCAAAAAATTTTGATATTCTAGCAATTAGTTTAAGCGTTCTGTGTAATTATTTTCGAGTTTTAACAAAATTTTGATCTGTATCCAGCTAAAATTTTAGATCTTTCAGCAAAACCGTTCTTTCCGTGTATTCAATATTCATTTTAAGAATATTTTTTATGTTTATTTTAAGGATTATTATTGATTTTTCATTAATTACAATTTTGTGGTTTTATACTTTTTAATTTTTCAACTATCCTTTTGACCTGTTTTATTCCCTCCTCGTTGTCCTCCTCCATAAGTTGTTCTCAATCTCTCAGTTTTAATATTGTCCATTTCATAAAATCGGTGACTGATTGTAAGATTAAAATACATGGTTTGTATGGCGATTAGTGCATAAACATGATTTATTAGATGTCGAAAAGCTGCGAAGCATTGAATGAACTATTAAACGCTCGTGTCTCGTTTTACCCATTATTCTATTGTAACCTCGCATAAATAATATTAACAAACGTCATGAAATACGCTGTATAAACGCGAATTGAATTACGGTGAACATTTTGAATCATAAATTACCTCGTGATTCTTTACTTTGTGATATGTAATGTTCACGTGAAATATCGCGTTGTATGAGACTTATTGTAAATTGTAATATTTCTGTTTTTTCTTTTTTTCATAAGTGCTCTGTGATTTATTGACAAATTCGCGCTTGCTTTCCATATTTTTAGTAATCGGATTTACATAAAAAATGAAATACGTTTATGGAAGTGTCTGAGATTTTGCTAAAGAATAGCTTGCTAATAGTTTAAAGATTGCACGCGAATAATAGCGAGAATATATTTAGCTGAGCAAATCTTAATATCCACGACAAAATAAAATATTGCCATTTTATCTCCCTATTCTCTATTTCTTATCCTGGATATGTGATAGGTTTAAATCTTTCCACGATATATCTTCGTTCCGCCGAATGGCAATGTCGTGACATCGACGTTTTCGTTTTTAGAAGCGTGCAAAAAGTGTTTCTGTTTACTCGTGTTACACCCCGAATCTATCCGTCCTCCCTATTTCGCCCCGAACCGCAAAATGAATGGAAACGAAAGATCGAGACGCAGGTAAAAGCGTACGCGTATGTACGTGCGCGCACAAATACAACAGCGCACGCATGTGTACCTTCCCTTTGGCGTGGTTCTTTGAAACGCACCGGCTTTGCCGGAGAGCATATTCCGTACACGCTGACTCGTGCACTTTCCTGTTTATCCTACGCCTCCATCCCCGGGGTGATCTCGGGGGCGCATCGACTTACGGGCCCGACTTTCCCGTGCTTCCCTTTTCCCCCATAACCCTCTCTCTTTCGTCCTCTCGAAAATCTCGAAGTCGATGACAAGACGAGGGCGGTTTTGTTTGAACAGCGAGTTACCTTTCTCGCTTGGCGGTTTCCCATTGAGATGCTGATGAAATCTGACGACCCGCGAACTTCTCGGGACGCCGTTATCCGTGACGGCGACGTCAGCGACGTTACGACGCTACTTTCGCAGCTTTTAACCGCGGATTGCGCCTCGAGCCGATTCCTCGCAATCGCGAACTTCGCGAGCTCTAATTATACCTCAGGTTCGCATTGTATCTTCGCCGAACAGGCGCGCGCGTACACTGAATTTAAATTAATAAACTTTTAATCGCGTCGCGCCGCTCGTAAATTTGCATGTCGGGAAATTATGGATGTATTAACTGACAATGGGGATTGCGATGAAAATATGAGCTCCTCGTGACGGAATGGGCGGAATATACGAAGCATTAAGAGAATAATGCTGGTCTATAAATCATAGACCAGCTTCTGTGGCCAACAATAAATATGATGAAAATTAAGTAAAAACTAAAATAAAAAGGAATATAATAATTATAAAATGAAAAGGTTAATAAATAACTATTATTTTAAAAAGCGTCTGAACAATATAACGTTCTTTCTTTTTTCACATGTTTTTAATCTCTTTTGAGATTAAAATTTTTATCTCTGTCTCTTGGTCATACACAGTCCACATATTTTAATTAAATAAGCGGTATACGTTTCTACCTTATACAACGGCATGTAATAAAAAACTGTCGTGCATATCCGTAAGCAAAGATGTTTGTCACATTCATTATCAGCGTGAGAGGATTTATCTTACTGTCGATAAGTTTAGAAAATACGATGGACTGGTTCAGGAGTAGATAACAATCACTAAAAGATCACACAGGATCGCGGCGTAGTCGACAACCCCGCGATCGTGCTTCCCAATTATGAAATTTTAGATTTACCACAATTCTCACTTGCGCGTGCACTTGGCTTCTTAATATCAATGTGTATTATCACGCGTGCAATTCTTAATTGCCGTCTGGAATTATGCACTGTAACCATCGATATCTTGATGATATCTTGATGATATCTCGATGACATTTCCGCTCATGCAAATACGAGCTGATTTGAATTGGGTTGTTAGTGGGCTTAAATATTCTTCCGCGTAATTCCCGACAGCTTGATTAATTGAGGTTGAATAATTAATCTCGGGTTACCTTATTAATCACGAAAGGGGCGCGTTGCTTTATAGACGTTATTGTACACCTGAATCTCGATGAAACCGTTGTTGCTTTATGGACGTTGCAAAATCCATATTCGTATTATTACGTATTATTTTCTTGCTGATTTTCATATATAATCTTATTTTATTATCAAATATCTATTATTGTTATTTTAAATATCAAATGATAAATTTATTTGAATATAAATACAGTAAAACCTGGAGAAAACAATTTTGGCACTGAAAAATTCATCATAAAAACATTATTATTTTCCCCATGCTCTTAATTTCTATACATCATATAGTGAAGCTTAATTCATACAATTTTTCTCCTAAATTATTTTCTCCTTAATTATCTTGCGTGCCAAGAACATCAATGAGCAAGCGCTCCGTATATGCATTACGGATAAAACGGGAATTGTGTGTGGCGTCAAGATGCTAAAGGGTTTCCATTGTAATGGAATAACTGTCTATTTATCAGCAGCGAGCGCAGACGGTTTGAAGTTCTCGCGGGGGGTTCGACACTTCTGTCTGCACTGCAGGCAATTAATTAACATTGCGAGTGGCTGATTAACATATTATCGGCGTAAGACAGACGGTGTTGGAGGTTCGAGAGAGAGAGGGAGGGAGAGAGAGGGGGGAGAAAGAAAAAGGAGAATGACAGAATGAAAGAGAGATGGGAGAGGGAAAGTGGGGAGACTGCGCATGGAGATTGCGTGGTTCGAAATTTCGCGTTGAGAGAAGAAGATCGAATGACGAGATCCCAGGCTTGCTCAGACGAATAATGAACGGATGGATGAGTAGAAGGGAAGAAGGGTTCGAAACCGAGCTGGTTAGCGGAAATAGTCGGATATAGCGGGAGAAAGAGTACGAGGGATTGGGTGGAGAGGAGTCCTAGAGTGTCCCTCCAGGCACGTTCGACTATTAACCCCGTCGAGATTCGGAAAGGCGCTGGCGACTGTCTCCACTTGCAACCCCTTCTAGGAACTTGAACGAGAGACTTCCAGTCTGGCGCAGTGTCTTCGTAACAAGGACGAATTCAGCTCTCGAACTGGAGACAGATGGCACGAACAGGGAGGTTCTTCCCTATTTTGTCGTATGTGTTCTCCCTTTCATCCTGCAAAGAATCGCGGACGAAGACGGCGTGATTAAAACAAAATTGCCGTCGCGTCTTCGCCGCGTTCTCTCACGTAGACTCGCGATACCCGTAATAAAAGGGAGCTTTCGTACGTGCACTTTATCCAATCCTAAGTGCTTACAGTATAGAACGTTTCAGAAATTGGTTTACATTCTAATAATAAGCTTGAAATTAATTTATACGCCGTTCCCCATTTTTATCTTATCTAAAAGTCTCCCCTAATAATATTTAAAATTATAATTAAGTTTTACAATTTATATAACAATTTATATGAGATAATTAAAATTTTACTTGTGATAAAAAAATGTATACACCCGTATACATGCGTATTTTTATCTTGAAACTGCATATAATTACTTTATTTACTTTGCCATACAACAGGCAGATTTTAGTTATTTAATTAAATACTTTAATTAATTACATGTTATTTTCTAAATGTAATTATATTTTATGAACTCTTTATCATTTTATAAATTCTTTAGAATTTCAGTTTTTTTTCAGCTTTTGAAAAAATTATGATATAAAGTGAAAGATAATATGTTACAATTCTTATATAAAATTTGAATTTAATTACTTGAGACAATAACATTAAACTCTTAGAATTTTCTAGTGGAAGAATCGCGGACTTGTTTCTCTTGAGCTCTTTTCCTTTCACGTCGACAAGTGAGTGACAGTGTTGGCATGTTTGATTAAAACAAAATCGTCGTCGTCGCGTTATTGCCAGAGCCGCGTTTTCTGACGAATTGCAACGGAGATTCGTGGAGGAAATTCCGCGCCTCCGGCTAGGCGGAGGGGCAGTGTGATTTATTGCAAACTCCACATAATGCTAGAATAGATACAGAGTTCGTCCGTTTTAATGTCACTGCTTCATCTTATGAATGTATATGGATCGTATTAAAAATAATGACGAAATAATAATATTTCCAATATATCAAGTTTAATGAAAATGTGATTCAAAACTTGGTAAAATAATAATTCGAAGAAAAATAATTTAAAATATTTCATAACATTGAGAAAAAAAACAGCGATATAGTATCTGGAACATGATTTATAGAGTAGTTATGTGTTTAATTGAATAATAACAAGAGCTCCAAGTTTAACGCTGTTATGAAAATTGTCTCGTTTAATGATATTTGGAGGAGTCTATCAAAATACATTGTTTCAGTTTGTATATACGCTTAGATTTGTCGCTCCAATATTTGATTAACGATATTTTCATAAAGAAAAATAATAATAAAGATGGAAAGTTTGTTGAATAAACTGAATATATGGCACTAAAATGCCATATGTATGTTGTTGATCGACGTCAGTGATAGCAGCAGCGTCTGTCATATTTTGTTTTAACATCTCATTCTATTTTACTATCATTCTGTCTGTATTGCGAGTAATAATAATTTCGCATAATTTGGATAAATATTTAGATTTTACGGTAATTTGACATGTCATCATTAAAAACGCTGCCAAGCTGATTTCAAACGGAATTAATATAAAATATGATTCCCATTATACATACATTAATATATAATAATTATTCGCCTGTCATTTAATAAAATTGACACGATAACGAAATCAATTTTAAAATATTAATCTTGATTGCGCTATTTTCTGACATTTCATCACCATTTTTCTCTTTTTCTTTCCTCAACTCTTATACAACTTTTAGGATAATCATTGATAACCAAACGAATACTCCATTTTCGGCGATAATCCATTTGAAGCCATTTGACACTCGGCATGAAGCAAGATCAGAAAACAGTTAGCAGACGAAAGCTGACGACGTGAAAAACATTTAATATAAGGAGTCGGTCGCGGGAGCAAATATAATACACAGTATTTCGATGGAAGGACATTGTAGGAATCGGAGCGCGGGCCATTGCGATATCTATATCTCAGACTTAGTACGCTATGATCCTACAATACATACACCACGTACCATCATGTTACCCACGTATAGACACGATTATAGAGGGACGTCTGTTACATACATAAGTACAGTAACTATGTATCCACACGTGCACAGAATGCGGACTGTTATCAATCTCTTTAACTAAAAAACAATTGCGGAAAAAATAATTATTTGTCGTGATAGTTTTTGAATTACAGACTTTGAATTACAGAAATGAGAAAGCGAAACTAATAATTAGGTATCTTAATCTTCAGCCTTTAAATTGTTAGCTTGTTAGCAATGATCTGAACTGAATGAGATACGTTCATAACTATTGATGAAATGACGAAGATGATAAAGTGCCATTGACATTATAATGCAAACAAAACTAGGGAGAAAAAAATTGTTTTCGATCTCCTTTCATCCGTGCTATTTTGGGAATTATCTATGATGCTTCATGTGAGCGATCTCTCTGGTCGCTCATGAATTGCAGCATCCAGAATGACGGTTCCATCGAAGAAGGGAGACGGATAGAGCGGATTCTGATAGAGCATGGGTAACAGAGACGGGGGAGGTGAGAGAGATGGCGTGAGAGGACAGAGAGATCGAGGACGTCGGGTCGCCACAGGGGTCGCAGTATGTAGGCTAGTTGGTAAAGGCAAACGCGAACAATTTGCCGTAATAATCCGATAACTGATAATATTGGCAATTTGGCCGGGAACTAAACGGATCTCGCGGAGTGCCGCTGCGTGCGTTATCTCGATTATTGTTATTGTCCATGATCGTCAGATGGGAAGGGGTTCTTTGCTATTGCAAATAAGTATCCATCCCTGCTTATCCATCCCATACTTTTTCCGTTTGTCATGAGCATTTTATCATCTCCGACTTTCTTTCTCGAAAGAGGTCTTTACAATTTTGCACAAGTTAAATTGGATTAAATCGATCGAGAAACATTTGTGTAAGAAATTTCTTGTATCTTCAATGCTTTATCGTTCAGTGAAAATCACGAATGCTGCACGAATGCATCTGGCACTTAAGTATTTTGTGCTTTCCTATTACTTTCTATTTTACTTATTATACGTCAGAACTGAGCATCGTAAAATTCGATACTTTACTCGGGCTTATTACTCCGAGGTGTGCGTGAGTGAACTACGAAACTAATGAAATTGCTGAATCAGCAATAATGAGAACTGTTTTTGGCCGGGAATCGGTTGGCAATAACTGTGTTGATTTATTTACTCAATTATTCGCTGGAGACATCAGATATGCAATTAGATTATTCGCTTTATTACACGTCGTTCTTTTGACATGTCCAAGAAAGATCATATCTATGATAGTAAAACGATGAAAATAAAATGGAAAGCGGAATATAAATAGCAGATCGAGATGTATCGAGTAAAATAGTGAAACGAATCGCGAAAAC
The DNA here is from genome assembly GCA_037157785.1 of Cephalotes varians. NCBI lineage: Eukaryota > Metazoa > Arthropoda > Insecta > Hymenoptera > Formicidae > Cephalotes > Cephalotes varians. Next base: position 193,630 of record JANQDE010000041.1, on the reverse strand, counting down.
TGGGTGAAATATTTGATTCTTAAATGCAAAGTATACGTAATGCAAACGTGGATTATCAGTTCTGATAGAGTCAATCGGATCGGGAAAATTAACGAAACAGATCGATCGGCGTCCGAAATCCGCTTTGCGCAACTGGGAAAATCACCGAAATATCTCCCCCTGGTATATCGTCCTCACCAATGCCTGTCCATCAGCGGAAACGGAACGAACCACGAACGCGCGATCATCTCGAGGAATCTCGGCTCCGACGGCACGGCGAGACGTGCTTTCGAAGTTCGCCGGAAGTGGTTTCGAGGGTGATTGATTTCCCACATCGAATCGTCGGCGCACACAGGGATGGATTTAGGGGGTGCGAGGACGGACGGGCGAGCGTGCGGTGCCGAGATCGAGATTCTGCGGGTTGCCCGTGGAAAATCGTTGAATACGCTCGGGAACAACGAACTGACTGATTAATCGCGGTTGACGCTCATTAATCGACAACCACGACTTATATTGCCACGTTAGGAGTTTTACTACGTTAGGAGTTATATTACGAAATAAGATAAGGCGGACGGTGATAACTTTTTAGCGCACATTTCGGATTTTATCATCGGGAGAGTAGAGTGTATCTGACTACTATTGATTGGTAGTGTGCGCGCGAGTTTCTCAGTGTTTGTGTTTCCGTAATGGATTATATAAATCTTTATGCGCGGTAAAATCTCATTAGAACAAATTCCATCGGGCATACAAAGGCACAAGGCTGCCGCTCTGAAATCGATTTTTATCGAGCTATGCATATTAGCATAGACGCGTTGATTGACAGTATAATTGAATATTGAACCTTTTTGTTTTTTTCCTCGATAATTATTAATGGAATTTATGAATTTCCACAAATATAGCGAGACAAATGGGTTGCATATAATCGCACTCAATTATTTGAACGATTTAATAATTTTTTTATATAAATAGTCGTCAACGCGATAATTTTATATTTAAAAAAATATTATTTTGTCTAACCTGGGAATTATTAATTATTCAATTAATTTATTGAGTAAATAAATAAAATTAATTAAAAGTCTTAAATGAATTAAAATCTTTTGTTACATATTACAAATATATGTAGTGAAATTTTGGTTTATATTATATAACGATTAAAAAAAAAAATAGATGAGATGATTGCACTTATTTATTTACAATTAATTCGATGATCTAAATCTGGCCATATAATTTTGTTGCTTTTTTATCTATGCAGTTAGTATTATTAAAAATGATTTTGTTAGAGTCTTTATTTTATCAGAATCTCATTATTACCTTATTGAGTCAATTTGGTTATTTTACGTGATTTACTATTCTATATTTTACGAAAAAATACCGGAATATCTTGCTACTAGAAATAGCACGAACATATATCGAGAGGAACAGAAAATTAAAATCCGATAAATTCAATGTGGAAATCCGTTATTATCGATCCGCTAATCCATTAGATGAACTGCGATTGAATTTTGCAAAGAAAAACACGAAGAACGTTGAAATTAAGAAACCGATCTCTCAATAATTTTTTAATTAAGGAAACATTATTCACAGATATATGCTTCTCGTGTTAAAAGATTTATGAATTGATTTATCGATATAGAGTCTAGAGGTATAAATCTTTTAACGTGTATCGCACTCGTTCGAGTACAAAACGCGCTGCAGTTTAAGAAATATTGAATATCGCGAAACGAACGCTCTTAGTCGCAATAATCCCTCTTGGGGAGGGCGAAAGAAACTCTCTGCATGCTTTCAAATCAATTTATCGATGTCGTCTCGATATCAGTCCTTCCGTTCGCGTCGCGCTTCGACTATGCACCGCAGAACGAGAGAGTACCGAGTGGCAGGTAGCGAGTGCAACGAATACCACCGTCGGCCGATTCACCTGGCGCAGGCGCGCCGCACTCGCCTCGTCCCACCCTCTGCGCTCCCGAGCAACCCCCCTGTCCCCGAGGGAGAGCCGACGGAGACGGCGGACTCGTTCGACGAAGACGAGTCGAGTTTCGGGTGCGGGGTCGACTGACAGTCGAACCGTGCTTCAGTCGGCCGGCGAACTCGCGTGCCGAGCCTTCGCGCTGACGCTTCTCTCTCTTTCTCTCTCTCCCTCTGTCTCTCTTTTTCTCGTCGTCCGCCCTTTGGTGCATCCGGCGCGTACCGAACGTCAAGGACGTTCCGCCCTGATTTCGCCGATTCACGATCGTCCGACGTTCGCTAACCGGGAGTTCATCCCTCGAATTCATCCCTCGAGAAACGAAGAAACCTTCGGGTGGTCCATCCTGAGATGAATCGTGAATACTGACGGAGAGTGCCGTTCGTGGAATAAGGATGTTTCCCCGCGACGCGAGCGTTCGACGGCAATCCTCGCGGATGGATGATGATCTGACTTGTGGGAACTCGTCGGGTGAATAGTGCACAAAGTGGGATTCGAGAAAGTGAGTGTGCAGTGCGCGCGCGATGTTCAGCTCGTCGAGCGGTACTCGAAAATATCTCCGAGAACCCGGCCGGCAGACGTAGTCGATCGAATATCTGTGCCGAACATATTGTAAATATTTCCGCGAGGCTTCGTTAAATTATTCAGTTCGCCCGAACGTAAAGAGTAACGTGGAAACGTGCGTTAGGCATCGCCAGGTATCGTCAGATATCGAAAAATTTATCCCGATATCTCGAGCGGCGTTCGATTGCTCGGAAGTAACATATCGATGATTTGAAGAGGTACGATGAAACATTAGGATTTCGCAATTTATCAGGGTTTATTAGACAGCAGATAATTGACGAACTTTTGCGGAGAACACATCGATGACCCAAGGGGAATAGAAAAATTGCTCATCACGCTCTCTACTAAACTCCGTCACGTACGAGATTAAGCAAGCTCCCGGTCAGCAAAGTTCAGGATGCTGTACGTGACGAGTCATCCGTGAAAACATATCAGCGAAGCAATGCATCGCGATCTATCAAGATTCGTCACGTATCGTATTGATAAAATTTTTAGCGAGAGCTTCCGCGCGCGGCGAATCATTCGGGAAACGTATCGTTGATTCAAGAAACTCCGAGATCACGAAAGATCTAGGGAGGTGAACGGATAGAATCCTACGCTGACAACGCGAGATCGTTCGGCAACATCCCATCCGCAACAACATATCCGCGAATCGCTCTCTTTACAAGCGAGCTACATATCATCTCCGTCGTGAGAAATATAATATAGTGCCGCGCGAGTCTCGTGAGCTTTACGAGCGCGTGGGATCGATAGTTGCCCGCGATAGCCATCGTTTTCCAGCGGCCTGCATTGTCTCACTGGCTGGGGGAAAAAAAAATATGCCGTCTCCCGGTACGAGTACGGGGCGCCGTGACGCGGCCTGTGCAGCAGCAAGTAGTAGAAGCGGACATTAGTTCGCCCGATCCGACGTGCGACGCGATGCGACTCGACGAGCGTCGCGGACGGGACTTGCAATTTTGCTAATAGTGCACGGTTCTTGTCGCGCATCGCAAGGAGCCACTATCGATTGGAATTCAATCTTTGGCCGGTAGTAGTGCGGACGAAACGATTCGACTGAACGAGATTGCGAGGATCGAAGCTCGTTAATTAAAGGCCGACGGGAGTCGAGACGAGGTGTGCGAGCCACCAGGTAAATATTTCCCGAGGCCACATGGCGAGATCGCAATTTCACGCTGCGCCATTTTTCTCCGTCCTCGTCACGTTGACGGGAAAGAGAGAAAAAGAAAGAGATGGAATGGATGTTTTTTTCGAGGTGTCGTTTTCCACGTTGATCCTGGGAGGAGAAGGAGCGGGATTTTTCGAGAGCGGCGAGGAGAAAATTCGTTCTCGTTTTCGGCGTTATACGTCATTGTGCACGGCGGATTGTATAAAATACCTTCGCGGAGTCTTGCGCGAGGGATACACTTCAAGACGGTTCGTAAGGGCAGAAAGGGAATAGGTGGTGGAGGGATGGGGGATGAGAAATCTCCTTTCGTTCTCTTCCGCGTACGAATTTCCGGCGACGTACGTTTACGGCTTCCGCGATCGTTTCGCTTCACGCGAAATTGGATTATCGACCTACTATAATAGTACTTCAGCACCTTCTCGTCGGAGGACAAGGACACGTGCTCAGGATTGTCCTCCTTGCAATTATGTTTTCCACCGAGTTCGTGAAACATCGGGCGCGAAATAATCGGATTTTCGCGACGAAGATCGAGTTGTGCGATGTTTTTGCCGAACAATTACGTTCTTTATTTTCGATGATATATTTTTTTCTACCAAAGGAGATTCTTCTTTATAGAATGTACGATAAATTTTGTTCATCATTTATCACAACAAAGTAAATTTTTTCAATTAACAACGCTTTAAATTATATAACACGATTTAATTTCTTATCTTTATTTCAGTTTTTAATTAATTGATTAACTCATAATCCGTTTCTCATAAATACGCAATGGAAAATTTACACAAAAGGATTATTTACTCGTCTGACTCACGCAGAGCTACTGTGACACTTGTTTTCTATATTTTTCGCGAATGCGCAATAAATAGCGTTTTGTTGATTGCGCTTTCTCTCGGAAACGTGACCCCCACCAATAATACCGTGACACAAATAATACCGTCGTTATCATTCGAAAAATGGAGTACAAATCGCTGGGATTTAAGGGGGCTGGGGGAAATTTATTAGTCGCGTCGAAACGTTTCCGTTCGCTTGTTCGTTAAAGAGCGCACAAAATTGGCGGCTGGTCAATTTTATTAGCTCGAACGACGCGGATTCGATTCGACGCTTTGTTGATACACTCCTGGTGATATCCCTCGTTTTTATCTCTCTCACCTGTTTTTTTATATCGACACAATTGACTGATGGAATGACATTCGATTGCCGGTCACGAACGATAATAGACGTGATCAGGATTTTACGGTCAATAGTGATAACCGACAAATCTGCCGTGCAACACGCGGGTAGCCTATGAAAAACGGAGGTCAGGGTCGATATAAAGTTTGATAGTTACACTTTAGGATTTTCTATTGAGTTGTTGATACGAGATTAACTTGTAAAAACAACATCGTAGGCGTTAGATATTTCTGAATATTGCGGAAGGGGATTCGCTAATATTCAGCAAGTATAGATGAATATATGAGAATTTATGCCGAGAGTTGGCAAGCTTTTTCCATCACGTGTCGCCGTTAATTGCCAAATGTGCTAGAATAGGAAAATTTCAGTAACGCCGTGTGATTTATCGCAACCCGTGATTTGCTTCCAATTTTTCATTTCAGTTCTATTCGTGACCTGAATATATAACTCGTGGATACCTGCTTTGTACCGTTAAATAACAAAACGCGATGGCAATTAATTTTCGCAGCATTTTGGTCGATACATCAATTTCAAACGTATTGCACGCCGAAACGTAAAATAAGGCGCCGCTATATTTCTCCTCGCGTTTGGCAACAATTTTGGCACAAATTTGGCATAAACCGCAATTAGGCTTTTCATTTCATTTCATTTTGAAGCGCAATATTTCGGCGCAAACGTCGCACATGCCAATTTCAGCTTTCTGCGTTAAACAAAACTGCGCGTTTTAATGGGATATCGATAATTGCAAATTTACCGCGTAATTTGGCAAAAGGCGAAACGCCGGTGTTAATTCGACGACGCGACGTCGCTTGGCTGTAGCGTCGACGTGGAAGTAACGTGATCGATGATAAACGCGGGCCCCGCGTCGAAATCCTGGCGAAAGGCTCGGCGAAGGAAGGGAGCTGCAGCTATCTCGCCGCAATTTCGTACATTACCGGTCTTAATCGCAGGAAAGTTTACCCGGAAGCTTCCACGTTGCAGCTTAAGTTCGCGCGATATCGGCCGGATCGATTGGCACGCCACGTTGTTGTAACGATGACGCCTGTGTGATAAAGTCCCGATTGGCCGGGGAAACTCGGAAGCAAACTGTAATGAGGCTCGTCGAGGATTTACTCGGTAAATCATGATCTCGATCGCGCGATCTTTTGACTTCCCGAGTTATCACTCGCAATGACAGTTTGAGCTTCTGTTAGAAGAATGACTTCAATGCTGTGTGACGTTTGATTAGTGAGAAATAATGAAGCGTTTTGTATCGTTTTGACATTTATACTACACATCCACATGTTATGTGTGTATGTAGATTAATTATTAACGGATTTCTTAAGAGAAATCAATTTTTAATAAAAATATTGAACTTTTTCTCTTTCTCTCTTTCTATTATATTATGTAAATACATAAATCTTAAATTTGCTCTTAAATTTATCTAAGACAGTGGGAAAGAAGTATATGTAGATATTACACGAATCACAGTAATTATATAGATCATAAGTAATCTAATTATTCAGAATATCTGTGAATTAAATTTTAAGTGTAAAAATAGAAACGGCGAAACTTTATTACTGCTGTAATTTAAAAGACATAAAAATATTACCTCGACATACATTTATGACTGTAAAATCAATATTGCAAGGCGCTAGTTGTAAAAGGTATTTTACGTTTAAATTGCAGCAGAAAGTACTCACTTTCGTGCCGCTTATCTTTTGAAGTTGATGCATATGCGTTCTTGTTTTTTTCTTTTTTTTCTTACTGTTGTCAAAAGCAAAATATCGACGGCTTATAATATGCGGCTTAGAAGGATGGATTTTTATTAATCTCAGCAATATTAAACGTAGTTATTAAACCTTCTTAACGGTTTTTCATCATTATCGATTTGTTACTCGCTTTTTTTAATCCTGATCTTATGATGGTTTGTTCCACGATAATTAAGCGCGCTCAGTCGAGATCAAAAGAGACTCTTTAATTAAATATTTAATTTTTTATTAGCGCCGCTTAACTTTATTCGCTCCTCTTATTCGGATGCTGCCAGGCATTATTCTTTAATTAATTATTTTTAATCATTAAATATTATGGATAATATACCCAGACTTTTTTCTTTCTACGTTAACTTTAGCACCATGCAACACATAAAGAATAATGTCTATGTGCTTTCGTTCATGTCACTTTTATTGCATATTTATTATCGCACTATCTTTTTTGATCAATTATTCAGTAATTTTTTTTGCTATTGCGTGAAATTATCTACTGCAGCGATGTCACTTCATTTTATGGTACACGTTTCTGAGTTGCATGTTGAACTATAGAGAGCTATATATAGCAACAAAAGTGGGTGTTCTTCGGACTCTGTTTACGACTGTGCGAAGTTGTCGGCACAGTCCGGCGGAATTATTCGGGCCAAGAAACCGGAACCGCGTTAGCACTCCGACGTTACTTGTTAACTGTGCAACTCGTAACTTCGGACAATTATTCAGTGGTGTAATTGGTCCGTCCAAGATCCTCGAATCGCGTAACTCCTGTAACTAAGAAACAGCTCTGGAGAATAGGTTGTTTTTGATCTCTCTACTGGGTTTGTAGACTTATAATTGGTCTTTTTACACAGTCAGTTAATATATTATTATTGTAATCTCTGTTTCAAAGATTTAAACGATTAAGAAAAGTATGATTAACTTTTAGTGGAAAAAAGATTTTTCGATTTTTTCTTAATCCTAAAAATTTTTATTAAAAAAAAGATATATATAAAGTTTGCCTATAATATTATTGTCAGTGTATTTATTAAATTATTATTTCTTTCATTGCTTTGATGATAGTTATGACAAAAATTTAAAAAAAAATTGACAAGATGTTAGAATTTGATTTAAATTCGCACATTGCCGTGACACATTACTGTGAAAGCAGCGCGGATTGTGTTTGATTCGTTAACATCCGTTAATTAATTTGTCTCTGGCTCGACTTTTCGGCTCAAATATGGCCAATAAATGAAAATTGCCATCTCCATTAATCAAGGTTTGTCTACTGACTCTATTGTGATTGTCGAGGCGTGAATACAATTACCTCTTGAAAGCGAGATAAATATCAAATTGCCGACGGTTTGTGAAAAAATCAATTTTTGCTTGATTAGCTTCTTATAAGTACGCTTTACACACATCAACAATATATTTTTCATCATTCATAGCCTAGTTTTAGTAGTGAGAGACTATACATAAAAATCTGATGTATTTAAATACTCAACAATTATACATTTTTAAAATTCTATTTTCGAAATTGAAGATTCAATTAATAATATCAATTTGATGATTGAAGGAATTTTATTTTTTTATTTTACACATTTATTGTCACATACACCCGTAGTAATATTGAAATAAATATTTACGGTGAAATTTTTTTGGTGTGTGTGTGTGCGCGCGCGCGTGTGTGTGAGTGTGTGAGTGAGTGAGAGTACACACACACACACACACACATTTTGAAAAGCAAATAGCTGTAAAGAATATAGAATGCGTAAAATGCATCGATTTTTTTGTCGCTGTTGGCATCCTTCGTCGCCCAAGGCACTTCACATGCGCGTGAAAATGTTTTAATGTAAATATTTTAAAATATCGATCCGGTTACATATCGTATCCAAATTCAATTTATAATTAACAGTCGCTTAAACAAACAACAACTTCTGCACCCGTATTTTGTTTTCAATAAACCGAGCACAATTCAGTTCACTGTATCTAATCACAACCGTTTTAATCTCTTTCCCGTTCGTCAGTTTGTCGAGTTTGGACATCTTCGCGAATTTGTTTTGTTATCGCTGGTGTCGCAGCATAGTGTTTCATTATTATTAGCCCGCTATTAATTCAGCAATGGCTCGGCAGAAGTATGATCTCTCTCGAAGAGATGTGTTTAACTCGCTCGAGTCGCAACGGAGGAGAGATCCTCGGGCAATCACGCCCGATCATAAACCTGGGTAATCCTCGCAGAATTTAATTAGGACCACTCTCTCTTTGCCCGCCTTGTAACTACCTTGTAAGCGCCGAGTAATTTTATTCAAGAATTCCGTCGGCCATTCTTTTTCAAGTATCCGGGCGTCCGTTTATTTTATCGTGCCGTCGAGATAAAGGGCAGGTCGGGAGAGGATTTCCGCGCGCGAAACTTTATTAATTGCAAGCGAAGTAACGAACACCCGATCGCTTTTACGCGCGATTAATAAAACGTTAAACGTTAAACGCTGCCGTAATAATCTGTTACATTTTTTTTTATTTTCCTGTGGGAAAAATAGGCTTGGATTCACGAATTTCTTTCGAACTTCTTTCTGCTGTGTGAAAATCGGAGATTCCGTCAGGTACGTCGCTTTTGTTTTCCTTGCAATTTGCAGCTCGTTTTTACGCGGAATCACGGCTGAATGCAAGTTGCACGGGTTTTGTGTGTGTGTGTGTGTGTGTGTGTGTGTGTGTGTGTGTGTGTGTGTGTGTGTGTGTGTTTGTGTGTGTGTGTTGCAAAATCTCAAGAGAGGTTGGATATTAAAGGGAAAGGGAATAGAAGGACAGAGTTCAGTAATGCGATTGCCCATGCTTTTTATGAGAAAATGCTTGGATTACGGCTCGTAAGAAATACAAATTGTCTTAGATAAGGCCGTGCCGCTCTGATCGTTCTGATTAATGTCCAGCTTTCTAGATACACGGTGTACGTGAGCATGAACATGCAGCCGATTTAGAGGCGCTTTGGGTGCGATTACGAGCCGGCAAGATAATGCTCTAGAGCAGCAATTTTTACGCCGCATACCGATAATTTTTCAGAAGTTAACACATAAGCGGTCAGATAAAAGGATATCAGTAAAGGTCAATTTTTCTGAGAGAGAATGCTGTTTTATTTTTATAATTTACGCATACTATGAAATATCCATTTTTACTCCATTTTTTAAAGACAGGAAAAAGAAAAAAATAGGAGAAAAAACATCTTTGTTAAAATCAGTTTTATTATTAGTAACACTTGTTTGCAATATTGATAAATAATAGATACTCAGGTAAAGAATTGTAGGATGGAAAATTAAGACATTATCTTGTTCTCGTTCTTTCTTTCTCTTTCTATCATACATATTTATTGCTTTCGAAAGATAAAATATTCAAGATGTGTGGAGTACCTTGTTGAAATATGAAAGCTGCTGTGAGTATCTAACATCTATGTACGTTAATCGAATTAATTATAACGCGCACACGTAAATAAATGCCGGATTTGGTGGAATTCGAGGAATACGTATCCGTACGTGGGAAAATGTCGCGTTTGCTCCGCCTGATCAAATAGACGCGAGTAGCGCGTCCCATTTATCGTCTTTACTCAGCCTACTGCTCCTCGTGAATGCAATCTACATAGAATGCGGCGCGAGTGATTCAAGGAGCAACCGACACACGGAAAGAATCGACGAGTCGACTTCCTCCGAGCTCGACTCATCTATCTTCGAGCTCGTGTCTCGGTTTTGTTTTTCTCGCTATCATCATAAACGTCGGTCGCTCTCCCGGATCGTAAAATTTTTTCTAATAATTCTAATCTTCCCTGAAGTGACTTTAATAGGAGTTTATTTAAACGTTAAGTCAGACGTTCATATCACACATGGTTATTAAAGTACAGTATTTCATATTTTTTCATGTTCTAAGAAATTTAGCATGTTCTACTTTATAATACTATCTTTGACTTTGTAAACTCGTTTGGACTTGGCCTCTGAATCTATCTTCTTTAATTTTCCTGTAGCTTATCTGTGCTTATACGAATTAGCAATTAATTATTCTTAATGAAAGGACAAGGATCTATTCTAGCGCCGGTCATATATTGCGATTGCGATCATTTGACTAATTTTTGTTTTAATTCTCTTCGGGATGCAACAATTACGTACAACACGAAAACCTCCAGTGCATACGAGGTGCATTGTACGAGCACATGCACGTGTCTCGTGTCGTCGCGCCATTAACCTTTCGGGCCAAGACTCCGGCATTTTGACCCGACATCCCGGCCCGGTTCGCATCGATATTTCACATACTGAAGTCGAGTGTTTGTGAATTGCATTACCCTTTTACGTTTCGCCACGCAAATATGCAGTTTTAATGAACGGCGCGTCTTATTGCAAGTCTGTTGTTAATAGTTAAATTTCTGAAAAAAGTTGGCCATATGCTTCCAAATTTGTATAAATTTAAAAGAATACAAGGATAATTGTTAAAAGTAACAGAAAATTATATCTTGAAAGTGTCGGAAATAGTTTATTGTTGGTTAAAAAAATTGTCGTGCATTTACAATTTTTTCTCGTACTTTATTGCGATTATATAAGCAAAATGAAAAATGACGCAAGGACTTGGTAGGAGCGTTTTGGAATAAATTAATTAAAAACATCGAGTCTGTTGTTGATTTCACGGTTTTCGTTAAGAAGGGTTCTTTTTATACTTCGTATACTTACAAAATTTGTCTTGATTTCCGACATATCATGTAATTCACCAGCGTCCTGGCGAAGTATAATATATCCGCCATACGATCGCTTTATTATCTCGCGATTACACGAGCAGAACTGTATTTGCATTAATTATCTCGACCAACCGCGGAAATAGAGTCTGAATGCTCGGTTCTGTCTCGTTGACGTATCCAACCCGGTGTTAAAGGATAATAGCATCGACACTTTTCGCTTCGCATAATCCACCGCAGGCAGATGAAACGACTATCGCTTTGTAACATTATGCACTTCAAAATAACTTCATTAGTTATTTTCCATACTTCGTTGGAAAATACGATCTGTGGATGACAAATTTTTCATACTCGATTCGTTCATACTTAATTCGCATCGATATAAATTCCCGTTTTCTTCGCATTTTAATGCGAGAAAATGTTTGGGATAATCTGAACACAAAGTATTTACTCGATATTTTGTTATTTTTGATAAAAGCTGGTTTTGATACAAGCATGACATGATTGACAAGTTTTAAATAAAATGAATATGAATGTAATTCTATTCTATTTTTGATTCGCGAATATAATTCTATTTTTAATATAGAAATTTAGTTAAAGATTTATTACGTACACCATTAACATGTTCTAATCGGAGGATGAATTGTTTTTGTTCGCTAGCGTGTGTCGGCAATAAAGTATCGTCTCAATTACATTCGAATCGCAGTTTCCGCGCACAAGTCTTTCGCACTGCCGCACCGCGGTCGTATGAAATAAATTATCTTTTTTTTTCGCCGCGCGCAATTTCGCGATTTTTTTTTCCCCCGCGTTGAGCGTTCCCGCGAGCGCACTAACTTTGTAGGGCGGCCGGACGGCAATTTTTCAGCGGGCGAAACGAGCCGCGCGAGCCGGCAGTTTATTACGGCTGTAGCGTGATTTCGAAACTGCCGCATCGATGACGTCGAATGGCGGCGCGCGAAAATTTCCGGCGCGTTAAAGTATCGTAAAAAGAGATGCGTGAAGCACGCATAAATACGTTGACCATGTCTGAAAAAAATTATTTCCTCGATACATACATTTGCGGGCGTGCGGAATTCGGTAAAAAAAAAGCGTGAAATAAAATCTGAAAATTAAAACATATGAAAAAAATCCGTGTGAAATGGATACATTTCGAGATAACGAAATTTTACTACGCTTTTGTCATAGCGGGGATAGTGATTTTTCCGACTTTTGCGCGCCCGTCACTTTGACCCTTCCGACATTTTCGGGGAAGATATTCCGGGGCCGGTGACACATTTCGGACAAAGGAATTTTCGGTACATTGTGACGCGCACTTTTCTAATGTCGGGAATTTGTAATCTTTGCGGGGGCTTTGTACGTTCAGACTGACGAGTCCGACGGCTCAGAAAAATGTCATGCCTCTCGCGCTATGCACGCGTGAATATTTCACGAGATTCCCTGATTTTATCGCCGGGGGCTTCATGGCTCATCGCCGGACCCGAAAATAGTACCGGTCGATCGCTCGGAACGGTATTGTCGACAAAACGACCGGACAAGACACTCGAAGAGTCCTTTTATACCGCGTCGTACGATCAACGATGGAACCAGAAGAGGAGAATCGATCGAGACTGCGAACTTTTGGCTCGGGTCGGTGGAGCCAATCTTCGTCCTTTCTCGGAACGGAGCAAAGGAGGAGATTGTCGGGACGAAGATAGCGGAAGGCAGGGGGGAAGAAGGGTCGGAGAAAGAAAAGAGATTACCTCGTGTAAAATCACGGCGGCGACTTTTCGTCGTTCGCGAAACAGCCGCGATCGGACAAGTCAACGAGTTCCTTCCTCTTCCTTTCATCGCCGGTAATTCCGCAAGGCGAGACTCTCCGGTATAAACTACCTGCTCCGGCCAGACAAAGAAGCTTGCGGATGCTTCGACCGAAAGGGCAACACGTCTGTTCGCAAAGAGGACTATGTTTATCTGTATTTGATCGCGCAATAGCATCCGAAGAACATCTTCTTTTTCGGTTTTTGAACGTGAATACCGTTTGCACACGAGGATGCTAAATGGATGTTAAAGAGATCAAAAGGATCTTGCAAGTGTAATTTTATAATCATGAAATTATTCTCATTGAGTGTTATGCAAAAAGTATAGAAGATACAATTGCGGTTTATTATTTATGTCTAGATCAAAGCAATGTAGTCTGATATTATTCTCTATTCAATTCTCTTACTAAAAAAAAATTACGTTTATTTTAGCGAGAATATTGAGATAAAAATTACAAAGAATATTAAACCTCATTGTTTTCGCAAATCCGCCGAATGCTCCTCGTTTCTGCGAATAATTCGCATCTAATGAGAACAAAAGCTTGTTTGCGGCGAATTTCGCGTGCCTCGCTGAACGACAGATCTCCGGCGAAAAAGGTGATGGTAAAGTTTGTCCCCCGCGCATGAAGAGAGAGAGAAAGAGAAAGAGAGTCGGAGTCGATAGTAAATCAAATTAAAGACCCCGCGCGAGGGCGGTAAAGCAATTTCGTAGTCCCGCACGGGATGCCTCTTCGTGAGGCGTTTCCACGTCACCGACTGCGAAAAGCGAGCGAGAGAGTAATGGCGAGAGCCGGGATCCGAGTAGGATACAGAATGCGGGATCTATTTTCTGCGAACGGCCGCATAGATTCTGTGAAATCCTCGCTTTGCCCGTGTACGTTCTTGCATTTTGTTACTGAAAGGATTCCTCTTAATGACGTGATAAAGTCTGCTTCCCGTCTTCTTCCCTCGCAAACGGAAACTATGATTATTTTGTCGTTTATCAGACTGCACTAATTCGTAGAAACGGAGCTCGCTCTTAACTTGCCATCATAAACGCATCTTCGTGCGTTTTGAGAGAATTTTCAAACGTTAAGACTTAATTTGTACTGAGAGGTAACTCTTTAATGTCTTTATTGTCTTCGAGATACTTTTTCTTCTCCAGAAAAAAATAAAAAAAGCTATTCAGTACAAATCAAAAACAATCTAAATCAACAACCGAATTAGAAATGCATATTTAATTAGACTTGATATCTTAATTTTTTTAGATACAAAATCAATTTCATCTACGTGAAGGGATTTATAACTAAAAATAAGTGCGTGATGCCGGGACATTTCATATTCACGTCAGTGCGGTATTGTTTCCACACGATCGTTCTTCGTTAAAGGCGAACGTCGACGCGCAAGCCGTTCCATTAGAAACATCGCATCCGCGACTGTAAAATATATTATGTAGAACGCAATAATATAAAACGCGATCAGAAGCAGCGTAGGATATAACGATAAATTGCAACGAGGCGCAGCATAGACTCCCCCCCCTTTTTTGTCGCTGATATTTCATCGAATATTATCTGTGCGAGATGGAAAGCACTGGTTTAAAAAACATTTGCTACGCGGTGCAGAACGAATTATTACGGAATGGAAATTTCACGAGATTTGCATTACATTGAGTGCATGCTCGAACAGATCGCATCATACGATATCAATTATAAAAACAGAACGCAGAATAAATATCGCGCGATACAAGCGCATGAATCGTGCCATCGAACTAATGTTTCGATTGATACGGATTTTGCTAAAAAAAAAAAAGCAAATGCCTCGGACAAGCAAGTGCCTCTCGGAGCAAAGTACGAAGCAAAATACTTTATTATTTACATGTATCGGAATTGCGCGCGCTCTCGTTTGAAAGAGATTCGTAATTGTCGAATTTAGACTCGATTAATCGACTCTGCTTCATACATAGTACGATACAAAATTAAAACTGAGAACTATTTTGTAGCGCGTTGTACGCTATATTTTTCTCTCCAACTATTATCGTCAGCATTAATCTACTCTCTTAATCTCTAGACTTTAATTAGTGAAAAAATTGTACAGTCGCTTTTTTTTTTATTTGAACGACAGAGGTAGAAAAGCAGAAATATAACCTTTCAATGGAAATCTATAAACACATAATGCCGTCGAAATATTCGGAACAGATCGGAGAAGACAGGTCGCGACATATCGATTCCAATGTCATGGTATTCCGAGAAGCCTGTCTTTGACCTATTTAAGTTTAAGTTTTCAATTTTAATTTGAAAAAACTTAGAAAATAAAATAATTATTTCTATATATTTTAATTACACGTATTTTTTAAAGACAGGTAAATTACTATTATTACCTATTTTATTTTTCTTTGATATTAAAAGAAATATCTTTAATACAAAACGCGATTCCCAACGGTACTAATTTAGCCAGGAAGAAGATATTTTTTTCCAGGCGTGTGTGATTCTCTTAAACTGGTTGACGTTACGTCCGACGAACGAGATCGAAATCTTGACGTTACAACTCGTCTCCAGTCTGCGCTCGTCGTTTGATGCACCGAAAGCTCGTAAAGATTTTCAAACTCGTTCGCCGGTGATTTCCACGTAGGTCGAGTTACCCTCTCGTATGGTGCGGCGGATTTAACGCACGGCATTAAGTATCCGCCTACGACGCGAGCTGAGGAACACTCGCCTTCGCTAATTCTATCAGCTGCACACGCGACGCGCGTATCGCCCTGCGCGTTCCCTCGTGAGGATAACGTGCCGTTTTATCATTCGCCTTTATGCTGCCTTTTGTACGTTTCACGCTGTACGTTTCATGCAATCGTAAAACACAACTCGGCCGAATCGATATTTCTACTGTGTTCTACAATTTCAAAAAATTTACGTTAACTGCACTCGGCTATTCGCTCTTATAGCACACGAAAATTCTACATATTTCTCTAGAGTTAGTTAAATTATACATGTATTACCTGAAGACATTGTGAACATCTTGTTTTCGTAAAACTTCATAAGGAATACGCTATGATTACATATATTGTTTCGTTGACAACGTTGACAACATTTGACAACTAGTAGCATGTATCTCATTGATCGAAGTACGTTAAGAATGAGCCAATAATTATTGTTTTATTCAATATTTTTAAAACTATGTATTTGTAAGTAGCACTTATTGAATTTTCCGAGATGGTATATATGACAGAAGTTGATTATTAGGCTGAAAGATTAGAATAATAATGAGACATCTGATACATTCTATTTTTATAATTTTGTTTATTATTTGCTATTGAAAACGCATAATTACTCGGAGTTATTTTACAAGTTATTTGCGAAGGAATTAAATACTCTGATTAGGTATCCTGCTTCTTCATCTATTCTTCTCTCTTCCACAATTCTTATTCTTCGTCCTGAGCCTTTCAACTGCCATTATAGGAAAGGCTTTATTAAGTCTTCACTCTCGGGTAGAAAACACGTGCCCGTCCATCACGTCTGTCGCTGTCTCGCGGATCGACTTTTAAATTGCAACGTGGAAAAGGGTGACGGAGAGAAAGTGGTGTAATTACAGAAATTATTGCGGCACGTGATATACGTTGATTCGTGATGACGCGCGGATTACAAGCGGCCGCGAAAGTTTTGCATTGCGGAAATTTGACGTTCGTTACATTGATCCCCGTTTGCGTGTGTACGTCACTTGCGTAAATCGTTCGTTCATGTAAATTTTCGCTCGATTTTAGCCGAGATTTGGCCCGCCCGACGAATTTCTTTCCCGCATCAAAATTCATGAAGGTTGTCCCTGCGGAACGTTTGGACAGATTGCGAATCATTCGGATAGAGATATGCGAACTTTTCTCACAGTTTCCAGCTCGTAATCCTTTTCTATATTTTTTTAAATCTTCACATCATCGCATTCTATATAAAGCAGAATAGAGTATAGAGCGAGTATTTTTTGACAAAGATAAAAAATAAACTTTTGTTGTAAAAAATTGCAAACTATTGACGTAATATTTTTAATGCAATATTTTTCAAACGTTATTTTATTGTACTATTATTACATACATATTTTAATATTGTAATATAAATATGTATGAAGATAAAATTCAACATGTGTGTTACATAATAGCTGAAATAGCAACTCTGAAAATTTATTCATTGATCGACAATAGAGTAGCATTATTTTTTCTCTCTTTTCTTCCTTTCTCTCAACTTCGTAGTATATAAGATTAATTTAATATATATGGTACAACAAGTTAATAAATTCTTCATTATTCCTGTCACGAATTTCAAACACCCACTTCTTTTCCTAACACTCTGCCAGTCTCGCTTTGTGCGTGTAACACTTTAAAAATTGGTAATGTTTCTCAGAGAGATCACGCACCGACGATACGTATGCCATGTATGTATATCCGCCCTATTTGCTTCGTCGCTGTATTCGCCTACACCCCGAGGCGACTATCGCCGAGGTGAAACCTTTATTAAGGCCTCAACTTCGTGAGACGCGTGTCTGTCCGTCAGAGCGAAATTGAGTTGCCGCGGATCGTCCTTCGGCTGACACATCGACGAATACAGGGCTCGGTATAATGAGAAGTCGAGGTGCCGTGCGTTTAGTGAGTTTTGTTTTTATCCCTTTTGACATGGATATCTAGCTTTGAAAAATTTTATAAGACTATCATTCAGTTTGTTTATGGATCGTTCGATCAACTTCTTGAGAAATTTTTGTCGGAAACCGTATCTTTCCGAGACTAATTTTCAAAGTTCCATAATACTTCCCATCGCTATTGAATGCATTCTTTGACGACTTAAAATTTTTTAAAGTCTTTCTTTAATTTTTGATATTAAAAATATATTTATTATAAATATTAAATCTAACATCAAAAAACTTTTAAATATAATGAAACTAATAAATTAAATATAATAAATGTGTGTGTTGTAATAAAACAGGCTCTCGTAATATTTCTTCGCAAAATACAATTGATTCAAATTAATCTGTACGGATTAATTTAAACCAATGCGTATGCGAAATTGTTTAATTCTGTAAAAATTGATTCACGTTAGAGAACTTATCGTTAATTTGAGGTTTGCTACGTTCTCGAATCGTTATTAGATCAATGTAGTATAAAAGAGATAAGTTACATTATCTAAAATAGTGGAAATAGTAATAAACAAGGATATTTATAAAATATTCATCACATTTCGAACTTCGTTTGACGGCTTTCAATTAGGAGTAAATTTGTACTCGATTTTCGTCGTTTGCACAGTTTGTGAGTGGTTTATGCCGCTAATCGCGTGTTATTCTATGGGATGTTTCACAGTTCGTGTCTCAAACGTGATTTTCCGCGTCGCTCCCGGAAGCACGTCCGACGAACTTTATTGCATGGCCATTTATTTTTTCTCGCCACAACACAATAGTAGTAAAATAGTCACGTGTCACTGAATATTTTTATACGATTAAAGGTGTCACCCTAAAACAAACGTTGTGCACGAAATAGCAATAAATAGTGGAATCGCTTTAATAGAGCTTCAATGCTTTTCCTTTCATTCGCCACAAGAATAATGTATAACATAGAAACGAAAGCAAATTACTGAATGTAATTAATATGTATTTTAAAAGATGCAAATTTTTGATATTATTAAATTCTCTTTATTAATGAATTTTTCATTAAATACTGACGCTGTGTAGCAATTTCCAAAGCTTTACTTGTCGATCAGCTCGAGAAGTGAAATAAAATCAAAAGCTATTTTAACTTTTATTATACCTTTGAATGTTGCCGGAACCAGCAAAATGAAAATACATTTCCCGGTTACTTTATTGCCACGGATATGAATCGAATTTCCGTAACACGTTAGCAAATTACGAAATAACCCCGGATATAAGCAGAATTAAACTCTCGCAAGTGTACACAATTATAAAAAATTTTTCATTGCTTTGTGGCTGCATTTCATATTGTCGTGCTGGAAAGGATATCGCTTCAAAATAATCATGAAATGAAAATGGCTCGATCTTTTCCTTTATTTTAATAGCGTATTCTGAGCTTTACAATACTTGTCGTATTTCTTGAGCTTTTTCTTTGGATGCAGAAAATTTTTGACGAGGATAGACGTTCGCGAAGGAATGGGGGAAAAATAGCAAGCGGAAAAGAGGATTGAGAGTCGGGAATATATTTCCTGGTTGTCTGCTGATCCTCGAGGCAAAGGGCATCTTCGGACAACCGAAGCATTTTTAATCTTGAGAAAGTAAACATATGAGAGGGAGTGGTGGAGTATGGAAAAAGTGTGGCAAAGTTTTGTCGCAATGTTCTGTGGGAGTATAGTTATTCAGTTTGGTATTGTTTGGTCGCAGACCGTGAGTTTGAGAATCAAATATTTTATTCACGGTTGTCGAAGAAGTAGTACATTACATGGGGTTATACGTTGTGTAAGATATTGCTTACATAACGATCATAAATATCGCACGATATTGCATTGCATCGTATTGTGACAATGCAGCTGGTTCGACTGGAGACTAAGCGATGCGAAATCTCATGATAATTCGATTTGAAATGATAAGCTGTAATCGGGCAAAATTGCGCATTGTTACAATACATTAACACATTCAAGAAAAATAGCGTGCACCGCGTTGTTGGCATTGGTCGAATCGCGAGCCGATGGGTTAATAACGACAGACAGTTTTCCCTGGTAAGAGGACTAATGATTTAAAATGAGATATTTTATTTTGGCCTCGGGCATTTTTATTCCGCTCTGCTGAAACGAGTATCTCGTAGTTTGAAATAATTATGTTTTTGCCAGAAACCTCCGTTTCCTATTCGCTCCATTTCACTCCATTTTATTTTACGAAAAAGAGAGAAATTTGCGGAAAATTAAGCATTCCCGTATTACATAAAAATATGTGTGAGGGAGTATACATTATTAGAGTAAGGATGTGGTATACATTATCACGTTATCTGAATACATATACAATTACGAGAGAAGATATGTCTTATATAGTTATTCGCGGAATATTTAATATGCATCTAGATATGCACATTATTTAAATGATTATAAGAGTATCATTTTATTTATTTAATTATTATACACGTTTTAATTATTGTACAGGGAAAAAACGATTTCACTGAGGGATCTAAAATTTTGTTGGATATAGATCAGAAAATAATTTTGTCGGACCATCAAAATAATTTTGTTGAAATCTTACAAGTAGTGAGCAATGTTGCAAAAAATTTTGACATTTTAGCAACCGGTCTGAGCGTTCTACATAATTATTTTGATAATCCAACAAAATTACTTTTCTGATCTGTATCCAGCTAAAATTTTAGATCTTTCAGAAAAATCGTTCTTTTCGTGTAGAAAAGATCATCTTTATCAAAGATATAATTTTTTTTTAAAAAGCATGTATTTTCTTTGCCGTTCTTTTTATTGGAAAAATCAATTTTAATCGAAAAGCGCGGGAAGTAAAAATTTACGAACGAATCCTTGTATCTTGTAGTGAAAAAAGGCACTGGTATGCATCACCGATTTATTTGGTTTTATTGCGAACTCTACCATTTATTTCGATTCAGCTTTCGCTTCGCTGTTGGAAGCTTTTGAACGTCCATAGAATAGTTCGCGGTAAAAGTGCTTAAGGTCCGTCCTTAAAATGCACAGGAAATTGAAGACCAAATGATTTTTAAGCGACAAATTGAAGAATAATCAGAATTGAAATTTCGATCGAAGTTAAGAAATTCTTTGTCAAAATCCGCAAAAAATCTTCTGCAAAATGACAAAATTAAATTATCGAAGAAAAAATAATGAATTTTTCTCTAAATATTATTGATTTATTATATATAATATATTATATATATTTATTATAAATATTATTTATTATATAAATATAAAATATAAACATTGTAAAGCAACTTCAACATCAGTTTCTGAAAAACTTGCATAATAACGTGGATGATATGCTGCATCTAATTAATCAGCCTTCTTTGTTTTTAAAAATGCATTATGCTCTTGATGCCATGCCTCGTTCGCCGTAACGTCAGCGATGTAAAATAGTTTTTTATTTATAATTTATTATTTGGCCTGGTCGCTAGGCTTCTCTGATAACTCGCACGCGAGCCTTTAGGTAGGTAAAGTTTCCCTCTGGCACATTACCTGAACGAGCTAAATCAAAGTTCTTCATGATTCGCCATGTTCGGTCGATAAAATAACGTCTTTCTACACGAAAATTTTCGTTAGAAGAGATGAAAGATCTTTATCCAATCCTCCGCGTTTAATTGCATAATGTCTGACTATACTGTGCGATAACTACTATCATGAAAATCCTAAATTCAGTTTGAGAAATTTTGAAGTTATTCACAGAAACTGAAGTTGTAATAAAATTTCCTTTAAATATTAAGTTAAATTTAATACGATAAATAAATAATTTAACGAATATCTAAATTACATATTGAAAGGACAGAGATTTGTAGATTGCAGATTTTATACGCGATTTTGCGCGGTGTTGTATAACCAATGAGCAATATTGTTAAGTCCTGGCTTGACTATGAGATGCTTGATATCCGCACGAATGTTAATTAACCTAACTTAGCTATATATGCTAGCAGGATGTTGCCTTGTCGCTCATCTTGCCTCTATATTGCCACGTCGCTCGTCTTATTCCATATTGCTGAACTCAAAGCGGCAACTAATCCTGGTAACAGTACATACCGTCAATATTACTTAATATTCGATCATATAAGCAGTATTATTACACAACAAACAACAATTATTACCAACAGTGGTCATCATCGAATAATTATTAATTACGTACAATAATTAAATTATGATAAAAATAACAATTTATTCGTACCGTTTTGTCTCGTTGAAAACGACGGCACCTAATTATTATCCAATTGTTTTCGATATTCGCAAATGATACACAGTGCGTTCAGCAGGTTCTATAGTGGCGCATTTCTTTACGTCGTCCAACTTTACGCATAAAGATACTTCAGCAGCATGAAATATGCGTGTGCGGCCCGAGTAACCGACTTATATCGCCGAGTATAGTATTTCAACCGCCGCCACTGTGTTCCGCGGTACTATTTATTGCATTCTCTCGTGGGGACGCGATGAGTATTACTTCTGTACTTAAGATCGATCGCGGCTATCCACAACGTGTGTACACATTCCTCTTTCACTTTTCCTCCTTCGCACCTTTTTCGCTCTTTACTACAACTAGTTTTTTCGCGCCTTACTTGAGCTCGCGAGCCACTTCTGATCGCTCGTACATCGATCGGTTTTTTTTTCTTCCCCCATTCGCTGTCTCTGCTACGATTCCATCATGTGTATGCCGTAACTCCGTGACCTATCCCACGGAAATCGATACGCTACGCTCGGAGGATATCGAACTCTTTTGCGAGCTGTAGTCACATCGTTGACTCTGTCGCCTGGTATAAAATGCCTGTGCAGAGCGTAGGATTTCGGTGGAAACAATCGACCGGCTCTCTCTCTTTTTATCTCTCATCCTCCCCCTTCTCCTCTTTGTCTCCTCTTCTCTCTCGTTGGCTCTCTATTTCTTCCTTTCGCTTCCGGTAGTAAACGTCGCGACTTAAACCAGATTTAAATGTGGTGCAGATAAATGAGGCAAAATCCGAAGTGACTAAAACAGGGAAAGCGAATGTTCAGGCTAGTTACTTTTACATGCATAATTCATGTACATGCATTTCCTCTAACTAAATGTAGAAATGGTAAGTGGTGTGAAACACAAGCACCGCTACTACACATGTTTTTATTGAATAACATAACCAAGATTGGTAATTGCCGCATTAACGAAATTAGACCGTCGATGTTAATAAAGCACGCAGTAATTACCATAATTTCATATAAAATAACAGTTTTTATTATAATTTATAACATTATCGTATATTCATTACACTGTCCTTTGTTTCTCATTAAATATTACCATTAATATCAATAAATGATGCAATAACGTATCCAAATATCTATTCTCAATCCATTTACGTGTTACGCGCGAATGCTTGATTTTCGATCGCTTTGATATATTTCCAATTTGTTTGAAAGAGCTCGAACTCACGAGACGCGGTGTGTTCTTTGCAAATGTATGTACCGAATTTTCCTCGCAATCAAATATTCGGTGTAATATTCGTTGCTTTACATTTGGTGTGCAAACTTTGGTTCCACAATCCAAGAGTCATCATCGACGCCATGGCATTTACTATGTTCGTCGTCTCTTTTCTCAATAAAAAATTCTAATATAACTATTGTTCCTCGCAAATGATTAGTAAGTGAGCGATTTTTCGCAAATCGAGACGACGATTTCATTTTCTTCACTTCTAAAAATTGCACTTCAAAGTCTCCTCTTGTGAATACTTTAAGACGTGATAAACTTTTTATTTGTCCAAATAATGTTTGCGCATCCGTTGAGAAACCCGGTGATACATACACCACCACAGGACTGAATACCACGGCCGTGGACGAATATGAAACGGCAGATGTGACATTCGTCGTGACGGCGTCTCGCTGAAAGGAGAAAAAGAAAATGAGGGTCGGATGACGGGAGAGGGGTAGGGAGACGGGATGGAATAAAAAGGAGAAAAACGTTTGCCGGCTGCACGCTTCGCGGGGGATACCGAAGGGAGGTCGGATGAACCTGAGACGAGGGTTGGCGGGTGAGACGGGCGATAGTACAAGGGGGTGGCATCTAAATGGAGATGTCTTGTATGTAGAGCCGTGCCGTCAGAACGATAGCTGCTCGAAAGCTGCGTCCGTTTCCAAGACTAAGAGACAAAAGTTGCTAAAAGGAAAATCTATCAGAAGATACTCCTTTTCCCGTGAAACTTTGTAAAATAAACCGATTCCTTGCTGTTTCTTTCTGCTTCTTTTCCTTTTATATATATATATATATATATATATATATATATATATATATATATATATATATGATTTCTCATATACAAACATAGTTCTTTTATTGTATCTATCGATATCTCTTTTCAATAAGCATTTTTATGCTTTCCATAATTTTTATGTTCGAGGATGTTCAATGCATAAGTGTTGATAAGTTTTAATCATGTTTTTACATGTTTTGTATCAACTTTTTTTTACTATAATTTTACTATTATTTTTTACTATTACTTTTTTATTATTCTTTTTACTATTTTACTATTTTACTTTTTTACTATTATTATTATTATTATTATTACTATTATTTCTTTACTTCATGGCCTGCCTCAGTACAGTAGATTTAAATTTCTTTTTTGTCGAGATCGCTCTCCTTTTTTGTTTTTCTCTCCATTCTATCTTGCATCATTTTTTGTATCTTGCTTCTCCCCAGCATCGTCTTATCCGTCCGCTCTCTATTCTTTCCGACTTATCCCGCGAACAAAAAGGCATCTGCGACAATTCTTATCTATTCTCGATGCACTCTGCTCTCGCGATCGCGCATCTCGATTTTCCGCGTCTCGTCTCGACGACAATTCTCACACGAATGATGACGACAAACTACAACTGGATGCGCTGATGCACCGGGAACGTCCTTCCGCGGGAAAGTCCCCAGATGCTGAAAGCTGTAGGGCTTTAAGACCGATTCCGTCACCAACCTTCGATGCTCCGATATTGACAGCCTTTACGGATACTTCGATCAATGTATTCGGAAATCATACAAGTATTTTGGAGGTCGGAGAGACGTGAGAAAACACAAATTAAAGACGAACAAATCTAATTCCAAATGAACAGTGTAATTCAAAATTATAACGTCTTGAAATCCGCGCCTTAAATCAGAACTTTTAATTTAAAATTATTTTTAATTCTACATTTATTGATTCACTTACATTTTTTTTCAAAGTAAAGTACAAGATTGATTTAATATGATAAAAAAACTCAGTTTTATACAATACACACTCGTAATTGATAATGTAATTATTTTTACATCAAATCTTATCGCTCGTATGAAATAACACTGGAGAAAACACCTATAGAAAACTTTGAAATGATTTATGATGGAGACGTTAATGGCTGGGTTGTATTGCAAAGCACGGAGAAGTGCGAGGAAAATAGAGATCACTTTTACATTGTCACCATAGAGTAAAGTTGGACAGACGCTATCTCCCATTCTCATCTTTAATAAATATCACCTTCATAAATAGAAACGAGAATGAGAAACCGATCAGTTTGATGACCGTAACGATATTTAAATCACGTCAATCTTTATAGTCTTTTAGTTGAAAATTGTCTTGTTGAAACATTTTTATTTGTCGAAAGTGTTACCTCCGATGGGCCAAATGTCACGTCGTGGTAAATTTTCCACTTGCTGGCTGTCACTATCAGCACCATCGCGGCAGGGAAACGAGCCGATAAAAATAATCGGGGCATCTATACGAGCGAGCGCTTCTTGAAATATGCACGGCGGCGGTATCGAGGCGCGTAAAACCACTTGTCGTATTGTACTTATCCTCCCCCGGAGTTATGTCTACTTTCTTCCGCGTGTGTATGCATGTCGACGTAATCCGCGAGCAAACTGTTATCTTCGAGCGATTGTTGTACTCGTTTCCGCCTGGTCTGACCGATCGATCACCGGGTAGCAAAGACCGGTAAAAGCCCACTGACTGATTGCTAAAGTGCATCGATGTGGTGTCGATGCACCTTGCACTCATCGATCGCGAGACGGCGGCCCGCATCGCAGTGAGATGTCGGCTATTTATTTTCAGGCATATATATATATGTGTATATGTATATACATATACACGTGCGTGCCTTTCTTTCATCTCGTGGGAAAATATCGTTGCGTTGGAATGTATTGAGGCGAGGCGTCGCAGTCGGGGTGTATTGATTGAATCTAATTTTATTCGGTTTCTAGTGCTACATCGGAATTGCAAATGGATTCTACTGCGGGTTGAGCTCTTTTCGCGCAGATTGCACTATGTTTATCTCTGCAGAATTGGCATCGGAACAAGGCGGATTAGGTCAGCAATGTGGAATTGATCTTCTTTTAGCGAAAATTTTATCAAAAGGAAATATAAAAAGAGGGAAAAAGAGAGAGAGAGATATCATTTTTGATAAAAGAAGAGTTATTTTAATTAAACACTGTGCTACCAGTTACGATTCTAAATTTCTATGTGTGTGTCACCTAATTGTAGAAAATCCTTTTTATAAAAGTTTCTCTTTTGAATCGTTACAAGAGATATGCATACATCAATGTTCTACGTTATATGTACTAGGCATTCACGGTACAAGGGATTCGGGAAAGAAATAAATGTCCGCATAACGTCTGTACGTCTGCGGAGCCATGAATCCCCGCGTAGTATTAATAGCAGCTTATTTGAGCGCTTTGCGCAGACTTGAAATAGGAACGCTAGCAGAGCGTTTGCTTGACAGTTCGAGTTCCCTTAAGCGCGCGACCCTATCCTCCGTTTTCGACCTTCTCCTCAGTCGCTTGGTGATGTTTCGTCCTTGTTGAAACAAGCGACGCTGTTTATCTCTGTATCTCACCTTCTTGGTCGCCCCGTCGTGCTTAGATACTAACGCCCCTAGGGTTCTTCCCAGGGCGACTCGTGGCCGCCTCATTAAGCCGGTTACACATCAGAAATACAACTGGAAACTCCATATCCTTCTTATGACTTGGAACTGTTGATGGTCAGAGATGTTGAGATCTCTCGAGATTCGCCACGACGTTTCAGTCGGTTTTTAGCTTCTTAGCAATTCGAACAAAATTCAGACGATTTTTGCAACGAATTTTATTGCAGACTAATATTTGTTCGCTTTAAATTATATTATCGTTGAATGGATAATGTAGATCAAATTTTTTTTAATAAGCAATTTATGATTGATAAAAAAATGGTAATTGATAAAACAAACAATCGCGTTGTTACACCAATGTATTAAATTAATAGATTTGTGGATTAATTTTTAACAATGCACTTTATATAAAAATGTAAATAACAATTTATCAAGCAATTTGATTTTTCAAACAACTTTGAAACTTACTATTGAACTTACTACTGTACTGGGAAATTATTCGACATGATTAAATCAGTAATTGTTGCTTTGATTGGATGATAGTTGCTCGTATTAGACATAACATTCTGTAACGTCTTACGCGTATCTAATATATCTATTACATATTGTATGTAGCCCCATGCCTTCTGTATGCCAATCCTTCTTGAAGATACATGGTCTATAGAGAGATGCAAACATCATCTCCAAGGCACTTAGGGCTTAGCTGCTACATGCGACGTCATCGTCTGCCTCATTAAAACCAAGCTGTAGAGATCCTCATATACAGGGTATTCGGAAACTAGCTACTCTTTTTGTGAAAGGATATTTCTTGATCTTTCCTTAATGAGAAGTTGCAGATGTCATATCATTCCGCGATGTTTAAATTTCCGACTTTAAGTATTTTGATATTCACCGATCTGGAATTAATTAGCGACTTGAAAAGCGCGAGGAAGAGGAATCTGATTTCGAGTTTACGCCGTCAAATTTTCATAGCTTTAATTTTTTATAACTTAAAAATTGATGTCATCTAACTTATTTTTTTAATAGAGAAATTGATTGAATTCAAGAAGCGAGATGAAGTGAATCGTGATAGATCTGGGACACCGTGTATGTTTGCAATGCATCTTATCGTGCATCTTAGTCTTCGTGATATGCTTCGTACAAGGCTTCCTAGTACTATCATACTTGCATCTCGAGTCGATTTGATTTATTAAACATGTACGACATGAGAGAAGAATTAGTTGATCTTTATGAAATGGAAGAATCATTGAATCAGACTGTAGCAAAGACTTAATTTCGTTATTTAAGTGTCATTGATTTAAATGTTAAATTGATAATTTTGAATAATTTCATTTCTTAATGTGGAAATTTATATTAACCTTTTTTTTGCAAACTACTTTTAAAAGAGTAACAGTTTTTTTTTTAATAAAGTGATTTTGTCTGTAGAAGTTTAGCAGAAATCGACATATACACTTTTTTAATGAACGATCAATTAATGCTA
Organism: Cephalotes varians; assembly: GCA_037157785.1. Taxonomy (NCBI): domain Eukaryota; kingdom Metazoa; phylum Arthropoda; class Insecta; order Hymenoptera; family Formicidae; genus Cephalotes; species Cephalotes varians. Next base: position 165,606 of record JANQDE010000041.1, on the reverse strand, counting down.
TTAGTTCAGAAGTTGGACGTTTTGTCACTGTCCTCTTGATAACTGTTCTTATCACTGCACTCTTATCCGAGATGAACGATAGTTTTTTTGTGACAGGCATCTATCATCTTCTTTCTAACGTTAGTTTTTCCACTTTCCCATCGTTTACCCGTTGGACATATTGTTATTCGCTCGCTGAATTTCCCGGCTGCCGGAAACATGAACGAGGTGTCGTCGTTCTGATGGCGGTAGATGATAGCTGCCTCCGAGCGCAACGCAAGCCGACGCTCGCGTATCAGGGACATCTATCCCTACTATAAACAGGAGTTGTGCACTCCAACCCTATATCTACCTTGCAGATACTCTACACTACACCCTCTTCTCCTGTGGTACTTAGATCTTGGCGGTGCTACATATACGAGACGTTCTCGACCGCCTCATTAAAGTCAGCTGCAACGAAAACCTTTCCCCTAGGTCGGTGTGCGCCCTATCTTGTCAGTCCCTGCGCGTCGCTTCGGGGGGGTGTGTCGCCGGCTAACACACCCTCCGAACAAGGTTCCTGCCATTCCGCTCTCTGATGATCCGTCGACCTTGCGATTTTTCAAGTGACGTCGCCTGGCTAATTAAATCTGTCGCTCTCGACAGAGCGATGCTCTTCGGCTTAGCGTAAGCTTCTTACGTCCGGGATTAGAGGTGTGTGTATACTTAGAAATTATTTCTCTGACGGAGGAGATGTTTTACCGAAATTTTCTCTCGACTCTTAGAGAATTAGATCTTTTCATTTTGCTAACGTAAAAAGACGAGGATTATGCTTTTATACTAAAGAATTTTCTTTAAATTTCTTTAAAAAGTCTTTATACTAAATTTTAATTCTTTAATTTCTCATTCTTTGTAAAGCAACGTTTGCAAGCAATAATATAGAATATTATTTATAAAAATTAACTTAAAACGTTTTTGTTATTAAATAGTTTTTATACGCAAAAGAAAACATATATATTACTACATATAATTTAATATAAGCATTTTATAAAAGGAGAGAAAAAGAAAGAGAAAAAACACACAGAAAAATACATACTATATTTATTTAAAGTAAAGAGTAAATAAAGATTATTTTTTTAAATATTTTTTTAAATATTTCAAAAGTTCATATATTCGCAAGTCTATCACAAATTCACCATAAGCATCAAATTTATTTAAAATATAGTCTGAATCCTAGTAAAAATTTAATACTTCAATCAAGAATATTAAGTTAAAATATAAAATTAACAAAATTCAAAAATTCGATTTGTTTATTATTAAATATTTCTTTGATATAATTTTATAATATTCTTTATAAAAAAATAAATTGTTATTTTGAGTACATAATAATAAGTTTTTGAAAAATTTGTGACGAGTATATTCTAAAATTATTATCAAGGAAATATTTTTTGTGAAAATAATCGTTTCTTAAAAGAAGAAAAATAAAGAGAGTAATCGCTTTTCTTAGCAGATAGAACGATATTTTTCTATGTGTGACAAGGTCGAGAACTCATTACATCGGAAAGTATTCTTGCGATATTGATAAATAATGTCTGAGTTTTCCCTTTGGACAAGGTAGTATTATATGTGTCGAATACCTGGTTGAAACTACCTTACGTATATTTACTTACTGCGATGTAGCTTCTTTTTGATTAGTAATCGACATAGAGATATCCTTTCTTCCTTTTTCCCGGTGACCTGAAAAGGCGCGGAGGATGAAAGACGAGAGATCGAAATAATTTATTTGCTTGCTCGTCGGGGATTGAAATGGGTTCGAGGTCATGGCCGATGGTTCGGCTGATGGAAGAACGTGGATTAAGGGGGCGTCTCGTGGCGAATGGAAATCGGAAACCGCAGGTATCGATAAAACCACCGTCCCACTCTTCTCTTCTATCGATTTATCGACATGGTTACGGCAATGGACTGTTGCCCAGGTGATTTGATGCTACTCCATAAAGCATGCTTTCGTCCGTGCGATGTTCTCGGCAACACTTGTTTTATTCATTTCGTTTCATATTTTGAGAGTTGGTGCTGGTATTGTCTACGACACCGCGTTCGTAAATTTCCAAGTGTGATCTATCCCTTAAGTTATTTATGCTTCAGGTAAAAATTTCCAGGTCATTCAATGTTCTCATTTCGTTTCCAAATTTATTTTCTTAAAGATATCTCACATGAAATGTCAAAAGTCCCAACTATTTTAATGCGATCAATATACGTTATCACGGTAATCTTTCTGTTTGCATTTTATATCATGATAGATAGTATACACGAAATGAATTTGCATTCTTAAAATAGAGAAGATTTGCCTGATTTTTGAAACCCGTATTAATTTATGTGACATAAAATCTAACGATAGTTTGGTGTATTTTTGTGATATGTAATAATGTATGTAATGTGATTTAATTATATATTACATTTAATAAATCTTTTAACAAGTTAACGTTTTAGTCTCAAGATTATTTTATCGAAAGAAATGATTATTTAATCTTAATGAATTATTTTATGAAAGTTATTAAAAGTAAAATTATTAATCTTTCGGAAATGATTTGTAGACTGGAAAATCCACGGGGACGCGGTAATGTCCTAGACAGTAAAGACAGACATGACGTATTACGTTCGCGATCGAGTTTACACGAACGTCGCAAAATATCTGGCGAGAGCTTTAGGTCGACGTCCCTCGGGAAGGGATCGATCATCCACTCGTTACCGAGGCGAAACTTTACACCCACTTCTTCAGGAAGCACTTAAGCTGCGCTCGGACTATTCGGACTAATAATCCCGCGGCGCTACCTTAGGTGCTATATTACCCTGTTTCGTAAATTTGCTGGTGTTGTTTTTTTTATGCACCTAGCATCAAGAGCGACACATAATCGATATCATGTGTGAAAACTTCTCTTAAACATCGTACACTTTGATAGAATAAAAAATAGGGTTGACGATAGTCCTTAACAAAGAAATCTTGAGAGCATGTAAGAATACAAGTTAAGGATCAGCTGTGGACATAGAGCATTTTAAGAACAATGCGCTTCTGTAGCACATTGTGGCTTGCACTTACTTCTCTATACATAAAGTGTACTTAAAATGCGCTAAGAGAGATATTTTATAAAGTTTCTACGAAAAGAACGATTTTGCTGAGGGATCTAAAATTTTGTTGAGTACAGATCCGAAAATAATTTTGTTGGAATCCTAAAAATAATGAGCAATGCTGCAAAAAATTTTGATATTCTAGCAACTGGTTTGAGCGTTCTACATAATTATTTTGATAGTTCAACAAAATTACTTTTCTGATCTGTATTCAGCTAAAATTTTAAATTTTTCAGCAAAATTGTTCTTTCTGTGTACGATAATGAAAATAGCTTCGTCTCATTTTATTTTAATCAAGAGAATTTTGTCAAGAGTATTAATTAGTTTAGCCTAACTATATATTTATATTTATATAATTTAAATCCATAATGTGTTAAAAGAATTAGTTTTTGTCGCTTATCTGCGAACAAAATTATAGAAGCAAATAGAGGCGAAAGCATTATTCGTTCTTTTCTCGGTGTCTGACATGGCGTAATCTCACGATGTTTCGCGTTTTTTTACGGAGAATAGAATATTCCGTTTTTGTGTCGCGTACGTTTTTCTTTACGATACACTTGATCGGGGTAAGGGCAAGTCGAGCCAGAGCCAAACTGCAACTGCAGGAATCGTGCCAAGATTCGACAATCCGCCCGCCGTCGGTTTTGCCGGTCACATGCCGGCCCGTTGTTTATTCGCATTCGCGAGGTAAGAACAATCCGCGATCCCGTGTTTGTTTTCGCGAGGCGAGAGGATCCGCGGTTTCGAGTTCTGTGTCTACAAGAGCGCCAGCTCGCACCGTTGTAGCAACGGTGGAGAGAGAGATTATATTCATTGGTGAGAGAAAGGAAGGAAGAAATAGTTCCGGCGAACTGTATATTCGTGTCCCGGATGATTAGCGCAATTCTTCTCTACTCTAGTTTGGAAGACAAAGAGAGAAGGAGAGGGGAGTTCATTTTACGGTAGCAAAGACTTAACTTTGCTAGTATAATAAATTAAATTGTACAAACGAGCTAGAGGAGAAAGAGAGAGCAAAAGAGAGGGAAGAGAAAGATGGCAGTACGGAGAAATTTCTCTAATATTATAACTAAATAAAATCATAATGATGAAATTACATGTATTTTCAGTTCTTATTACAAGTGCAATTAAAAAAAAAATAAAGAGATGTTGATACAGACTAATAGTTCGAATGTTGCAATTTCGTTGCAATTATTTATTTATTCGATTTTCCGTGAAAGATACGGAGTAGAAAGCTCCGTCTATGATTCCTTTTTAGGATATATAAGAGACAGAGTATATTCGAGATTTTATTTCTTGACGCGTCCGACGGGGAACTTTATTTCTCGGCGAGAATGCACGCGAGCATCCATCTTGCCCCTGAGGGTACGGGGGCAATCGGGGCGTAAAATCGAACGGATTCAATTTCTATCTTGATTCGCCGACTTCATTACTCCTTTACACACAGTTAGCTATATACGCAGCTGAACCCCTCGTACATTTGCCGCCGCCCCTCTAGGCTCCGTGATTCGAGGGTCGTTCTCCTCGGGGTTTCAAATGAGAGCAGGGATGTTGGTTGCTAGCCCGAATGGTTCATCCAACGAAACGGAGTTTGAGTCACGATTGGAACAGAGACGTAGAACGTAGAAATGGACTCTCGGTATAAGTGAGAGACGAAAGGGTGATGTTGGAGCGAAGAGTCTTCCTCTTTTAGCAGGGAAGCTTTCTCTAGAGGCTCGCACTAACGAAAAAGTGAAGAAAAACTTTTAGGTAACTTTTCGGGAGAGCTTATCATAAATTTTTATTTTTATGAAGATTGAAAGGATCGCGAGGCGATTTAATGAAACGTCTTGTCTTCTCGTTTTATCTCCGATGCGATCTTTAAGAGACAATCACAAAAAGTTAGAACGATTATTACACGTACAAATTAGATGATATTAAAGTTAACGAATATTACGAATCTTTTTAATTATATATTTGAAAGAAATGAACCATATACCTGCAACGTTGGATATCATGTTTTACTCTTATTAGTTAACTGTCTGCACGATAATTTTGCATGTGGGTAGTATGGGAAACGTTCGAGATAAAAAACACGAGACATGGATAGGTATCTAATACCAACATGTACTAAGAATACACGTGCCGATGAATCTGAGATTTGGAGCACCATTTGTTCAGTAGAGTTCAGTTAGACTTGAACACCGTTTCCTCGAGTTTGGTTTCCGCGTATTTGGGCGAAGAAATTGGAAAAGCGACGGCGGGAATGGCGGGATAAGGAAGAGAGAAGGCCGCCCTAACGCGGAAGGCAGAGGTATTACGAGCGGCAGAGAGACGGTTGAAGTCAGGGCTTGAAAGGGTAGAATTTCGAGAGTGCTCAAATTGGATCAGGGAAACTGAAGGGAAAGCCGCGTTGAGACGGGGTGCCGCGCCGGGCGAAGAGAAGAAACGAGAAACAGAAGAATGGCCTTAACGAAATGCGACATTCACTTTTCTCCGGGCATTATAAGGTTTGGAGACTCGCGGAGGAATAACGAGGATCGAATTATACTTTCAACGAGTATATCGTTATCCAAAACGCATTGTTGATTTCTTCCGGTAGGAAAAGCGAACCTTGTTAGAAATAAAACCGTCTACTACTTTCTTCACACGTGTATACGGTGCACAATTGATTTTTGGTGTGGTAATAAATAATGTAGCATGTGATCTTTCCTTTCTCAAAGGAAATGCTAGTGTCCGTGCTCTTTTGAATAATGTTAACATTGCTTTTATGTCCCTCACAGCGCTTTATTTCGCAGTATGGCACAATACTCTCGTTTATTATGCCGTAATCAACGCGCATATTGCGGTTCGGGGCATTTTAGACCTTATCTTCGGACATTTAAAGCGCGTTCCATGAGGGTCTCTCGTGCAAGCTCGTAAACGGTAGCGCCAAGTCCCTAATTTCCATCGGCGCGCGCGGGCTGCAACAATATGCTCCCGTTCACTATTTGGCGCTTGATACGCACTCGGCTGCGGTGCGGGTCGCGACTTCACGGTGGATTCAATTCCACCGGTCGGCGTCCGGGTATAAATGCAAATGAAAATGCGGTCCGACGCGGATCGGGGAAACGTGACTTTTGTGCACCGCGTTTCGCCGGACCAGAAATAGCCGGGAACAATCGGAAACGAGGTTTAACTCGGAGGACGCGCGCGCCCGTGCGTCTGTGTTCGTCCATTTCGGATTTGCAAGTCTCTGTATTGGGTGGTTATCGGATCCACGTGCCCGTTTTGTTCGCCCACGTTCGCCCGGTCGCGCGGTTTTTTTTCTCTTTTTCTTCTCCATTCTTCTTGTTTCTCCTAACGAGCGTTGCATGGAACAAAATTCTGAACGACACCGGCAGTCGGTTTGATTACTATTATTTTGCCTCGTGCTTCCTCTCTGCTCTTCGATCTCGCTTCGGTCTTTATCGAGATGGATCTCGGATTTTTTTTTTTCATTTTTATGCAGACTGCAGTTATTTGTTTCCCGGAYAGACAGACATTTGATCTTAATATATTCGACAATCGATATTTTCCGGACTATTTTTGGCATCTGACTAAATCTCTGAATAATAGAGATACGTGTCTGAAGCATAAATTGGAAGACCATTAAAAGTTCATGATCCTCTGTGAAGGTCGATTAAAAGCGCTTCTTGAAAAATATGCACGTGCAAAATAAACATTTTTGCAACCGATCTATGGCAGATATCCCAGTTCTAAATATATTAATCTCAATAATATTTTGAGATCTGTCTCGCTATATTATTGTTTCCGATTATTCATGGAACTGTAACGGCGCAAGTTATCGAATGCTGCGCACGTTAATCTCGCGGACAGCTAATTCCACAGTATAACAAAGCGATTGGCGAGCCCGGCCTCCGAATACGACGATGCATATCGTGTCGAAAGCGGATTTGATAATATCAAAGCAACAAGGATAGTACGCACGAGCACGGCTTCATTATGAATTGAAATCAAAGTGTTGCACACGATCGAATGATCCACTCCGACTCGATGGCGCCATGGAAAAGCGTCGTTTCGACGAATGACGCACAGAATGCGCGTCAATTAGACGGTCCGCGAGGCGAAGAGGAATTCCATGCTCCGGTCTCGCCGGGGAAGCGAATGACGGGAAACGGGAAGTGGGAGGGCCGGCGAACATGGGGTTAATTACTTTCCGTGCGCCTCAATGGGGTTGAAACCGCCAGCTGGATGTTGCATGAGGGACGCGTGCGAGTGACAGCTGCCTGCTTCCTTCCTCATTACATTATCGATGATCATCGATGCTTGAGGAGCTCGGACTTTATTGTCCTCTCCAGGATGGAAACGTGCTGGATTCATAATGATTTTGACGTGATTTCGCCACTGGGATTATTCGTTGTTAAGATGGCGCCGAATCCGCGATTAAAATCATCGATCCGGATCGACAAAATTCGATGATTAATCATGTATGTGCGGTTCTGTTATCTTCTAGTTGGAAATTCAATTTCTGTGTATACAACGAGTAGCTTTTGATACATTGCTTAATACTCTAGAATATTTTAGAACAAGTATGAAATTTGAAACGAATTCGACTGAGTGTATTATTAAATCGCATGTTAATTCAGAGAAATCTGAATATGAATCACAAAGTCACAAAATGAGTCGCAAAGTAGAATGGTTGCAAAATTAATTTTGTGTCGGAATGTAAAAAATATTGTAAAAAAGTTACAGATTTTGCGGAGTGCTATGGAAATGAGCGAAAAAAAAGTTTCAAATTGGAGATTTTTTCTGTTTCTTGCTTGCTTTCCTGCGACGTTCTTAAAACCGTCTTTTAGACTTTTGAAAGCTAGCTTTTTTATGATTAAGAGAATAATTTGACGTTCTTAGATTTCTTAGATCTGCTTATTCTCTTAATCTGTTAGTATACGGATTTATTATTATATGATATATATATCACGGTGAATTTATTGTACTTTATGTTCTCGTCTTTGCGTTCATTGATTCATGAAAGTCTCTACGAATCTCCGACTTAAGCTTCTCTTCACTTGATGCGTCGTGAATTTAATCCAAGGATCACAGAAACGATGAGAGTTGGAATCAGACTATAATGATTTTAATGTCTAATCCCGATTCACGGTTGCGTTTCCGTCTTTACTTTGCAAGTATCATTACCAGGATCGTTTATGGGAAACGCGCGCAATACGCAGACGCAGTTGGCTTTTCCTTCCGCTTTACACTTCCGTTTTCTGCATTACGCTTTCACCTCCATCTTCCACGTGCATATTCGGCTATGCTAAATACGAACCGTGGCAATCAATTCCTTAGCTAACGTTTGTATTTGTCGCTATCAGACACGATGTATTTGATGCATTTGATATTTTTATAATTACATTATTATTATATTTAAATTACTAATTAATACTATTTATAGTAAAAGAAATTAATTTTAAATACTTAGACAATTGAAGAAGCGTTTAAAAAAAGTAAAAGCTTTGTCGATTACTTTAAAATTGTCATTAAATAGGTTTATTTTTACAACGTTAAGTATTTTTATATTTTTATCGATAAATTTTTTGAAAATTTTAAAAATACTTTTGAACTTTGTGTGAAAATCAAAAGTATTATATTTGATAAGAATGTTTTCGAATAAGACAGAATCTGAGATTCTTGTTTTTTTCTCTCCCTCTTTTGATAGATAGATTTTTTTTAAAGAATATCGAGACAAGAATAGATATGTTAGACAAACATAAAAGAAACAAATAATAAATAAAATTAAAAATAACAAATTTTCCTTTTATCTTTTATAAAAAAAAAAATAATAATAAAGATAACAAATTTTTCTTTTATCCATCGCTTTCTTCTTTTCTTCCTTCTTGTCATGAACTGATACTTGCGTAAGGCGAATTAAACATAACTCCTAGTAACTCCTTTGACTCTTAGTAACTGCCGTGCAGAGCAAACAGAAATTAGAAAGAGTTTCTTCCGAACTGGCCGGTCGCGCCGGAAGTGACGAATGCACTCTCAACTCTTTCGTTCCCTTTCGCTCGCTGCTCCGCTTTTTCGTGTCACCCCTGTCGTCACGGCGGGATTAACTTCCTTTGCCGCTCGAAATTAAATTATCAAGTTTTCAAGCGTGACCGAGGGGAAAGGAGGAGAGAAAAGATCCATGCGCGGCGCGGTCTGCAACCAGCACCGAGCTGTGCGCGCGGACCCGGAGCTTTAATTCGATTAATTATTTAAATCGCCAACGGCTTGCAAATATGCTGCTGTCACTTTTACGCACGCAAACGAACCGCTGCAATTCTCCCCCGAAGTCTCTCTTTTCGTTTCCGCTTTTTCTTCTTTCGTCAGCGATACAAATCTCTTTCGACAATGTGCTAAACAAGATTATTTTGCGTCGCCGTTTCGCAGACATTGCGGTATTATTATTTCTGTGACATGTACAAACAAATTTTATTTCTGGCATTTCATACTTGCTGAAAAAAGCAAGTGTGAATAGTAAGTATAAGTAATAGTTGAAAAATAATCTATTGATGAGAATATTGCATCAGCTGGATGATCATTATTGAAAGATATAATGTATTTTGTAATGATTGAGAGAGAAAAAGAAGGAAGGGAGAGAGAGAGAGATTGTTATACGCATTATGCAATAAATTAATAATTATGTGGCAAAATATTAACGGATGTATATCGCATTTGTGTCATAAAATCAATTAAACGTGTCATTATCACTTATTATTATTCCATCATTATCGCATCTGTATGTTTTGCATATCCGTTTTACACGTTTTGTCAGACTTGTTTGGAATGCATTGTCAGGAACTACTTTAATGATAGTAAAATTTGTCACATGAATGCGAAATATACTTGTATTAGGGCCGAATATTTCATGAATAAATGCATGGCATGGTGCACCTTTGGGCGTTTCAAAATTGCAGTGTTGGAATTCCAACAGAAGCACATTTTCTCAACATTCGACCCATTTTTTCAATCACTGTATTTAATTTCATTTATTAATTATTAATTTTTCTAAGTAATCATTTTTCAAGATGTTCAGTATTTTTACTTGAAATGTTTATTAATTTTCTCAATGAAATCTCTTTGATATGATTGTGTCGCTTTATATGAAAATTATTATATCTCTATTTTAAACTTAAAATACGTCAAATATCTTCGTAAAGTTTTCGTGTTTTATAGAATCGATCATGGTTGTCGGCTTAGACGAGTCTAAAATAAATATGAGGTCGATATTTGGCGGGCGCCTGTTATATTTACGACAGTTCATTCTTATCGACAGATCGCAGCGGAACGGCCGACTAACATTCGCCGGAACTGCATTCGAACGAAGGTCAGTCTGATCTGACGTTTGGCAGTCACGAACTATGGCATGCATAGTTAACACGTTGGCTATCATTTATCACTTTTTTTTTCGCCAGGAATGCCAAGGACGGAATTGGCAATTTGTATATAAATGTACCGATTGCGCCAATATACTGGAAAGTTTTCTTAAAGTAGATACATAATAAACGCGATTACATAAAATTCTTGAGCATTTTCAAGATTTAACTTTCTCCATTTTTTGATGTATAAATGGCTTCATTGCGAGTTATATTTCTCTTTTCTTCTTTCTTCTTTTTCTATAAAGACATTTTAGATGTATTTTTCCATAACTTTTTGATCCCCAAGATCGGTTGTCCTAGTTTCAAGCGCGCATTCGTTCGATGACCCGTGACTAAAAAAGAACGAAAAAAGGAGGAAATCTGTACAACATATCGTATACAGTAACCTACTGACTGAGTTTAAGGTGTACGTGACTTTCCAACGAATAGCCATCAAACGGCGTTAGCTTAGGCCGGTGAACTTCCTAAGGTAAATAATTATTCAGGCGTGGGCCAAATATAGTCGGAGGCCGCATTTATTCTGGTAAACGTTGGATCTCTAGGTATCCATCACATTGATGAATCGTTCACGCCGATGGGGCTGTGGCCGGCTGAGCTAAGGTCACGCAATTACGCAGGTTTAAGAGTTTTCCTGAAGCCAGGCATAGTTTGGCCGAAAGTAAAAGCGCCACGTGTACGCGTGAGTTCGTACAACGACCATAGGGATGATATATCCTTTTGACTGACATTAAACTCTGCAAGAAGTTTGAGCTGCGGAATTGCGTTGTTTCGATAACATTATATAAATAGATTCAAGTTTATACATGTAAATGTCTACCTGGAATTTTAAGAGATCATATCATATTGGAGATGATTAGATAAAGAATTAAAACTGGACGGGACTTCTCGAAAGATTGCATAAAAGTTATTGCGAGTCGCGAAATTTTTAAGAAATTCTAATTTGACACGGATTTTGCATTTAGAGTTAAAAATTCAAAGAGGCAAGCTTACTCATAGTCTTCTGATCCATTTTTATTTAGTATTTTAAATTCGAAAATTCCGATGAAAGAGAATAACTTGATATTTTAGCAGACTGTAGATTTGATTTACATCTTATCAGAAATTTTATTTGTTGGAGATGAGTCTTGAATTGAAGGAAAAGATGATAAATACTTTTTTTTTATAATAACATATTTCTACGAAATAATTTTTTTTAATTAGTTGTGATAAAAATGAAATACTAGTCATGTTCAGATCTCGAAAACAATTTACGACTAATTATCTCCAATATTTCTTCAAATAAAAAAAATTGTTGGTTCCATGGAAACATATCCATCTCATTAATCAAAATTAAAAATTAAAAATTTATAAAATAACAGAATTTAAATTAAAAATTTATATATTTGTTTGTATTTATATATCATTTGTATATCATTTTGTTTCTTTGAAATTATGTTATATTAAAATATTAAGAAGAAAATATTAAAAAGAATTATTATATATATATATAAATTAAGATGACTAATTTTTTAAATTATAATTATTTTTTATTTATACGAATGGTAAAAGGATTAATGGGTCACGTCAAATTTTTCTGTTTAAGAAAAGGATCGCGAGCATAAAAAGTTTGAGATAAAGGATTATTATAATTATTCGTAACGAATGAAAATACGGATAATAAATTGATTTTTTGCAAATTGATTGACGGTTAAATTATCAAAGTGATTGGATCAATCCGTATCTGAGGTAACGGATGCGATTCATCGCTAATCAATGTTGCAATGCAGTGTTTCATGATACTGAATGCTGGCCGCTTTCAATGAGCATGCACTGGAAGTAAATGCTTATTCAAATGCTTTCAAAGCTATAATGAGCACGATTATCGTACAACAATCTCGGCCAATCGGAAGTCGCATCTTGTGGCTATTGTCTTGTAGCTATGGAGCTGTTGTACGCAATTAAGTTAGTTCTTGAATTGTGGCCGGATGGAGGCTTGGAAATGCGGTGCGATCGATCAAGTGAAGTGATGGAGCAGATGTCGCTTGTTATCCTTGTTACCGGCGATGCGAATGTCTTTGGAAATATATCGAGTTTTTTTTCTACACGGTTTTAGGCGTCACGACACGATAAAAGGATCCCGTGCAAAATCCTACAGATGACGTCTCTGATTGATGGTGTTTCAGAAAGTATTGGACTTACTGTCGCAATATACGTCGATATTAGTTTGGAAAGTTCTGACAACTTCTAGTTCTAAATTAATACTCTATTAAGAAAAATTCCACTAGCTAAGGGTCAATTTTTCGATCCATTTCTACCTCTGAAGTTTGACCTACTGAAACTCTCTAATTTTCAATCTTGTATTTATTATTTAAACCTAATGCGTCAATTTCTCGTTACGGTTTTTAATAATCTGTGTAACTTTCTTTAAAAGAAAGTACGAAACTTTTCTGCAGCATCCAATTATAATCTGAAACTCGCAGACTGAAAGAACCGCGACTGAGATTTATTTTTCACAAGCGACTGACTGGAAAATGGAGCACCGACGCATGGTGGAAGGTACGAGCATTGTCACACAAGTTCACTCCATCCGCAGTAGCGAACTGGTCGTTGTTGGGTGCAACAACCCGAAGCTGCCGGGAGCAATGTAGACAGATACTCGGCGGGCCAGATAGTGCGCGACAAAGTCAGGACTTGGCATGACAGTTCCGCAGCTCGTGTTCGGGATGTGTCGTCGAGGCGGTTGTCCCCCATCGTCCCCCTAATAGGAAGGTGGGGAACGACCGAGTCGGTATGTACATCCGGTACCAGTGGGAACACGTATTACCACGACGTGTCAATTGTTCGGGGAAGACCGGAAACTTGCCGTCCCTTCCTGTAATCCTGTCCGGGACGTGCCGGGAGTTCCGGGGATGAGTTTCAAGGCCGACGAAGGTTCTCCAATAATGTCCGCCGCCGTCGCTCGTTCGATGCGCATCGCTTCATATTCGTGTTCGTTTCCATCGGGCGCCTGGGTCAGCCGATGGAAGTTCAGGCACGAAACGAGGTCAGCCGAGACCAAAAGTCCGCGGGGCTCTTGTTCTCGGTTCTCTCTTAAGTTTTCTCTTAAGTTTTCGAGCTCGTAAGGTATGTGAAGCAACGTGGAAGCGGTGTGAACTAGACCGAGTGTTATCGCGAAAGAAATTTTTGCGATGGTATAACGAAAAATAATCGTGGAAATGAAATAAAATAATGAGATTTAGAAAACCGAGATATAGTAAAAGTTAAGGCAGAAGTTTCGAGAGGACATGCTGCGTGTCACGTTGTCCTGTCAGCTTCGTACCTGCGATTACATCAACGACCAGATGCGTACGCGCTTGCATTTGCGCGCACACGTGCATGCATATCCGCCTTGCCGCGGGGTTCGGCGTTAATTAAGTAATTTCAATTAAAATTCTTCAAAGTTCTCCCGCCGCTTTTGTACGCTGTCACGGCCGAGCCGACATCTTTTCCGCGGGAGTTGGATGAGCACTCGTCACCGTAAACAAGCCTTACCTGTTCCAACTTCCACGCCAATTTGTATGCAAAACTTGCCGCGTGAACACGTAGCTATATTAGAGGAGCACCGGTCGGCCGGCGGTTCTCGCGCCGTGTGGACGACATCGAAATGCTTTGTCGTGAGAAAAACACGCTTTTAGAACCGGCGGTTGCTTATAACGCGAATAAAGCATCTCATTGAAATTTCGCTATAACAGCCGTACGAAACGTTCCAATTACACACCATGATAAAAAAAACATTTTCAAGTGGCGAGAAAAACAGATAGATTGATCCAAATTGCAATTTCTCCGTTTTTATTATTTCTATAACCGTTATCTATATTTTTGTTCAAAATGGCTGGATTTCGATATAAATATATATCGAAACATTATATCGCATAAAATATGCTTCGACTTGAGCAATGAGAAAATCTCATTTTTGATCAAAATTAAATATTTATGAGGCTCTGTTATTGGAAACATAATAATTGTTAAATATGAGATAGTGTTAATTAAATTAATTTTTTCTTTTGGCAGTTTGTTCTTTATTTTTGTATTTTTCTCATAAAATTATTAATTATTTTGAAAAGAGTTGTTTGTTTATTTTAAAATAGTTGCAATAGTTGCAATAGAAATAGAAACATTAAATTAAAATGTTTAAAAGTTTATGATTGTTTATACCACTATTCTCTAATATTATTTATTGCACTTAATGTTTATTATCTTTAAAACTCGCTTTAATCAAACTATAATCCACGTTAAATTTTGAAACAGAATTTTATTTACAATTTTATATGTCGTTTATTTTGATACATGTATATTTTATAATATATAATTTATGTAGACATATTGTATTTCGATTTTACAAATGTTTCTTATATCACATGGTATACCTTCATAATTAGAAATAGAATTATGTTTTGAAGTCAGACACGAATTATAGGTCGTCTAAAATGTGCTTCATATGTTAAATACGAGAAGGACTACATTCGTCTACCTGTCGCAAATTATTAACAACTGCCGACCCTTTTCTTGCTCACCGATCTCTAAAACCGCGTTTGATCCCATAAAAGTTGGTTTAATACCGAAAATGCAATTCTGGCGCGATAGTTTCGGGCCCGTCATTGCCGTATAAACTGAAATGGGGTTCATTGTCGGACTGGACCGATCTCTGCAGGTGCATTGTTAGCGGTAATGCAAGGTAATAGAAAGTGCTTTGACCCGGCGCTGTTGAAAATTAAGTGACCGCTGCCGAACCATTGAAATTTATACTCCAGCGCTTCGAGCGGCTCGCTTAACCCGAAAATCTGATTCGATACGGGACCAGTAATTTCAACGTCCCGCAGACTCGATAAAAGGGAAAATTACGCCCTGTGTCGCGCCGAAGCGCGCGCGCGCTCGGGCTTGAAATGGCGTTTCAACGAAGGAGATAGCTCTCCACGTTTTATAATATATGGAATGTGGTCTGCACAAAACCCCCGTCAGTGTCTCGGCGATAAATAATTACTTTCTCTCTTTTTCTCTCTCTTTCTCTCTTTCTCTTTTGCTAAATGCATTTAATTTTAGTATTTGATATTGCACATTCATCTAATAATGAAAGTAACTATTCAGTTTAGTTTTTTTAGTGCGTGAAACGAGGTTATCTTTAGAAAGATTTATTTGAAGTTAATTGTAATTATCTTAAATATATGCAATAATTATATAAACTAAACTAACAATAAAAAATCGATGTTTCTTTAGTACGTACCAACAATATTGTATTGCAAAAAAACGACATGTCACTCTGGAACCAATGAGAGGAATACATTGGTAACATTACGTTAAGTGAAAGCTCACTTGCTGTCAGAATCCGATAGGTGGGATAACACGAAGCCGCGTGGAAATCACGGCAAAGGGGATGAGGGAGAGAGAGGAAGGCTCGACGACAACAAAGGGTGCATGCATGATTTCTGCCGTCGCCACTGCCTCTGCTTGAATATATCCTTGCCGCGACGGGTCAGCAGTTTACGATCCGGTATTTGTTGTTCTGACAAAGTGGAATTCGGGCATTAGAACTCGTACATCGCGGCTACGGAAAACGAGCGGGACGACACCCGACGAGAACGCCGGAATTGCGGGTCGGTGCCCTCCTATTGCAAAAGCTCGGCGCGTACGCACAAATACAATAGGCGAATACAGGGCGCATATATCGGTTATCGTCCCTCGTATGCGTACGCGCGTACGTCGGAGGAGGATACGCGTTCCGCGAGAGAACACTGCTGATTTTTATTAGCGTCGTGCAGCGTTCAGCACATTTTTGTCTATGCAACATTTTTTTTTTCTAACAATTCGTGACAATAAAATACTGTCCCCCGCGACACGCACGAAACGTGCGAATCTACGGTATTTTTTCGCTGCGCATCGTCCAACTTTCCGCTGCGTGTCGAAGTTTGAAGACTGACGCACGGCACGATATTATTAAATTACCTTTTTGTGCGAATCTACATCTGGAAAATATCTTTTCTACATAGAATAATCGTCGACAAAATTGCGGAAGGATATTGTAAGAGGATTATTGAAATATAATGATCTAAAATTCCGGGCTATATGAGAGATATAAATTTACAGATCTAAATTTCTATGAATCTTTATACATCTTTTTCTTAACTCGTTTCTTTTTAATTCCGTTTGGATTTCAAGCCTGAAAGGGGATACATAATGAAAGTCTGTGTGTAAATTTATATCCCAAATTATTAGTACCGCGATTTCGCGTCACTGTCATCAAAGGGATCAAAGATGGATGGGATCATTACAGCAAATATTTGCTTTCTACCGCGCGATATTGTGTCGGTCGTCATAGTCGTAAAATCCGATCGCGGCGGATGTATCCTTTTGTAGTGCACATAGCGTACGTTGGACAGGGGATAAACTGTTAATTATAATTACGTTCCTGCCGGCGCGCATAATGATGACTGATTTGTCCGAGGCAAATACGGTACGGCGATCCTCGCAATATGGAAATGCATGGTCAAACAATAAATTATGATAAATTATAATAAACGACAGGGATGACTTTCACCCGAGTGGAAAATATTTCATTGAGCCAGCCATAATCTCGGGGGCAAGAAATGCATTGCGTGAAATGCGATGAAGCGTTGCTTTTTCCAAAAACTAAAACATTTCAGAGCTATTTTTTGGCGAGTAATGCAATGAACAATGAAGATTTCGTCGAGTATCAATGATAATAATTGATGATGATAATTCTTCTAAACTACTTTCCTGCATACTTAATGCTCTTAAATCTTTTTTTAACGATTGGTATAGAATTATCATATAATTACCAAATTTTATTCGATTGTATTTCGAAATACATGGACAATACTGAAAATCTATACTGTCTATAGCAAAGTGAACTATAGATTTTTAGTATTATTACACATAGAACATTTCGGCATGTGTCATAATAATCGATGTATATAATCGCCGAATCTTTAGATCGCGCTGAACGGGGCCAAGAATGAGTTGTGAAAAAAGGTGACGTGAAAGCCGTCAAGTTAAGAATTCTGTTTGTCACGTTTGAATTTCCTTCTTGTGTATTGCATGATCGATTATGGTTGCACATTGATCGTTGATGTGCCTCCTTCGCTTCTCTTCGGCGCGAAATTAAATGAAAACATCGCAAAAAAAGGAAATTTACTGCAAAAGTTTATTTCATCGAAATAGAATTTAAATCTATAAAATTAATGGACTGGATGTAAAAATATTTTTTTTTAATTTTCCTAGAGGTGAAAAATTTTATCCGAGAGTTTATTGAATTTATTTAGTGTACGGCTGACCGGTGTTTATTGAAATCAGATCGGACGTTAAATGTGCATGGCGGGAAATGGCGAATGTTGCGCAAATGTGTTACGCATATGAACGGTGAATGCGGAAGTTAGTAATAACAATTTAAAGGAACAGGAGTTGCGGTCTGTTCGCGGCTGTAAGTGGTGAAGCTTTTGATGAGGTCAGGCGGGTCGCTAGAGTCTGATTTGTAAATTAGCCTTCGTTCATATTTCTGACCTTCCTTGTTTCAATTGAGATCTCTTACGACATCAAATTTAGATTTTATTAAAGTATCTCTTTTGAGCGGTTTTAAGATAATGTTTCTGTAATAATTTGCATAAAGATAATTTACACACGTTTTCACTGGTGTTATGTGCTGATACGAGAATGTTGAGAACGTATCAGAGTACGGGTATTCTGAAAGAGGAGGAGTTGACACACAGCGAAATTCCTGTGCGCTTACCATGTTCATTAATCTAATGGCGTATCTCCCAGCGAAGTTGCAAGTGGAATGTTTTTTTGTGTAAATGTTATTTTGAACTTTCGTAAAGGGAGATTAGGATAATCATCGTCGGTGTTCGTGTAGTGTAACAAGACCGTGTTGCTTACTAGCCGACGTTCTGTTGAAAGTGTCTCGTCGGGAAAAAAAGGAAGGCGGAAGCAAAAGAGAAAGGAAGAGAAAAAATATATATAGAGTCGGGCTTTATCGTGCAATTAATCGTCACGACTAACCCTCGGCGTTATCGCGGATTGGATTAAAACAGTGATTAGCACGAGAATCGGGCGTGTTAGGCGTGCGTGCCTCCCTATACCCTTATCAGCGTTGCCCATACGATAGCGATCGGACATTTAGTACCCTCGATAGTGACGCTAATCCGGAGTTACGAAGGAAGGAAGCAGTGGTTGTCAACCGTTATCCCACAGGAGGAACAGCGATTTCGTTCGCCGAGCCCGTACACGCAATCAGACGAGCATGTAAATGCTAGATTAGGCCTGGGTAGGTGGTCTCCGTGCAGAATCGATTACCGGCCAATGCATAGGATAAAGAGTACTTTCCTAAATTTAGCTGGCATCCGTTGTAGTATCTAATGTTGCTGGCGGTTGTGTAATCGCAGAAAGTTCGCACGCGAAGCGTTGCACTTGAAAAATTAATTAATTAAATATTTTTATGAATTTTATTTCTTGTCACAATAATCATTTTATTTTTTTTATTACTATTAATTATTAATGTTATTATTCCAGACGCTGTGCCAATTAAATTTTTAAAATAATCATAATTTATATCAAATTTGAGATAAGATTGGTTTTGTATAAGATTTTATTTTCATTCAAATATCATTTCACGTTTCGGTGCGAAGTCCAGGAATAGACTGAACCAATGTCTGCAAATTCATATAGTTAGGTGCTTTCAACGTATCATCTATCAGTTCGTCTCCACCTTTTCGACCATTCATTACAGCGCCGATCGTAAGTGTGATTTATGGGGTATATAATTTGATTAGAGTGATATGAGTAGGATGCTACGTGATTGTAACACCGATGATTTCATGCTATTCTGATGTACCGCTAATGTTACAAAGGGGATCCATTTCATTGATCAAACCCGGAATGATTTACTTCGTAAGGTCAGGCGAATTTTGCATTCTTGGGTGCGGTATCGTCTCCCGCGTAAGAGACTTTCCGATAGCAACTCGTTTCGCTATGCGTTTATAATTGTCGTTCATCACCTCGCGGCTCCCCAAATTCACTCTTATCAAAACAGACGGCCTGACACGAATTGGACATTGTGTATTTTGCGTTACATGTTACGCTCGGAGTCACGTTAAAGAACGAAATAAGTGGTTAATAGCCGATATCCATCTTACAAGCTCAATAAAAATCGAGCAAGAGAAATGACTTCATTTGAAATAATTGATTGATTTACGGGCTGTTTTATGTGGTTTGTATTAAGCCTTAGAAATGTGTAAACATTTCTAATGTATAAGATGATAAAGTTGGAGCATATACGATATATGTGTCCATTATTATGAAATACATTTTTGTATGGAAATGGTTTTGCTAAAGTATCTAAAAATTTACCTAAATATACAGATCTAAAAATAATTTTGTTGGACCATTAAAATAATTATGTAGAACGCTTAAGCACAAGTTGACGACAATGCAAAAACAACTAGCATTATGGCAACCAGTTTAAATGTTCTACATAATTATTTTGACGGTTTAAACAATATTAGTTTCTGTATTTAGTTAAATTTTTAGATACTTCAGAAAAACTATTCTTTCCGGGAAGGAACAGAAACTATGAAAATTTTATTAAATGCGAGTATTATATATTAACGGGTATTAACATTCGACTTTCGGTGTTATCCCGGTGTTACCTTGCTTCTTGGCGTTGCGCCGCGATTAATTTTCCCTGACGTAACTTTCCACGAGGGAGACAATGCCCGTGAAATTCTCGTTTTCGCGGCTGCGACCAAGATCGTGGCGAGATGTCGGGAGCGAAGTGCGGCGGCCGAGTGCATTAAGCTGGCAATTAAAAGCGGCGGAGATAATCGGAATAAGGCCGCCATGGTGAATCAGCTACTGGGCCCCGTTCCATTCCACGTGCAACGTCGGAACCACGCGCTGGGGTGGCTCGAAGTGCAAGGCACCGGGAGCGAGGGGATCAACAGGGAGGGTGAACTCTCGCGTTAATAGGGCCAAGCATTAGGTTATCTCTCCAGGGCTTACCGGTAGAACCGAGGGTAGCACCGCTGGTTTACGTTGCTCGTGGGTGACGGGGGTGAACGACGTCGGGCACCGCCAGGCGCTGCTCGTGATCTACCCGGACACGCGTATCTCTTTGATATATTGCTCCGAGAAATGCGTTTTTCCGAGCGCGCCAACTCGTTCCACTGAAACTTTGTGGCGTTCATCCTCGCTCGATCTTCTTGTCTCTTTAGATCTTCCGGGATTATGACATTTCTTCGTGCGGGAAGATATATCTCGCGCCATCAGTGTCAAATGTAATTAAATGCGAATGTAATTAGATATGTTTTGCACTTATGTGGAATTATCTATTCGAATGATAATAGCGACATGTGTTCGCGAACTACAACTAATTGAGATTCCAGGGCTTTTAGCAGCATTAATGAAGAAGCCAAACTTTTTCTCCATGAAAGTGAAAAAAAGAATAAGAATTTCATTTATAGCACTCTAACTTCCATTCCTCTCTACTATGAAATAATTAATTGAAACTAAAATTACGTTAACTACTCAATGCATCAAATTCTCCTTTGAAAGTTAATCTTGCCATCAAGTGTAATTGTTTGGAGTTTTCCATTTCGTATGAAAGTTTTTGTTTCATGTGCAACACATCACCACTTACCATTCTTTTCGATAGTTGCCTCATCTACCGTTCCTTTCTGACCTTTTCGGCACGCCGGTCGAGCGATTCCCAATTAACTCCGTGACGGGGCCCATCAAAGGGTCAAAACTGACCGAGAGGCTCTTCGAAAAAGCGCTCAACAAGATTTTGCACTCCTATGCACCATTTTTCATTTCGCCACTCGCGCGGGAAATATTGAGAGACAAGAGCGCCGATGTCGATTGATCGAGCAACAACGACGCGAACCTTTTCGTTTGCAGTATTATCGAGAAATGTCGCTCTCGCCGCACCATTTTCTCCGATATTGAAGATTTGCTCGCTCTTCGCGTTCGACAGCATAAAATAGCGACATATTAGCCAGACATGCGAATTATTTACTCTTTACAAGCACACGTGCATAATTCTGTTAACTTTTTAATTTATTGAGCAATGAATTTTTCGTAATACTAGCTGGTTATCTGAAATGAATTTTTCGCATATCGCAAAAATCACTTTTTGAAATCAGATTTCAGATAATTTTGTTTGCTTTAGGTATTACTTTATTAGCAGATAAACGGCAGTACTGCTTTGATGCAAAATTCAAAACGCATATGTATTCGTATAGTATGACGTAAATGTATGCTTTTACTGCTTAAAGGATTAATTCAAAACGAAAATTTCAATATTTAATAATTTCAATTAATTTAATAATTATTGATTTTTCATATTAAAGATGAAAATGGTGAAATTAATTTTAAAGAATAATGGATAATAATAATACTGAACAATATATTTTGTGCAATATATATATATATATATTTTACAATTTTGATGTATGTTTCACTTGTAGCTTTCATGAGGAGTCCCTTGTAATTCTTGCGCTAATACATTTGAAATTCTCGAAATTCCACAGGAGAATTTCGTCGGACCGTCAAATCCACAGAGTCATCGCATTCAACGAAATTTCTCCGCAGAGTTCACGGTTTTCCTTTCATATGTGTACCTTTTATACGGCAAACTGTCGTCGCGGAAATGATTCACGGAACGGAATAAGGGAAAGAAATGTCCGGACGGAAATCGCGGGGCGAAACGGTTGATATTAAGCCCTCCTCGATATTTTTGATTTTTGCCATTTCTTGAGCTGCCCGATAAGACACGCGCAGCATTTGCATCGCGTGCATATTTCATGGGACAAATGGCTTTCGGGCAACAATAGCGGATATCGGCACATCTATACCGCTTCTACAAGACGATCGGGAATATCGAGGACTTTCTGCGTACACCGAAGAAGCCGGAGGGCGGGCGGAAGGAGAAACTGGAAGTCTCTTGTGAGCACAGCCATTAGCTTGTCGATATTGCACTACCGGTTGAATATCGCTTGGAAACGGCGCAACATTATTCGTAACAAATCGTTATTCGTCGCGATTCTAGATTAATAGACGCGATGGTGCAGGCAAAATTGTTTTCATCGGTCATCAATTATCAAATGACGATACTGCGGGGCGCGACCCTCTCATTTCGCAAGTGCGTGACACGGAAACGATATTTTCAAAATTGGGAAATGCTGCGAATCGAAACTCTCAATTTTGAAACTTATAATGCAGATTTTTTTTTTACAATCTGTGAAAATTTTTACAATTTATTTTTTTCACAATTTTTTTAAATAATCTATTATTATTATTATTATCTGAGATTACTTATTAATACACGAAAAGACGGTTTTGCTGAAGGATCTAAAACTTTAGCTGAATAGAGATTAGAAAAAGATTTTTGTTGAATTATCAAAATAATTAGAACGCTCAAACTCAGTTGCTAGAATATCAAAATTTTTTTGTAGCATTGCTTATTTTAAAGTTTCAACAAAATTATTTTCGGATTTATAGCAGCAAAATTTTAGAGCCCTCAGCATTGTTCTTTCCGTGTATGTTAGCACTCAGGTATTAATATAACTATTAGTCTAATTTAATATACATTTAAAAAATTATCAACAAGCTTATCATACATTTTCTTTATATTCTTACATTACAATGTTTATTTTTGTTATCACTTGTTATTACTGTTATCACTTTATTGAAATCAGATTGCATATCGTTAAGAGCGCAAAATCTCGATCGAATCGTTTGTTTTATAGCGCAAATAAAAGAAATACAGGGAAACTGAACATCGACAATCTCTCTCTCTTCAACATTGACTAGAAACTTTCCATCGTAATTTTGATCTCGCAGCTAGAGCTCGTTTGACTACGCGTATCTGTGCGTTATTTAATTTACAGCAAGGATGAACGCACAAAGTTTCTCGACGTTCGCTAAAATTCATCTCGTCTCGTCCGCATCGTACGCATCCGATTAATAATGCAGCCTTGATTGAAACTTTTTGACTTTACATTGTAATAAAACATTTTAATTAAATTTACTTTGCTTCTTTTTTTAATACAGAATATTAAAAATAGAAAAGGTAGAAACGTGTGAATTAAAAGATTGTTGAGAAATGTATTTAATTAGTTAGTTAATTTTAATGATATTAACTTTATGCTCTTTGTGAAAAACTTTCTCTGTACTGCTGTTTTCATTCTTTTATATTCGCGCTTTTTGTTGCTAACTGTCAAGAGATTAAAAGAGTTTTTTATTACAATACAGTCCCGTTCGAGATTTGCGCAGATTTCACAATTTCCTTTACTTTTCACGTTTCATATCTTATGCATAAGATTTACCCCAATGATATTACACCTTAAGAACTCTATTATAATACAATATTGTTTTAATTCAGTTTCTCTCCCTCGAGGGAATCTTTCTCTTTCGCTATTGACTTTTTACGTCATGAACCTTCATAAATTTTATATATTTGGTTTGATCCGCCACACTATTAAACTCTTCGTTACGAAGTTTCAATATTGGATTATCCGCTATTATCGGCGT
Organism: Cephalotes varians; assembly: GCA_037157785.1. Taxonomy (NCBI): domain Eukaryota; kingdom Metazoa; phylum Arthropoda; class Insecta; order Hymenoptera; family Formicidae; genus Cephalotes; species Cephalotes varians. The sequence goes on along the minus strand of JANQDE010000041.1, from coordinate 141,592 downwards.
TACGTTTTTATCGCTGCCATATCTGAAACTTCTGACTATGTACTTCTGCTAAAAGGAATATTTATTTTTTAACGAAGTTAAGTAGAATGCGAGTTAATGGAGGCCTTCTGTTTCACTTTTCTGTATTTCATTTATTTATTTTATACGTTTCGAAAAAGTTTAAAGTTGATAACGTACGCGCAACTATTGTATGTAACATTCTTAAATGCGCAATAAAAACATTTAAGAACGTTAAATATATACAAAGAAATTAAAACTGCTACGAAGCTAATGTTCAACCTTGCGAGTTAATTTGTTAAATTAAGAACACTCAGTTGAACAAAGGTACTTCGCTCAACATTTTCAGTGAATAACGATAATGACGGGGTATAAAAAGCTTTTGATAAATCGACCACGAACTAATTCAATTGGCAAACGAAGAATTTGAGTCACCAAAGACTCAGACCTGTCAGTTAAATATTGTTTTAATACAATGATGTTTTAACACAATACTGTGTCAGTTTTAATACAATACTGCATTGCGTCTTTTTATTAGATAAGAAAACAGAATATTATTACTCTTTTTTAAATATGTACTACTCGCATAAAGTAGTCTTACAGTAACATAATAAAATTGTATTTTCCATTATTTTCATTATTTACAAATGAATCTCAATTTAATAAAATTTTGATTCAAAAAGTAGCTTCAAAGTCTGCATAATTCTTTGTAACTTCTGCAACGCAAGTATAATTTACGTTGCAAATATTTACATTTACGGCTTTCTGAAGTAGTACTTCGCTTATTCATTTTTTACTGTATTGCATTTGTAAAGTAAGTTGTGACGTAAAGAAAATAAATAGTTACTGCTGTCTTTATGAGTGGAATATCGTTGCCGTGCACAAACATTTTTATTATTAATCATAATTTTAATAATAAATGCATATTGCATATTAAAAAATTACGAAAGATCAGGATTTGACTTAAATTTTTACTGAAGAGATATCTCAGCAAAAATCACACTTCGCGCATCGCTTGAAATTTTCAAAAGGAAATCTGGTAAAAGAGAAATATAATATAATCATAATTACAAGAAATTGCGATATTCATTATCATTAATCAAAACGTATCAAAAAATTCAGATTTGGTCAAATTTTTACTGAAGAAATGTAGGCTTCGCTCATCGCTCGAAGTCTCCGAAGCGGACAAAAGGAAATCCGGTAAAAGAGATACCTAGTGTTACGACCTACAAGTATACGAGAATGTACGAACCGGATTGGAAAGGGCGACAGTACCGGTACGACAAACTGCTCTCGTGGGAGGAATCTTTACAGAATCGTCAGAAAGTTTGGCGCGATTTAAATCTCCGCGGCTGAGGGGGCGGAAGGGAAACACCTGAGAGATTCGCATAAAGATATCGGCCAAGCCCGAAGGACGTTCGAGCACAAGTCGCGTAGGAGGCACCTCGTACAAGACCTTTTACAATCCATAAAGTCAACGTTCCGCGAGGAGTCGAATTCTCCTCCTTTTTTTTTCTTCGCGACTCTGGTGCGGAATCTCTTCCGGAAAGCCCGGTTACAAAATGTGGTCGCATGAGGAAAACCTTCTCTTGCTAGAAACTTCAACCGTTCTTCTATGCACATAGTTCTTCTATTCATATAGCGCTCAAATGCCGCGTTTATTTATGCAGATATAAATAAGGGATGAATATAAAACTGCATTTATATAGATCGGCGTTCAAATATGTATTCAGCATTCTAAAGAAAGATTTTAGAGATAAATTCTCTGGGAGTTTAGAGAGGTCATCATCAGATCAAATTTGGGTGTGTTTCCTAATTATATTTGAATATATTGAAAGATTTTTGCGAGGCCCCTTGCGAGGCGTAAACGCAAACTACTAACGGTCGATCGATCCACAGCACTCTCGAGATTTGTCGTAATTTAGAGTTCGGCTTACATCAGCTTCAACAACGAATATCAGCTCGGATATCAGAGGATATCAAGTGGTTTTGTCTGCAACTGAAATAAAAATCGTTCGTAGAACGCGCGTACTTGTTTATCAAGTGCAAGTTTATCGACGAAGTGCATTTACGACCGATATGAGTTCAACTCCGCTAAATTTCTCTGAGCGCGCGGGGACTGCGCCGCGGATGCCTCTTGACAAGGAGTGCAAATTAATTTAGCGTAAGCGAAATCGGCGAAATCATTTCTCGATAATTTGCGAGTGCAAATGCGGCGAACAGGAGAGTATGGGCGAGCGATTTCGGCGACAAACGCGGCGTACGCAAACGGAAGGAAGATGCCAAGTACCGAGCGAAATGTACAGCGGTTTAAACGCGGTAAGAGGATTAAGGGGTATCGAGAGGCGCGCGTAAAAACACAAACTTGAACGCGAATTGGATCACTGCCTGTTGCACAGAGCGTGCAGAAATGAAAATCACTTTGCGCGACGTGAACTGGCCGCTCGTTTCCAGAAGATAGTCCGCGACCGACAGTCCCCCCCATTCCATTATGAACATATGAACGAAATTTCTTGTTCTTTTTCTTCATATGAACGAAACGACTTCCTTTCGTGCTTTTTAGACGCAAATTTGGATCTAAGAAATATTAGAACATTAAAAATCATTGACGTTTGCGACAAATTTAATTTCCGAAATTATCTTTTATTGTTAGTATTAGAGTGTGTTATTTCTATAAAAAATATGTCGAGGGAGAATATATGCGATATTATATATATTGCGACACATTATGGCGTAATTAATAACAATGAATCAATTATATTTCACGGTCACATATTATATAATTCAACTTTGATTCATTAAAGATATTCTCTTCATTAAAATCCCTCGAGAATTATTTACAAATAACATAACTCATTTAATAATTATAAAATTAACGTTATTGGAAACTTGGAACGGATAAATGTGACTCAATACAAAGTGAAAATCGAAGAGACAATTATATTAAAATACACTTTTGACTCGGCCAATTTTGAAATAATACAGAAATTTCCATGTGCCGTCAATGGTATCTCTGACCGCAATTTGAATATTTCAGTGACAGTTCGATTCGATTTTGATATTCAATTTTGATTTTGCTATGGGTAAAAGCGTCTCTTTACATTTGACGGCGCTGAATTCGGTGAGAGATTGATTTATTAATGATTTCATTTTCCATTTCTCGGGAGAAAATACCGGCGTCAGGAATTGATTCATTCGACGCCGAGTGGAAAGTAACCCCTTCCAGAGGGTGGAACGACTGTGCGTCATTCGGTGATTTATACCGAGTAGAAACGTCGGAATTTATGTCGAGAAACCCGAACTCCCGGGGGTACGATCCACTCGCGCCGATTTTCTCTCGCTTATGTATCGTCACACATTCGAAATAGATAGGGACAGTTTTATGTGGATACGCGAATTTGGTGCAAGCTTCTTTGCAAATCTCTTGTATTCACAAAGACGCAATGCGTTGTGGATAAACGAGATAACCGTTCAAATCGGCATGTAATAATAAAATCTGCTTTTGAATATATGCAGCCAGGACACATACATCTTATGAGAGATGAGGACAAGTGAGTGCACGTATTAAAATTAAATTAAATTGTCGTTACGTCTTGTATTAAAATTAATACAAGATATTGTTGTGACCACGTGTTGCATTGTTGGATGAGACTGGAGAAAACTGAAGCGCCGACCGATATCAGCGTTTCTAAACACGTCCGGGTCTGCAAACGTTGCATTTCGATTTCCATTTCCGAGAGAAAGCAAAATACATCGATTGTTTGCTTATCCGTCTGTCGGCCGACTACTTGCAAATAGTTCACACATACGTCGGGGACATTTTTCGGAAATGTATTTGTTAGCGCATCGACAATGTTTGTAGGAAAAAAGGTGTCAACGCTTTACACACTACCAAATTTGTGTAAAGATAAACAGCAAAGAGATTCTGGTCCGTCGATAATTTTTTTTTTTTTTTTCAATTGGTCCTTTGTGTACACACGCCCTTTCGATTCCTCCGATGCTTATTCCGTGAATATATCACTATTGTCTCGCAAATTGCAGCTGTTCATCGGTCGAGTCACAGTATCTCGCCTCCCTTTAAACCTCCCGCTTATTACAACTCCGCGTTGTATCCCCCGGCGTAATTTACCATATAACACTCTTTTCTTCTTTATCAGGATATCCTATATTTTCCTACCATCTATTTTCTTTTTGTCTTCTTGATTTCACGTCCCACCGTTGTGTCAATTCGTTTTCCACGGTACTTAAGTAGGCGCTTTTTGTCTTCAAAACGGAACACACAATTCTGAAAATTAAAAGAGGCTTAAGTAAAAACGATATGTTTATGATACAGTAACGCACAGAATGTTTTTTATTAATTTATTTACACCGAGAAATACTTCTGCTATACGACGTATTTTCTGCTCTTTGTAAGACAAAATAATAAATATATAGCACAAAATGCAAAAACGTGAGATTAAAGCAAAGCAATCTGTTTTTATAAATTACAGAAGATTTCCAATCCTTCCTCGAGTAAAAAGCGTGAGAAGAATTTTCTATTATCGTGAAAGAAAGTTAGTCACTGTAAGAAGATTATTTCGAGATGAAAGGCGCGAAAAGAATTTTTGTTATCGCTGGACAAAGCTCCTGCAAAGAGGATTGCATCAATGAACCTTGCATGCTGCGCCGTACCATCTGCTTACTTCTTTGTCGCTCTGAGTTCGTTTTTATTTGTATTGTTCTCAAAAAGCATATAAATTATCTGAGTAAATTATAAACAAGGAATAGATGGGAAGAGACTGTTAAGAGAAAAAATACGATCTATATCTCGTAAGAAGCTTCTCCCTTTTATAAACTTGACGACTTTCTTATTGTCCCTTTTTTTCCTCTGAATCACAAATTTTCTGGCGACAACATCACTTTAAATCTAATCGAGTGGGGTTAACAGCGAGGGGCGCGTTGAAAATATAGTGCTTTTCCTTCTGATTCCCCTACACATTTATTTTCCTTCTCTCCTTCCCAGCACCGTTTTGTCACGGATCGGCAAATTGGGACTTTCTTCTCTTTGCTCTTTGCACGACCCCGTTAGGAGCTGCAGTTACAGAGGAGCAGCGAAATCATTCTGCCGACGCTGCGCTACTTTGCCACAAACGAACTTTCGCCGCCGTAAAAAGTAAACCAGCCAAATGCTCGTAAAAGTTAAGGAGGTAAGGATTGCGGAGTTTTTCAAGGACGACGCGGCTGATCGCGCTCGTCAAGCAGGTACAGAGTGGTGCGTATAAGGGTATATAAAGTTTATTCTCGTAAGTTTATAACGTAAGGTTTTGTTCGGGGAAACATGTAATGATTATTCACATCAAGAAAATGTTGCAGAGCTGGAATTGTTACATATATTATTAAATATGATTCATCGACTGATTAGTTTTCGATACGCGATACCATTCAAGTTTCAATATTTCGAATTTGTTGTGAACGATTACTTTCCAATGTGCCATGTGCAACGCCTGCTGCGGGCGCAGAAAAGCACGAGTCATCTTCTCCACTCATCTTAATTCATCGACTTCCGCGGCTCCGGAGATCACGTTGTTAAGTCGTCGGACGAGGACTGAGACTATTGTCCGTTCGATAATCGATGGCGCGCGTCTCCGTTCTTAACCATCGATAATTAGGAAAGGATGCTGGGAGAGAGTACCTCGTAATTTTCCGGCTGGACGGAGATGAAACGCAGATCTTTAGCATCCTTTCTACTTCATAACGACTTCCCCATTATCTGGTCGTCGAGCGCGAGGAGCGTATTCAAAAGTGACTTGTATTCTTTTCGAGATGCATGACGATCGGCGTGCTGCTGAAAAGTTGGAGCTGAAAAGAGAGGAGGAGCAGAGGGAAGAGAGTAAAAGGAAGAAGAAATGCGCTATTGTCTTGAATTGAATTGATCATTGTAGAGAGGACGTGAATCAACTTTTTTACGTGAATCAACATTTTTACTAGTCAGAAAATTCAGATACTTTTCTTTAGAAAATGTGTCGCGCTGTTGTGAATGCATAACAATCAAGAATATATTCCGATTGTATTTTATTTTGTAATAGCTTGCCCGAAAAATGGAAGATTTGATAATACATAATTAATATCTTTTCTTCTGTTTTACATTACTCTTTTTAGATACGTATGATCTTTTTCCGATGTCTCATTTTATTCTATTTCATGGTACATGGGTTTCGGTTACATCAAGGAATAAACTTGCGCGTAGCATTTTAAACGCAACTAATGTCGTCTTTCACCCTTACAATCGCATGAATGCGAGTCTGCTTCGACCCTCGACGGTCTTTGCTCTTCACCTTTTTCCAAGAAAGCCTGGATTAGTCTCTTTCTCTCCCTTTCTCCTCTCTCTCTCTCTTTTCTTACTGTCCTTTTTGTTGACTTCTTCTAACTGCTTTTTCTCAGCGGCTGTTCGCCAACTCGTATTTCTTTTCCTTTCATGACAGACTCTTTGCAACCCTTGTCCGTTACACGCGCGTAGAAGAGAGTTGCGTTTACGAGAATTTTGCCCTTTGCATTTGAAAATTTGTCGATAGTTTAGAGAGAGAGGAAAAGGAAAGAGAGCGTATGTTTAACTTTAATCACGTTCCACACATATGCTCAGCAATTTTTAGCTACTGTACATACAGCGCTTTTTGAAAATTTGATGTCGCTCGAAAATAAACGTGTACAGAAGAGTGTTTCTTCAAATGGAAATTAATTTTATTATTTAAGCATTAAAGAGTTTCCACGTACTGCCCAATATATTATTTTTATTCTGTACTTCTGCACAATTCATAAATCATTTCTGAACTTTAAATGATCGCAACTTCATGATATTATTCAAAATTGGTGATGAGTCAATTGTGGAAATCTCTTCTATTATAAATATCTTTGCAAGATCGATACGAGACAAGATTGCCACTGTTTATGAATCATCTAGCATGTATGCAGATCGAAAAGCTCATGTCTTATTACAACCCGATGCATTTAGCATAGCGCGTGGAATTAACCGACGAAAATCGAGCGAATTAATGGTTAAACGGATTTCGAGAAGACCGTCTCGTAATTTTATGCGCTATGTCGTCTCTACCTGCGCAAATATTCGCGTGTGCGGCCGCCGGTGTGCACTTGCAGGCGTGCGAACAATACGAGGTACCGTCTCGCGAGTTTAACGAGTATAACGTTGAAAGTGCGGCGGTATAGTTCGTATTGTTCTGTGCCGGTATTATAGGAGCTAAATGCTTCATATTACACACGTATAAGTTAATATACCATCGCTACTCCACGCGCATAAGAGACCTTACATGTCTATACGGTGTACTCTTCGTTTTGCATTTATTTCGTAAAAAGAAAGTGAAAAGAATAGCGAAAAAAATAATGTACTCGAAGATGCTTGTACAATTTGATTGGTATAATAATTGAATCTGTAACACAATGACAGTTCAAAAAAGTAATCATTTTTAGTGCAGCTATTGGTCGCAAGTAGATATCATCAGTAGAGGTCAGACGTTTCTACGTCTGGGATATAGGTCGCGTATTCCACTTAAAATCTATATCTTTATCGTGATTAAAGATCGCCTGACGAAATGTTTCAAATTCAACATCTGCACCTTCAGCGTTTCTGATTTCATTATAATGAAGAATTTTTTGACAAAACCTGAACGGAAAAATCCTATTGTTTATGAGAAATTCAGACGAATTTAAAGTGGCAGAAATCGTTGGTCAAGTCGGATCGTAAAAAAAATCGGTGTTAAGGGTGAGACCAGTCGTAATTCAGGGACGTCGGTAACGCTTTATGGCGCTTCGCGCCGCAATCTCTACGCGTTCGGTTTTACGATTTTAATGCGAGAGAGGAGAGTTTTACAGAGGACGTCGAACATCGGCAGACCGAACCGAACGATTGGTCGCTTTCAATAAAATTCCAGGACGTGTACATGCACCCGTGAAAAAGATATTGAACGAGCAAACGAGTGCAATTTCATCGAAAATCGACGTGCGAAACTCCGAAGAAAATGTGTATTTGTTTTCGTAAACGTTTATCAATCATCCGATTAATTACACACACGTGATTTATGTATATCGAACCTCAGAAACAATGCTATCGCTTCTGTTATACTTGCTGAGTTCATTCATTTTAATATTTTTGGTATTGATTTCTTAAATAGGAATTTTTATTGTAATGATAATCGTTTGTAAATTATATAAACGCAATAATATTATGCATATATTGCATTCTAATGAATTAGCAATTATTATTAACAGTTATTAACATTCTATATGGTGTCGCTGTTAATATTTTACGATTTTTAGTAAACTTTTTTTTTAAGACACCAAGTACGCAGTGTATGCAGTGAATACAATTATGTATTAATTAATGTATTAATAAAAACTTAATTATTTAAATTTCTAATAAAGAATTAGAATTTAGAAGAGGTTAGGGAACGAGCATTACTAGATGTAATCAATAATTTTAAAATTTATTACCGTGATATAAGAACTACAAAAATTTATTATCATGATATATATAAGATCTACAAAACGACATTACTTCGACATTACTTTGTCTTCATCAGTTGTTCGTACATAAAAATTAAAATAAAAATGTTAATAGAAATATTAGGTATCAAATCATTATTATAAACTCTCAACCACATCAAAGATGTACATGTGATGTCAATAATTAAAATTGTATGTCGTAATTAAAAACTTACTGTGTATATATGATGAAATGGTTCATTTTATTTGTGAATGCAAATTATATGATTTGATACTTGGTTAAACTTTTGTTTACTGAACAATCTTTCAAATAAAAAATAGCGACATCGTTTATAATCTTCACCTTAAACATAGAACATAAATGACTCTCATATGTATTAAGCTCAGTGTAAGTTTAACATCCGCAACGATCAAAAGTCTGACCAAGTATTATTAAACCATATAATTTGCATTCATATCAAATAAAATGAACCATTTCCCTTCATCATATATACACAATAAGTTTTTAATTACATACAATTAATGACATACAATCACATGTACACACAGTTTAAAACTTAATCGGACTTTACATTCTCGCAGTATTAAGTGGACGATATATTCACAATGTTTTCCATTTGGACTAACTATCATTTTTACTTCACTGGCTACACAATTTCTCGCCTTCAAATGAAGAAACTGCCTAATTTAATTTTTAAGTATGGACTTTGTCATGGTTTTTTCTGTTTTACTGTAATGACTTATAATTTTTAACTTGTTGTTTTAACAATGCTCATTCCTTGATCTCTTCTAAATTCTTATTGTTTATTTAAAAAAAAGCGGAATTAATTTTGTTTCTAATAAAGATACCGCCAATGACAGAATTAAACGTGGTACTTTAATTATTTATTTAATATATTATTGATTGCAACGTTGATAATAATTTTCAAAATATGAAACCAATCTCAAAATTAATTCTCAGTTTTTAAATTTATTGTACTCACGAATTTGCAATCATTTCGAAACAATACACGCATTGGAGATCCGATAAGAAGTAAAAATAAAATAAAGATTTATATATCTTTCTCAGACGCTTTTAATCTATTTAGTCTCTCGCGTTATCTTTCACCGCGTTATTTTAAATGGATTAGTTTCTCGTGAATCTTTCATCGCGTTATTTTAAACAGATAAAATTTGCTCTAACGAGCTATATAATCGTTGCACGCTGAAAATTCAGACTGTAAACTTCGTGTAAAATCCGCAGAGAGGGAAGGCGATGAAGTTTAGGAATTCTCTAGCTATAATGCTAATAGCGGTTGTTTATTAGCAGGGTTGAGAAACCAGACGCCTTTGCCTCTGCCTTTTTCTCCCTCTCCTCCCTCTTCTTCTCTCTCTCTCTCTTTCTTCTTCTTTCTCTTTCGGTCTACATAATCACTTCTAAATAAGTCCAGTAAATCTACCATCTTCTCTCCGAGAGCATAATCTCGCCTAACAGTGTATATAATACTAACGAACCGGCACGGCGCGGCATGGAATAATGCAGATTTTATCGACGGCACGTTGTTTGCAGCGAATTGAAAAAATTGCATCCTTACAGCCACCATCCCTTTACCCTCTTCTCCGTCTCCTCCCCTCTTCCTATCTCTCCTCGGAGCTATTCCTTGCCATGGGTTATTCTATTTTTTTTCTTTCTCTTCTTCGGCCACACTCCCTTCTTTTTCCCACGAAAACCGTTCGAGCGATCGCGCGGAAACACATTGTAATTACTGCCTCACGAAACTGATTAATTATGCGGGGATGGATCACGGCGCGGAAGAGAGAGCTTTTTTCGGTCGCGCTTGCCGCCAGCGCTTTTATCTCGTCCACTTTTTTAAGCCCCCCCTCCCGCTTCTCTTCGTCGTAAACTCGACTGGGTGGCACCCTATCGTTTTATCTCGCGCGATCTCTCTTCTCTCGAGCTGTTTTACTCACGTCCTGCCTGCAAATGCGTCTGGTTTAATTCTTCTTTTTCAGTGCGAAACGAAACTATCGCGAAAAGTATTAGCGCCACGTTAGTTTTACGTTTTTGCACGGTATTTGACAGGAGATTTGATAGTATTCTTTTTCATTTATCAAATTCATTCAGACATATTGTTAGTTCTTCACTTGTGGACCTCGCATTTGGTACATCCAAGAGAGATTCATTTTTTTTTCTCTCTTTTTACGTTACTTATTTATTATTTAAGCGACATATCCTTCTCTGTACCAAAAGCCATAATCCGCAACATCCCTCTTTGAAAAGTTGCATTTGAGAGATTCAAACCGCTTCCATTTATTTTTATAATTTAGCGTTTTTGTAAAGAAAGAGAGAGAGGGAGGCAGATAAAGCACGATGAGAGCCATACCGCGTAAGTGCGCATAGAGAAAAATCCCCGAGATAGAGTTGTCTGAATGCGTCGTTTTGAACAATCGTACTCTCCCTCTTTTTCTTTTTTCTTATCTTTTGTCTGCTATCTTTGCTTTCTTTCTGCTGTCTTTTCGAGCGGATTTTGGTGTAAACCGATCCCGCTCTCCCCTCGTCGTCATGCAAGATCCACCTTTCCAGCCGTTCTAAAATTTCGTAATTCAGTTCGCCTTTCTTTTTTTTCTTCTTCTTTTTACTCCTCGTTGGAAACGAACTTTCGGACTGAAAGGCTACGATGATCGATAAATTCGTATTATGCGCGGAGCTCTCCTCTCGCAACCCGATGATGAAGCTCCCTCGGCTTAAGCGCACTCTTCTCAAACTGTATTTTTCCCATGATAATGTTATGCGCGATTATGTTTATACTACGGCAGCGCGGCTTGATGGATTCTCGATTAACGATGCCAGGTTAATCCAAAATAGCGTTATTCCAGAGGAAATTGCATTATTAGTATTGTCATTTAAAACTATTTATAAAATTTAGGAAATATATCCAAATTTTATCTATGTTTAATATCTACAATAATTTTGATGACTAATAGTTAGATTAAATATCTTGATAATTGAGAAAAATGTAGTTTCTCTTAAAACAATTTTAGATAATATTGAGAAATCAGAGTATTCTCAAAGGTGCATATTTTATTATCAATTTTGAAGGAAAACTGAGAATTTCTCATGCGACTCGGGAAATCTCGTGATCGTTTTTGACGGTTCGTGGGATAATTGTGTTTGTTCTGCGCTGTTGATGTTCGATCTTTATTAACTGGACCGTGGAAAACCGAATTACGAAGGGCGAAAGGAAGTTGGCGGAGAAACAACATTCGCCGGTTAGCAGAACGTAAAAAGAAGTGCAAGAGAAAAATCGACGCCCTTCGGACGGTTTTTAGTCGTCTAAATCGCACTTAATTGCAACACGAAGAAAATTTCTCCTCTAGCACGGGATTAGTGTTATTAAAAATCTAGATACAAATGTGTTTGGATTCTGTATTGGGCTAAATTTATGCATTGAAATAAATTTTGCATTTGTGAGATATATTTAATTTTTTGAATATCTAGATTTAATTGATATTTTTTGATGACTATAATCTAACGTTGAGTATTAACATACATAAATATGCATATCTTGCATAATATTAATGATACACACAATCCGTTTTAAATGTTACAGAGTTTTATTTAAAAATCCAATTTTTATGTGATTTTTGTAATTTTATTAATTATTCAAAACATTATCCAGCTGAAATAATATTCTTAATATCTAAAGTAATGATTTTTATAGCGTATAATTTCTTGAAATATCTCTCATAATTTTCTTTTGAAATAGAAGAAATGACTTTGGTCGAAACCATCTTAACACGATTTCTATGATTGTGTTAAAATATTGCCCTTTCAGTTTCATTTTTAATTTCGGAAAATAATTACATTAGGAATTACACAAGAATTAGAAAATTCGAGATGCGTTCGTTTTTATTCCATTATTTCTTTTGACGAGCGTTAGAAACGTACTCACTTTTAACGTCATAGCAAATGAATAATGTAACATAAAAAAACGCGACTCTTCAAAATTAAAAAAAAGTTTCAAAAGAAAATAATTCCATACTATTTTAACTTTGGTTGTACGGCTTGTAGAAAATGGAAAGACCGTGTATTAGCATCATAGCATAAGTTTAATTAATTTTAATTTATCATTTATTAGTTCAATTAGTTCTGTATGAAATATAATAATTTCAAGAAAAAAAATGATTACGATATATTTAAATAATCATTCTTTTATTTGTATCTGCACTTAAATATGAGATGATATATGTATATCTTTTTTTTGTTTTCTTTCTTCTCTCTCATTCCTTCTCTCTCTCCTTTTCTCTTTCTTTTTATTTAGAAATACTACAATATTTTACTTTATATAAGTAATGGAGTGGAGTATATATATCAGTCGCCTCATTGTATCCTCAACAACGCCAGATGAGGTAAACCTTTTAGTGGCAGAAGGAGCGTCATAAGTCAGACGTTACGTAAATGATAAGCTACGGGTTGGGAGGGGGGGATAATAACATGCTTTCCAGCGAAATGATCCTCCGCTCCGCGAAAGAACAACGAAAGGACCGCATTTTTTATTTTTTTTATTTAAGTATTTATATAATGGCGTCGAGAAAAAGAGAGGGAAGAGGCGCGTCGAGCGTGAGAAGAGTGGAGAAAAATAGGCAGACGGGGATGAGGGTGGGTAGCGTTGCCGCTCCACATGAAAGTCCTTCCGGCCGAGACGCTGCACGAGTACCAAAGTGCCCTCGAGGGCGTACTGCGGACTCCTGCTGGCCGCAGAAGAGCCATACCGGGGGTAGCCTAACAACCACGTACACAATGCACGCAACCCGCCTTATTCGGGGTGCGCGACCTGCTTTACGTGTATGTGTGTACGGAGTGTCCTGCGAAGCTACCGCGTGTTGCGTGAGCTACACGGATATTTCGAAGCTGAGAAAAATGATGACCGTTTCAGTGTCGCTGCGGAATCATTTAATATGGATCTGAATTAGAAGACCTTAGAAGAAGGCGAATTGTGAGGTGTAAGTTAACACGAAGTGTTTTCCTTGAGTTAATTTGATCGAAACTGAGACATTAATTAAATTAGATGAGCGGATCTTCGTTAAGACCAATGATTCAATTGATAAATAAGAATTCATAGTAAAATTGCCGCTTGTGAGAGAACACATTGTATCTGCAGTAGTGCACACACGTGCGTTTCCAGCATGGCTGGTTATCGGAAGGTTTTTCTACTCGCGTAGTTGAAAGCGGAATATCGGGTATCTAAAAGCATTACTACGATAAGAATAAGATGGCGATTCTTAGTGTTTCTTAACGCACTCACGTTAACATTTATGAGTAGCATAGACGCAATCTTTGGAAGCAATCTTGAATTATTCCTCTAGGAGCGTTCTTATTACGGAAAAGTAGCAATTTTTCCTAGAATGTGGTTCGTAAAAATTTTTGTTGATAAGCGTGTACGACGTTTCTCTATGACTATACATATAAACTCTTTGGTAAAAACAAAATTTTGCAATATTTTCTTACGAAAATAACATCGATACCATACAAAGCCTTTGAGAACTTTGTATTGAAATAATAAGATGTGGCGAGCGATATCGATCGCGAAACGTTCTTTCTTAAAATTAGATCGGAGAGCAACGCGATGCGCGGATAATATGTTGACATTTACATCGAGAAAAGCGAAAAGGAAGGCAACGCAAGAGCAAAAATGTTGGGCGTGGCATATTTTCGAACGTTATATAGTTAGGCGATCACATTATGGCGGCGAAAGTTTGAGTGTGTATTTATGTTGATAAAGTCGGGTTGGCGAACGTGATAAAGCTAAAAACTAGGGGAAAGACGTTCATAATTCTGTCCACACGTGCTTTATCACGGGCTCTGCAGTGACGTCAAATTGCAAGAGGATCTCCCGCTAATACTACAATTGCGCACAGCAATAGATCTTACGAAAATGTTTACCACGTCATGTTTGTGCAGCATCTATTTGCATCACAAAATAATATTTTTATAGAGGAAATTCTTTGAGCTGGAATTATCAATCCAGAACTTTGAATTGAAATTATCAAAGAAAGTCGAGATATTAGTAATGATAATAATAGTTTTAAGAAGAGTCCAGTTAGAATTATGAATTTTATGAGAAAAATATTGATTAATGCTTTCTACAAACGTGACAAACGTGCGAACAAATATTATCTTATTCGCTAATTAGTTTGAAGTGGATTTTACCTCAGCGAAATTTCAGCTGTGGAATTTAGTTATCAAGTTGCTCTTTTAATGTTAACAATTAAAAAAGTTCTGAAAGATGTGTAGCGAAGGCATAATTGGCGTAAGTTCTTCTCGAAACATGGAACTCGATTGTGTTGAATTCATTGTCATTCAGCTTTCTTTTTATTTAGCAAACAACGTATTTTATATAGTCCGTACGTTATATAGTCCTCCTACGGTTGAACGTGCCACTACAGGTGCACATGTTCTTGCGCAGCTGGGAGTTCGTTTATGCACCTGAAACTACAAGGCAACCCTTTTCAACCGTCGGCTCTCCTCGCTTCTCTCTCCCCATCTGGTAATCCTAACATTTGATTGCGCCCATTACGGCTGAAGCACCTAATACGTAACTTTCGAGACTTGTGCGATAGGTCGGTGCACCAGCCGGCTAAAATCGATTTCATCTGTGCCTGCTTTCTCATCTAATCATCTCCTGACGCTTTTAACCTTCTCTTTCTCTCGCCTGCTCTGTGTTTTACGTTTATATTGTAATGTATTGTAATAATAATAAATAGAAAGAATCAAACACATTCATTATA